>JAACJT020000053.1:71521-90869 GCA_009936485.2 Gymnarchus niloticus
TGTCTGTTCTTAATCTCAGAAAAAGCGAACAATAGAAGGGGGGGAAAGAAACAAAAATAAGGGAGGGGGGGGAGAAAGTTGTGGTTGGAGGGGGGTGGGGGGGGGGGGGGGGGGGTAAGCTCTACAGTGTAATGTTCACTTTGTATTGTCCCGGGCGTGAGAAGAAGGAAGCATGCCCAAGATCATAAAGAGGGCGTACACCGTCGGGCTTTTCTTTGAGGACTAGATGCCTAGATCATGTGACAGTCACATGGCCATCACTCTGCTCCCCAGACAAAACAGATCAGTTACGGGGGGGGGGGGTGTAAAGTGGCTGGACAGCCTGCCTCTAAACCCACCCCCACCTATAAGAGGTGAGCTGCCGTAGAGAACCAAGCATCACACGAGCGCAGGCCAGGCTGTACAACTTGAATCAGTCTCAGCCGCCTGAATACAGGCTGGCGCCAAATAGTCAGCTGGTCTCTGCAAGCTGGTGGGCATGACTTCAGCTCAGGGGGGCCACAGGAGCCCAAGCAGCCTGCCAGAGGCTGTTCTGGGTGACCGTGCACTGGGCCATGAGTCTGGGATCCACAGGAGCACCCCCCAACACAACCTCTGGCTGAACTGTGCTTAACCGAATGGTTGGGTGGGCAACGCTCCACTGACGCTCCTCTGAGAAAGGCAAAGTGAAACGGTCGGCCGAGGGACCCTCCGCATCTCGCCTTCAGAAAATACAGACAGCCATGACAATGACACAAGAATCAACACGGAGATTTGGAGCACATCTGTGTATTGATGCAAGGCTTGCATTGGAGCAGGCCTTTCGACATGCGGGAGGTTCAGCCAATAAGGGCACCGTTCCCAGGCAACACTGTGGACTGCCAGTTCTGTGAGATCCCGTCTCCCAAGACCAGGTTGAGTGAAGGTGTGCGGGTTGCCAGCACTGAGAGCCCACCCCACCCTCCACCTGGTGTCAGCTTTCCACCCATTCAGAATTTTACCAGCCAGAGTTTCGCTCACGTGAGTCCCACAGTAAAGTGGTTAAGGATAAGGACTCATAACCAGCAGGTGGTAGGTTCTGTGATATTTACACAATCGCCCTGCTGTATAAATGAGTAAAAATTACACAAGAATAAGTTGTCAAAACAGAGTTTGAGCTTTCGGCAGAAGGAGTAATAAAATTAGCTGCCAAGAAGGTTGGATATGATGAAAGACTATTGGAATCTGGGTTGTTTACCACATCCAACCAAAGGGCTTCTTACTTACGAAACAGCTAATGAGAGATCTTGTTACTTGTGTAAGCTTTTTTTTTTTGACCAGTTCCAGGTGGCTAATGAGAGGACTGGATTACTTAGAAAAGCTCTCTTTACCAGTTTCGAATGGCTGGGTTACAGACGGCTGCTTCACTTACAGGTAGAGTTGTCCTGCATCTGGATAACACACTTGGCGCTGCGGTTGGTCTCGCGGGAATTGAAGGGCCGCACCCTCACCGCCACCTTCACAGAGGAGGCTGCCATCTTGACCACGAAGGGGTTAAGCACGGGGAATGGGGGGGGGGGGGCAGACCTAAGTGGGGAAAAAGACAAAACTGTCAGCTTACATTCTTTGTGATGAGGATGACCATCCCTATAGGGACTTCAGAAACTCAGCAGGAGCATAAGTCTCTGCCAGCTGCTCAGAACAGCGCCCCCCATCTGGATGGGTCATGAAACACAGCAACATGCCTGCCAGTGACAGGCCAGACCCAACCTATCTCCAGCACGTTGAGCTTATCATATGGTCTTGCCTGTGAACACAGACTCATTAAAACAAATGGGGCTCAGGCTCCTGTTGAACATTTCTTGCCTGTAAATCCTGTTGATCAAAGACGTTTCCCACTTTGAGAGTCTCGTTTTAGTCAGACACTATATCGCTTCGACCCAAACTGCAGATAGCCGGCAATAGCAGAATATTTTAACAACTGACAAGCTTCATATCTGTTACCTTTACAGCACCGCTTCACGTGTTGCGGCCATAAAACACCTGACCTGCTGAAGCAAAACCATCCTTCTGACAGAGGACCTTCGTTACTTTCCGTTCATGGTTGCGATCAGAACAGAGGAACTATATCCTTGAACTTTTGGAGTTCTTAGCAGAGGAGGGGACATGATGTGTAACAGGAAGAGATTGGTGACTTGATCAATATTTCATTACTTCATAACACTCAAAGCAAGTTGCTGATAGTAAAGGACACTTTGGAACCGGGAAGGTGACCCCAGTGACCTCTGGCCTCCACCACATCAACCCCGAGAGACTGATTCATGCTTCCCTGTGGCCAGATACCCAGAATGCAAAGTGTCACAAACTACACCCCCAGGCTGTGATAGGGGCCAGCTGTTCATCTTTTGCTCCAGTACGATTTTGCCTTACAAGACGACAACAGGAGGATTGTGTGTCCACAGGATTGTGGGTGGGGTGGAGTGGGGGCTAAATGAGAGACATTAAAGCAAATTCCACACTGCCATGCAAACATGGGAGGTGCCCCAGGAGCTTGCTGTCCATGTTCAGCGCTTTGCACTGTAGAAGTTTGCTGCTAAAGCCTGACGGCCCAATGAAATCCATCCGGAGAAGTGCAACAAAAATTTGACGCTACGCAGAAAGAACCAATGAGGTCCAGCCTCCATATAGCAGAAATAAACAGTGACACAAGTTAAAATAAACCACATTTATTAAACCACTAATAATCATACAGGCTGATAACAGATACTGTACATGACCAGACATCCCAAAAACACACATTTCATTGTTTATTTAACAAATGCACTGGGCTTCATCCAGTAGCACTGTACTTGTTCTATTAAGCAGCCATTGGTATAAAGCTCTCCTCAGGTGCTTGAAACATACTAACTATTCTCTTCAACAGCAGGCCTCCAGCCCCGCTGTACACAGATGCCAGAAGACTTTCACTAAGCACCAAGGTCTATTCATATGCAACCCACTAAAGCAG
This sequence comes from Gymnarchus niloticus, assembly GCA_009936485.2. NCBI lineage: Eukaryota > Metazoa > Chordata > Actinopteri > Osteoglossiformes > Gymnarchidae > Gymnarchus > Gymnarchus niloticus. Next base: position 74,487 of record JAACJT020000053.1, read on the forward strand.
GAAAAACCCACCAGAGTATCCAATTGACCGTGGTACCTACAGGAATGATTGTACCAGCTCAAGAAGTATTCAATTCAATTTATAGTTTAATTTATATTTAGAAGTACCGTGCAGGAACTTGGCAATGCCAAGGACACCCACCAATCCGGCCTGATGGGTACATCATAAAGAACCCGCTCCAGTTACACGATGTGGAGGAACCTGTTCTCCTGCTGTGCCTTGGGGCCCCAATTCTGAGAAGACAGAAAGCTAACTTTTTGCAGGAACAAAGGCGGCTACTGTCGTTGACTTGTGGGATTCCGTTTTGGGTACGCCATAAGTACAACCCCCCCCCCAGACGACCGAAACACACCGGTCTAATATAACACCCCCACGCTGTATATAATGATCGCCTTCTACACGGGGCTGCTAATGATGGAAGATTCCAAAGAAGTCATCAAGGAACTGTCTGCTAGAGTGTGCTCTGCATGCTGAAATTACGTGTCACCGCCAAAACCGAGGAGAAACCTATAAATATAAATACATCCGCATCTTACTGGCAGAGAAATGTCCCGACACGGAATCCAGTTAGACAGTATGTGGATGCCACTTCTCAAGCAATCAGATAGGCATGAAGCCAATATGATTTTGCTCAGGGTCTACCGTAAAAAAAAAATTTAAAAAAATCACATTTTAAACAGGCATTTCAAATGTGCCACTGCAATTTCAAGAATTAAAAGACAAGATGCACACAATATTGAAAAGGTTTATTTGGATTATTAGGCAGATTAAGCACAAGGTTTGTGAACTTGTACCACAACGCCAATGTATGAGGCCCCTTTAAACACCCCCCCCAAAAAAACTGCACCTGCAGCCGAGGCAGGTGCCTCCTATGAGCAAGACATGCAGGTGGGGAACCTGGCAGGTGGCCTGCATAGCACCCCAGGACACACGGATAATCCCCACCGTACAAGAGCCAGACCGCATACATGCACACACATGCACGACCCTGACGGATCAGATGGCAGCATGTGGAGAGGTGCAGAATCAGACACACACACTCACACAACACACATATATATATATATACACAGCATGAAATCAACGGCATCTCCAACTGTCATCGGTCAGCACAAATCACCAACAGCTGATCGGCGCTCATCTCGGCATCCGGACAGCTCTGAAGCAGTCATTTTAGGTGCATCAAAAATCAGGATGATTAATTCCATACGTGCACCGGGGGGGAGAATGGTAAACAGAAATAGCACCGACATGCTCAGCGGCCGGCTGACTGACCGCTTCCTCATGCATTAAGCTCAAAGACCCTCCTTATTATGTTCAGGCCATGCTGAGAATCACAGACAGTACAGCACTGTCTCCTGAGAATCACAGACAGTACACCCCCATCCAGACTGACCTCGGGCACGAAAAGAACAATAAGAGGAGAGAGGAGATGTGAACTGATGCCAGAGGGAGTAGGCGGTGGGGGGGGGCATCACCAAAACATAAAAATGCCGGAGCAGCTGAATCCATGATGCAAAAAACAAACGTGCGGTGAACCTTGGCGTTTGTCTAGGCAACATGGAAACATGAAGAAAACACTCACATTGTCATATAAATAAGCTGGTTCTTAAGAGGATAAACCCTCTTCAAAGAGCTGCCTGTTTCAGCACAGGCAAAGACAAACGTTTCACCGGGTCACTCAGACACACGGTACCACCCCGGCAATCAACTGTCTCACACACACAAAAGAAAAAGACAATAAAAATCAGGCATGACCGGCTATAAAACCGAAGACGACCGTTCCACCCCAAGGACATCCTGAAACGTCCCCCACCCAAAACAAAAAAAAAAAAAAATATTGAGGTTGACGCAACATGCAGGTGGAACAAGCCAGCGACGAGGCACATGGGCTCGGCTCCTTCTGCCAGCATGCCAACCTGCTCCCTTCTGGACCTTCAAAGGTGGGGGGGGGGTTCCCCACCTGGCACGTGTGACAGCAGCGTCCTAGAGGCACCTGGGTGCCTGCACGACGTTCCCGCATTGCCGCGATTCCTCAGCGGTGATGCAAGAAGTCCTGGACACCAGCCAAAACTCCAGCTTCCCCTCCGGTTCCCCGCCTCAGAGGTCCGCCCCTCCCCCCAGAATCCCTCAGCCATTCTGCAATTTACAAGGGGCACATCCTGTTTAGAACTCCTCGGTGCCCCCCAGCCATATTTCTCCCGGGTCTCTCCACACCGATTACGGAGCCACCGACCGATCTTTTAAAATGACAGGAGGATCCACAAACGCTGCAGCAAAGCAAAACGACTCCATCACGTTAAGGCGTGAAAAGTCAAAACAAAGACAAAACAAAGCTCTGACACACAGTCAGGATGACAGGGGTTCAAAATGGGCCTCATTCCTGTATGAAGCCTTGATGATGGATCTCACTTGGGATCACTAAGACCAGGAAGAGGAAGTGAAGGGTATCGGGTGACCCTGCAGGGCTCACAGTTGCCCACAAAAGCACAACCAAGTGCAGATCGCTTAGATATTCTGTGAAAAGGCTGGGCTCACGGAGAGGGTGACCGTCTCACCAACACACCCAGCCGCCTTTCCAGCGAGCGATCACTCGATTATTAAAATTTCCACCAAATCCCCCACGGCACGGCAGGCAGGCTTACAATGGACTTCAGATTGGCCTGCCTCCCCATTAAAGTAAGGTGTCAGGCCGTGCAAGGCGACAGACCCGCTGGAGAACAAAGACATATGACAACAAGGGAACGTCCAGCAAGGCTGCCATGAGCCGAGTGTGAGCACGGCCAGGCGAGTACCTGAGTGTTACAGACGTAATGCAATGCCTGGCCGTGAGTTACATCAGTTACTGGACACTATGAAGGTCAAAAACAAACTCAACCTTCTAAGGGGGTCAATGGGCCCAAACCAAAACTAATTTTCCAGGCGTTGTGAGATCCCTGTAACCCACGTGTCATATTCCCTCTAAAATACCATCGGTAGCTACCAGAAATTAGCCTTTTTTTAAACGCTTCGTGAATTTTTAGAAGCAGTATTTTGTCATGTATAACAGAACGTCCGAGGCATCAGCTCACGTGCAGTAAGATGGATACGTTACGTTCGGAAACAGGCCGTAAGGCCGCCTCACGCCAGCTGTACGACACAGAGCTGGAACTGATCCAAAGGGGCTCGGCCGAAGCTGACTTTGATAAGACGGGACGGCTGGGGGGCTCGTCACCCAGGGAGAAACCACAGGACCGAGAGGAACGAGGTCACGTGCGGCACGCGTTCCATGTGGAACCGTAAACAAAGTGCCAAGGAGATTCGACATGGGGAGGGGCAGGGAAAACAGGCACAGACATACAAACCAAATCTTCTAACCCAGAGTCCTTTGAATTCCTATGTCCAGAACCCCCTTCCTTACCCCCCCGTGCCAGCTGCCAGTCCAGTGTGAAAGGAAACCAGTTTGCAGAGTCGTTGCACCATTTCCACTGTGCTAAGGCACACGAACCCCCTGAAGGTGTGGACGGAAGGCTATTCGCCCTACCACGGAGAGGGCAGCTACAATCCCACCACTTTCCTGCGCCCACCATTGTCTTTTTTTTTTTTTTTTTTTAAAAAAATTAAAAAAATTAGGACTCCTGCCACGGGTACAAATATCAGCTTGGAATGCAGATGATAGGATCATACCTTCCAGCCGCTGATTAAACCTCCGGCCTCTGGTTTGCGGCTTAGAGAAAGCAAACAAACATTACCTGACTATGCGGGTTTGGGCCACGTTGGCGCCGCCCGTCCCAGCCAACGACAGCGGTCGAAACGGCTGCGACTCATCACCTCACGCCAGAAACGGCTGCAGGTTAACGTGTCTAGGAGCCGCTCCCCCAGAATGTGAGAGAAAGGGCGTGGTTATAACCCATTGTTATTGAGGTTACCCTCCTAGGCGAAAGAGTGCTTGCTGCGGGCAATGACTTCACTACTCTGGCTCAGAAGGTCCATATGGGAACAGAGTAGGACCAGCATGCAAGGGCAGCCACAGGAATGTAAACTCATAATTAAAGCGTGCTTTATCCCCCCCCCACCGCAAACCATCCAAACATCCGTCCCCATTACAAGTCCTCCAGGTGTGGAGTACACCAAAAACCTTCTGGGAGTGTCAATCTTCTCACCTGTGTCTGGCATCCGAACAAGGCTGCTCCGGCCCACGGAAGCTCCGCCCAGACGTTAAGCGAATCCTCGGTAACCCCAACTACAGAAGACCTCAGTGGGAGCATGAAGATCTCCCTTGCTTTTCTCGGCTACCAGATCCATCAATCGAAGAGCCCCGCGTAGCCTGGCAACGGGCTAAATATTGTGGGACGCTGTGGGTTTCCGGAACCGTTTATGGCCCCTCTTCAGCGAACACAGACGTCTCTATAAGAGCGGGGGAAAACACTGAGGCACCCGATGTGATTTTTCACTTAACATTCCACCAAATCGGTCACGGCTTAGTCCTGCCCGTTTGCTGTAGGCCATAAGTCAAGGCTGTCATGTCATTGGTGCACATCCATGTAAATGGCAAACCGAAACGGTAACACTCATAGTGTGACCTCATCCCATTCTTCAGGTGACCACATGACACAAGCAATTAGCGGCAACACCGCACACCTTAAGAGACACGACAGAATAACGTCAGCGACGAGCTGAGGGGCCCCAGTCGAGGTTTAACACGCAGAGGTCAAGGAGACTATCTATTATCAGTAAGAATGAGTAGTGGCGGGTCGTTAGAGTTTATCGCGTAATGGGAGAATTGCTCTCATTCCAAAAGGTCAAAGAACGAGAAACAAGGGCCAACCGAGACCGCAAAGACCCTCGCCGACAGCCTGGATTAACCCTGTGGTGATGTTAAAAGGGTACATGGAGAAGCAGGTCAAAGTTCATCGACAGCGAGTCTGTTTATCCCAGCTCTACCTGCAATGTGACTTCACAGGCCTTAGTCATGTGACTTCCAAGAGGCCAAAGCAAACCTCAGCGACCAGAGAAGTCTTAGTCTTAGTGTCGGCCCTGAGTATCTGTGACTGAATCAGAACTTGAGGGAAGCTTTCTCCATGTAGGCAGATAACAGATTGAGAACAGGATGTGAAATGTTACCTGTTCCAGAAAGAACATTAAAAAGCTGCCAGTGCCAGGCTGAGAAGACAAATACAAAACAATTTAACCATTTTATCTAAAACTATGGCTTAAGCATTCCAGCGTTATTTCAGAACATAAGCTAAAACGTACAACATGGAGCTCTGAGCAGGACAAGCATTAACATTTTAATAACCCTGCATTGAAGACAATCTTAATGCAGACACACGCAAAGATACAGGCGAGCCCAAAAAGGGCACATTCTTAGTTCTGTCATGCTGAATATAAACGGTTAATTCGGTATACCAAACTGTATTAATCCAGATTACAGCAGATGTCACCAAACTCCAGCCACACCTACTAAAGTAAGGAACATCACATTTATTTTTCTCCAGCACACCGAAAACGGTGCATCTATGCTTAAAGCTCATTTACAGGGCGACGCGGATCATTTTCAGATCATCTAAAAGAGCCAAATAGCATTTTCCATTACTATGAAATTTTACTGATGAAGAATTTAAATATTCCGGAGGCCCGGTGATAACTAATGCTGGAGCCAACTGAAAAGGGGTCAGGTGATGACAGGCGATACGACTGCCCAGTTCTGAGCGGTCAAAGCCAAACGGCCCCTTTCCTGTACATCAGGCAGGTCTGGCTTACTTCAAAGGTAGGCTGGAGGTCAACACGCTGAGCAGCTCTGCCTGTTCGAGGGTGCGGACTTCACACGGCAGGGAGGACAACGCTAACGTGGGTTGCTTGGCTGCTGATAAGCAACTAGAGGAAGAGCACAGCACACACACACACACACACACACACACTCTCTCTCTCAGGCCAGACTGAGTCAACAAGAGACTGGAGACCTTCATACATGGGATTATTAATTATTATTATTCCAGTTCATACACAGAGTCCCATGTATGCAAGTCATCACCTGAACACAGGAGGTGATCAAAAGGTGTGAAGGACACCCTAAATGGAAGAGATGAACAATAGGAATATAATTAAAAAATACATTCAGCTTAAGTACAAGACCTTTATTTCGGGGGGGGGGGCATCTATATCAATTCCAGCTTAAGACCTCTAATGACTGAAAATGCATTAGCTAGTACCTCAGCTCAAATGGAGCCACCATCCAAAAAACAACCGCATTTAGCTTCAGAACACCAGCAGTGGCTCAACCATCTTTCTGCCACAACACTTAGCCAGCACCAAACCTGCTTGATTGACACCTGCCCCACCTCAGCCGATTGGCTACATCAAGCCCCGCCCCCAACAGAGCAGCCTATAGGGATAGCTGAGGGACCTTATAAGGGGCTACGCTCTACCCAGGGGAGATGTTTTGTAATACCTGAGCACAGGCCAAAGAGTGGGCACACATCAGCATGTGAACTGACACACGTGCTGTCTGCAGGTTCTGAACGCTATCACACAGGGTCTTTCCGTGCGACTACACAACAAATATACAGACCCACAACACCACTCCCAACGCACAACTTTCTGAAAGCAGGAAAGCAGATACAAGATTACACACATTTCATTTTGACTCGCACACTCTTTGCAGATGTCTGTGCTACAAAATAACACACTTACCCGTGTCTCCCCCCCCACATACACACAAATTTAGTTAGCCTGGGTGTTTCTAACGACACAGAAACTGGCTCCCAGGTCAAACAGAGACCATTGTTGTAACTTTTCAGCTCATAAAAGACGAGTCTTCCTACTCCTCGGGCTCTTCTCTGAGACTGTCGAGGACTTTTTGGTATGCCATTTTCTTCCTGAATGAGGCATTGTGACACCGTGTACATTATTAAAACAAAGCACAAACTACTATTACACATGCAGCAGCCACCCCGGGTAAAGTGTCAATCTCTGTGACAAAGACACAAAGCAGCAAGCTGCATTGCCACTTCACTCCCAGACAGAACAGAACCACATTCTGACTGCCTAATAAGGGTCACTTAAAGCTCAGGTGTAATTGACAACAGCAACTTGTGCTAAGTGCACGGAAACTAATTAACTAATACAGTACAGCGTCATGTGCCAAAAGGAGGGGGGGCAAAGAGCTGTATACAAGAAGAAGGATCCACGGTAGTAGTATCGCTGCCAACTGTCACTATCTGGGCCACAGGGGCTTATGTCGGCCCCCAGTCTGGACGTCCTAAGCCGCACGCACAATTGGAAAGTCATCACAGGGCCGCATACCTACACCCTCTGCCTCAGCTAAAGATAGCACCCCCCCCCCCTCCTTGCTCCTCGCCCACCACCCCAATCTGGCTGTTCAACGTGATCCCCAACAAAACGCACAGAAAGAGCCGGCAGCGGTCCTCTAAAGTTTATCCCGGGACATTTTCTGGCGGCTTTTTGTCTACTGCACAATCATGTCAGTGACGGAAAGAATAGAGACGGATTCCTTCTAAAGGAAACTTGGCCCCGAGATCTAAAGGGGGTGTCAGTAGTTCATCTGTCTGTTGACTAATAGTCAGTCACACGGGAGGCCGACGCCGGGTGCTTCGGACCCTCCTCATACGGTCGTAATCACGGTTGCGGGTCGGTGGGTCGGGGGGTCTGCATCACACCTCCCCCACATCACAGAGGCGGAAAGTTTCTAATGCTGAACGTGTTAAAAAAAAAACAAACCAACACCAAAGTTTTGAGTCTTGCGAATAATAAGAAGGATGGATACAGCGGGGAGTCTGGGCTGCCTTTTGCGGCATTGTATCATCCGAAAGCTACCGACTGATACAAAAGCGCCACTTGTTTAAATAATAAAAGCACTCACCGCTTTTTTAGGATGCCGTCTCTTCCGCTCAGCAAGGTTTCATATTCCCCATGAGTCACTTGCTGAAATGTTTCTTACGTCGTAATAAATTGTTTTATTCCTACTTGGCCCCGTTCGGTCCTGACACCAGCCCGTCTCACTCTGGGTTACACGAAGCCCACAAATCACAGCTTTCTGTCCCGGGGGGTGGAAAAAAAGTTTGATGGGGGCGCTCGTTGTGGAGTTTAGAAAAACTCAGTAAAATAAGGAATTGGAAACCAAAACCCCGTCTGATGTAACGTTTCCAATCAGATACCCGTGTTAAGACGCAGAATTTAAAACGGATCAGAACCGTAACGGGCGAAAAGTTGACCGACGGCCCAGGAAAGGAACAGGGCCGGGCGGAGGAGACCCAAACTTCAATCGTCGCTCCGGACAGGCAGCGCAGGTGACCTTCACTCCCTCGGAAGACGGGGAAAAGTGTACGTGATGGCAGTCGATCGCGATGTCTCGCTGTTGTTTTTCCTTTTTTAAAAAAGAGGGGGGAGATTAAGAAAGAGAAATTAAAGAAGAGTTATCAGCGGCCGCGGTCTTCCCGTGCACCCCCCCTATACGGTCCCAGTGACTGGAGCCGGTCGCCATCTCCCGCCTGACGTCACACAGCCGGCCCAGCCGGGAAGGTTTTAAAGGGCCAATGTCGCTCGTTTGGGAAAAACCCGGAGCAATGGATACAATGTAACACCCCACATGCCACATGCCACATGCCGCCCTCTCATACAAAATCGGGAGCAATGGATACAATGTCACACCCCACACGCCTCCCATGCCCGTAAAATGACATGTAGATATGGTTAATATATCATCTGCCTTTGCACAGATCTGCACATTTTGCCCAAATGATGCTGCGGGACAGGTCAGCACAAATCAGAGCCTGCATCCGTCTGGTGTGATGATCTCGTGCCAAAGGTTCCAGGTGCATTTCTGTTTTGCTTTCTGAATAACTTGCCAATATGTACTTCGGTAACTCACGCATAACTATAGTGTCCGTGAACTTTAATAGTTCCACACTTCACTATAGGACAACGAATTAAAAAAATGTTTTCCTGCATGGCACTTGATAATTTGACGCAACGCTGAGGAATACTCCCAGGTTATGCGTGATACCTTTAACCACCTAGGACTGTGCTGTGCATCGTCTTTTCTGTAGGTGTTCCATTTACACCACACATTGGAAAGCACGCCCCTCAGTGGGTCAAGTTATACTGCATCACATGTACGGATACATTTCGGAACAAGTGAAAATTTGAAGAACAAGTTTAGCGCGAATGATGCCCTTTGCCCAGTATTACAACATATGTACGAATTACTCTGACAAGGGTTCTGCGTACATGTGAGGCTATGCAGAACTCGCAGAGGAAACAAGGTGCTTCCTGTTCCTTCCCCGTTCTGTGCCTCGTTCTCCGAGGCAGGATATCAGCACATATCCCAGAACCACAGAAATCCCCCACACAAATATCTACCACTCAAACTATAACTGCATCTTTATTCCCAGGGATAATCATTACGGGCTACGGCCACTTTCATGCTGCACTCACTTTTACAGAATAGCTGTAAAGTTTGTTTTTTTTTTTTTGCCAACGCACTCATTCGAGATTACCGAGCTTTATGTTCCAGGTTCGTGATGACGTCACAACGAAGGCCTCGATCGAAACGCTGGCGTCAAAATTGCAAACCTACTGTAGCGCCAATAGTCATTTCCAATAGTCATTACTGACTTGTCATTGAGGTAAAAAGAAGTAAAATTAAGCTCAATTAGTTACTTAATTGAGACGAACTGGATAGATAGATAGATAGATAGATAGATAGATAGATAGATAGATAGATAACACTCATAATTATATCTTGTTCAGAGTTAGCTCGCCGCAGCTGGATAATACATTGCTGAATAATAATTAATTTAAGACGTAATGCTTAAGATTTATGAAGAATTTGACCTGGGAATAGTTGGTTTATCACTTGGCACGTATCGACAACATAGCTTCAGAGCTACGCGTTTAATATACTTAGCATGTATTAATTTAAATAGACTTCCTAAGTAAATATATAATGTAGATATAAGTGCAATGCTTAGGCGCGTCGCGATAGCACAATAAAGTTAGGCAGCCAGCTAAACACATAAGTCGTTTGTTTCTAGATGGCTAACACCCGTTAGCCAGCTACACAAAGAAAAATATATGGTGTCCCCGTTGACAGGTCGTTTCATGAAGCAGTCGGGAAATTCACGCTAGATATTAAAGAAAGGTCATACACGATATAATGAGCTATTAATATAATGTGTTGGTTTAAATATAAATATTCTTTAGAGGAACCAGGTAATTCCCGTGGAACTGACGGGCTAACTTCGACGGCCACTCGGGCCTTGGCCGTAGCCTCCAGCCCTCACACACCAAACTTGTTTACGGTCCTTTTGTCAGGGTTATTTCAGTTGTACCATTACACACTGTGACCTTGAGAGCACTCTGTAGCGATTCATCTTGGTTCAAGGTGGTAACACTAGAGATAAACTTGAAATTGTTCCCCGGGGGCTGATAACAGTGTTGATGAAGTGAATTACTAAAGTATAATTCACCAGCAATTTTGGCGGATTTATGTCCTGATGTTTCTTTCCATTCGGTTTTAACCAAGTGCTCTGGAAACCGGTATCAATTTGTCTCAGGGCTATACAACTGAAACACTTAACTGGAGTCTCTTTGCCAGTGTGAGAATGTTACCTCTTATAACCCCCGGAGGACAGGTGACAGACAATGACAACAGCCAGTTTCTGTCATTTGCAAAGTAAGCTAATATGATGTTTTATCTTGTGCTGCTGTTCACAATAAATGTAAATAAAAATATGCTTGGTCCAAGTAATTTGATACCGTGTTGGTTTAGAAACTGAACATACAATTTAAATGTTTTGATGCCGGCCAATTCTTTCCGAGGTACTTCTGAGAAATATACTGTAAATACAGTATATACGATATACTTCTGAGAAATATACATATCTTGATTTACTTCGTTAGAAATGCCCAGCTATTTAAATGGTTACACTGTAAATAACAAGAATATTATATAATTACAAACAAAAAGGTCTGTGGAATTAGCAACAATAATATGGTAATTTGATGATCAGATCAGATTCGACAATGCAATCTTGTTGTAAAAAAAAAAAAAAAAAACATTTCTAATGATTTTTTTTTTTTGGTTTACCATTAGGAGCTCCCGTACAGTTTGGCGAAGCTATGAGGCGCAGAGGTTCCCAACCCCGGCTCCATTCTGGAGGACTTCAGTCTGGTATAATGAACATCCAGGCTTCAGGTGTTTTTTTCGTCTCACGTCCAGACTATGCAGAACATACTGCTATCAAATATTACACTCAGACAGAGGCAGACGTCCAGAGATGTGACAACACTTGGAGGAATGACCTGTCACCCTACAATCACCCTACAGTACTTGTGTAATCACAGCAGCTAAAGTATAATTCCACAGTCATGCCCAGGCAAACACATTTGCACAAGCGTTAAAATCACCACTTTGTTAAATACAGGTTTACGTCACAAACCATTTTAATCTCAATTCAAGATTTTCTTTGCACAAGCACCAGCTTACACTAACTCTATCCAAACATGTATGTTTTGATATGGAGCTTTCAGCGCTGTCATTGCAAACAGTGGCACTACAGAGGTAGAATGAGGTAAAGGTGCCTGTAAGATATTTTATGACCAATCTGTTGCTGTAATTACAAAATATTGTAAAGAACTTGAGAAATTAATTTTTCCAAAATGGTACAGCAATTAAAACAATAAACCAAACTGAAACTCAGGTCACATACAGTGTAGTTCTAAGTAAAATACCAGTAAAATAAAACATTTATAAGCATTGTATCTGGAATCTTTCCATTTTTCCCAGAGTTCCTTTGCTGTTGCCACTGGTTACCTTGTGCAGCTTTGGCTGTTGCTGGGCACAGTAGAATCTGGATGTCAAATACACTATCCTTTTTACTGTCTGTATGTCTGTGTCATTGTACACACATCCACATGCAGGCATGCTCCCTGCCTTTATTGTTCCATAGTGAAAGGCCTGTCCTGCACCTCTCCCCCCATAATATCTTCAGGACAGACAACTTTCCAGATGTATCTTCAGACATGGTAGGTACCCTGTTAGGAAGCCAACACAGATGTGTTAGGGTTAAACACACCCGCATGTAGGTAGTGTGTAAAAATTTGTTTTAAAAGACCACTTTTATCTTCAGATATGTCCTAACCGCAAGAAGTGCCTTACACATTTTACAGCATTGACTCTGCACCTGAAGAACGCATGCAAAGAAGCATACAGTGCTGGATACGGCAGAAAAGACTGACACTTTTATGTTTTTTAATACTTGTTCTTGCCTCGGGTCATTAAAACAGCAAAGGCATTACAGAATAGACCAGAATGTACACCTACCCACAAAGAATTTTGCTTGCTTTCTTTCTGCAGTGATATTTTATATTACTGCCAGAGCGTCCCCTTTAAAGCAATGTAATAACAGCTGTTTGGAAGTGTACTCTTTAGGTAGTTCACACGTCGTATACTATGTGTAATGTTTCTGTGGTTTTGTAAAGGTCATATTCCCATAACCGTTCAAGAACGGCAAGGGTTAGGAAAAACTGAACAACTGATCCAGACTAATGTAACAGCAATAAGATGAAAGTGATTATATTGCCTTCCCAGAGAGTCCAACTCCATTGCCCACCGAATACCTTTGTTTGAATTGCATACCTAGGGACAGAAATCATTTACATTCTCATTAAAACTGGGGCCAGGAATAAAATATTTATTTCAGTTTATATGGGGGGGGGGGGGGAGACTTACTTATTACCAGCATTCTTTATATGATTTGTAATCTCTTACTTTGCTTGTATCTTTTGCTTTTTTAAAATTGCATAATATATATGACATTGCCATTTATGACCTTGGCTGCATATACATTGTGTGCCAGATTACAGCTGTATTGTGACACACAAAGCTGTTATTTTGTCTAGCTGGGTCTTACACCCACGCTATATAAGTAGCATAAGTGGCGCCCCCTGATGGGCGTGTGGCAGCATCACACTGTCTTTTCTCATGCAGGCAGGGTGTGTCACGTCACGGAAGCCCCTCCCATTTCAGAGGCTGCCTTGGAGCCCAACGAAGTTGCCTACGCCCAGTGAGCTGATGGGCCGGAGGAGGAAGGGAGGGAAGCAAGGAGGGGTTGGGGGGCTGAAGGGCAGCGATGGTACACAACACAAGGCAGCGGTGGTGCTGCACCATATCAGGGACCTGAAGAAGAGGCAAAGTGTCATTGACAAGTGAGCTGGGAGAAATGGGGCCCCATTCAGGATGGGGAAAGTATGATCATTTACAACTACAGGAAGGGTTGTTGGTTCAGCGTTGTAATTGTATTACAGTTTGCTGACTAACTTTTCACATTTTTGAAGAGTAGTATTAAACCTTTCAATAAAAATTATGGTTATAATTGGATCCTCGCCCAAGTCTAATTTATTAGTAATTTAATATCTGATGTCAGATTCAAGTCAATACATGTGCGGCGATGTTTTCAGTGAGGACATTTGATTACACTTAATCTCACTGACAGTCAGGTAAAACCTTTTCATTTAATGGTGGATGAATTTTCACCCATAACTGTCCCCGAGGTATTTGGCAGAACAGCAAAGACCACTAGGAATGAGCTACTGATTTTATAGTAAATATTTGCACGGAGGGCCCTACTGCAATTTATCTTACAGTTTAATGTGTGTGTAAAAAACTAGTTTGAACCTACGAGTGAATTTTCCACAGGCTGAAGACAGAGAGATGGTGGGGTTCTGCAGACTGCAAGAATAACCTGGAGGACTCCTGGAGTCCCATGGATGGCTGTCTGTTGCCCCCCAGTGACCCCCAGAGCGCCACAGGCTGGGACCCCCACTCCCCCACTCCCACCCGAGTCCCACAGGGGTTGTATGACCGAGAGGTATGCACCAACTCAGTCAATGAATGGACGTGATCCATGCCATGCCATGTGGGTATAGACAGTTACCATATCTCAGGGGCAGTGCCTACGGCTGACTTTGTGATACCTCTGCAGGTGATGTTTGGCAGATGGGAAGCGGCACTGAATCTTGCGCCAGGAGCGAATCCTATGATGTCATTTGTCATGGCGACTGCTGATAGACAGGACCATGGCAGTTATAATATCCCATATTGGAGCCATAAGGGATCAGATACAACGGAGAGCAATGACTCCCTTCAGTACAGTATTTTAAAATAAAATTATTTATTACATTACTATATAGAATCACAAAAAAATAAATCACTACTTTTATATCAGGCTACTAGTCATGGATGCTTTTTGTAGACTGATAGTTTTCTGTGGTTGACAGCAGTTAGGAGTAAATGCAGTAAGAAATCAAACACGTGGAAAGCACTTTAAAGGTGGATAAGTGATCCTAATGCTTCAGACATTAAAGCTATTTGAAGGGCTCACCTTAAGGTTAATTTTGAAACGGGAAAACCAAACATTGTATAATTCACAAACGAGATAGGATCACACAGCAATGTTTTTCTGCAGTTACAATCTCCAATGAAACGATGATGCTGGTTCGCGTTCATCTCCTTTTACAGAAATCTCGAATTAAAAAAAAAAAACAGGTTTGACAGGAGTTCTTGTTTTTCCTCTGATAGCCCTGACACCTACTGGCAGAAAAAAGGCAACAGTTTAAAACCAATGATTTGACATCGCAGGGGATCATATGTGTCTTATACAAACGTTGTTTTTTTTTTTTTCTGCTAGCGCCTGGGAGCCTCAGCTGTGAATTCCTTAGCTATTAGCCATGCATTAATGTGTATTCCAACGAATTTATGTCGCCTTGTTGCTGGCAAAGTTACGTTTAACCTACATTGCTCTTTGCAATGAATTGACAGTATGTGTCCATTTTTGCTGTTATGAAAATTCTTTGGAAAAAGGTTACATATTTTGTTTCACACCCATGCTCACGTTACGTGAATGTATATTCAATTTAAGATATTTGGTATCGTTGTTTTGTTCTAAGTCAAATGTGCATAACCTGGTAGTGTACCTTTAACAAATCTGCCGTATTCCACAGGGAAAAGGATCTTTATTTATTTGAAGATAAACTATTTTACTTTTGCCACATTTATGCAACAGAAAAAGATTGTGGACAAATGATTAATTGTTGATGCGTTAACTAATAAAGAAATTTTTGGACTAAGGTCATGTGAATTTTCTCACATATTTTTATTTTGTAAATGTAAAGCTTTGTTAAAGATTCACGCACATAAGTGTATATTAAAACAATGTGCACAATGCATCTGGACACATATACTAAACTTGTTCTGTGTTTATGTATCGCATTTATCATTCAAGGGCTAATTTACGTCAGATTATCTACACGGCATTGTTTTCTAAAAATGCGATATTAAAATCTCACAAGTTCTACTTCTCTCGTTCTTGTCTTCAGTAACAGGTAGAATACCTGTTCAACATTAATACTTGAGCAATACTTGGCAAAGGCGTATCTCTGCGATTGCAACTCCTGGCTGACCAACTTTGGAATGCACGTCCAAGTGTGAAGGCAATTATGTGAAATCTTTCTGCAGATGTACAGTTTTTCATTTTGATTATTGCAAGGGTCAGCTGTGCGTCGCTCGGCATGCCGCCTTCAGGAGCCGGGGGTCCCGCCTTAATCCGTGCTCCCTCACCTCGCCGCAGAGACAGGGGTCTCTCCCTCCCTCCGCCGTCTTGGCTGCACTCGTCCCTCCTAGCCCTTTCATCCCTCTCTCTAGCTGTCACTTCGCGCGGTGACGTCAGTCCCCGAAAGAAGATGGCGGCGCTTAAGAAGAGGGCGGAAGGTGAGGGGTACATTCGCTGGGTTTTCTCACTGTCTTGCGTTGCTTCTTTTCCCGGTTTTAAGGTGTTGCCTCGTCCCTCCTCGTCGAGAGACCCGGTCGCTCGCTTCGGCGCCGTTTGAGATGCCCGTCGCCGTACTCGTGTTACGGACACGTTTCGCTGCTTGACTGGCGTCAGCCACCCCAGCACCGAGCCTCTGTGACCGGGATCAGCACGCCTGTAAAGCCTAGGTGTGCAGCTCCAGTCGGCGGGGGTGTGTCCCCCGTACCCCACCGTGGCTCACCTATTGGTGCTTGCGGCTCTCCTGCACGTCCGACCAGTTCACTTCTAATAATGACCACCGCGGGCTGTGGGATGGGCTCCAGCGGCGCTAAAATGGTTTCTGCCGGTCCCTGGGAACGGGTGGACGGATCCGGCACCGGGGCCGGTTCTGCTGGACCAGGTGTCGGTGGCACTTGGTGTAATTCCAGCTGATGTTGGGGGTACAGTCGTTGTACACGCCCAGCTGTTTAGCTGGGTAGATTTTCACTTTTCACTCCCCCCCCCCCCCCCCCCCCCCCCCCCCCTCCCCACCGCCCGCCCCCCTCCCCCCCCACCACCCCTCGGACGCTCCCCC
>JAACJT020000053.1:93425-117462 GCA_009936485.2 Gymnarchus niloticus
TCGAACCACCAAATGAACCACAGGCGTCAGAATGACATCAATCGAACCACCAAATGAACCACAGGTGTCAGAATGACCATCAGATGAACCACCAAATGAACCACATGTGTCAGAATGACATCAATCGAACCACCAAATGAACCACATGCGTCAGAATGACATCACTCGAACAACCAAATGAACCACCGGTGTCAGAATGACCATTAGATGAACCACCAAATGAGCCACAGCCATCAGAATGACATCAGTTGAACCACCAAATGAACCACAGGTGTTAGAATGACATCAATCGAACCACCAAATGAACCACAGGCGTCAGAATGACATCAATCGAACCACCAAACGAACCACTAGCGTCAGAATGACCATTAGATGAACCATCGGCATCAGAATGACCATCAGATGAACCACCAATTGAACCACTTGCCCTTAAGCATTTAATTGCCATTGCAGATAGCAGTGTCCCATGCCGGCATCTGTATGGATTCTCTTTCTGAGGAGGTTCATCTACGCCAACAGCGTGGATATTTTATTTGCATACTGTGCTGGTTTGTGTACCAGCGATGTGTTTGAAGCATCCGGTTATATCTTTCTCCACTGACGGTTGATCTGATATCCCCGGTGCCCTTGCGTTTTTTGCCAAATGCTGCGGAGCCCCCCATCTCCGCATTGTTATTCCACGGAGGTATCAGTGCCCCCCCCCCCACATCTCTGTCTCATCCTCGCTCGCTCCCGGTCGCGGGCGAGCACCATGGAAGATTGCGCCTGATAACATGGTATCTAGGCAACGGGAAGAGGTGGAAAAGAGGAGGAGGAGATTCACATGGAAGAGGAGTGAAGAGGGAGACTGGGGGGATGTAAATCGGGCACTCAAATGAGGAGAAGAGACAGGGCAGTTCAGGGAAACAAACAAACAACCAGATAAATAAACAGGAGGGAGTCTCAAACCCCCATCTCGTCTCGCTCTGTTACTTCCCAGAGTCCAGCTCCATGAGAAGGCCAGACCCTGTTTCAGTTGGGAAACGCTCGTTCAGTTCAGACTTCCCACCTGCAGATCGACGCATCATGATTGTTTCTCAGGTTTGCTTGGCCTCGCCGCAGCCGTGACACTTGATGTTTTCTGATTTTGTATCTCAGATACTAGCCGCTGAGTGCGTGTGAGATGGGGGAGTTTCCCACTCTGGAAGTTTGCTGTGTATTTGAGAGACCTCCTTCTTCCCTGCATCTTTTAAATGAGTTCCGTGAGCAGAAGAGATAGCTGATGTGTCTGAACTGGGCCGTATTCTCATGCCAGGCTCTGGATGGTCCAGTCGAAGATCCAGATCTGTAAACAACCGCAGGTTATGTAAGCCGTGGGAGCGCCTGCTTGTGGCGACTGAGCGGCTCACTCGCCGTCTGTAACATGCTGCGTGGTTGTGCAAGTCCTCTTAAGGCTCACGTGGGCGTTGTATACATTTCTGTTTATAGCGTGGGTGATTTGGCGGCTGGGTGCGCTGTGGACATTTCTGCTTTGTAATAAACATTTTACTCTCCTGCTAGCTCTGAGTGGGAACTTTACACGCTGTCCTGTGAAACACGCATAGCGTGTCATCAGACATGTCCAACAGCTGTTGCCCCCCCCCCCCCCCCCCACATTCGGGCATTGACCTGTTTGGTGTGACTTGTATGTCTCCCCCCCCTTCTCTGTGGCAGTGAGAGCGACGGAGTGCCGGCGGCACTTGAGTGTGTGAGTGCCCCCTGCTGGCTGGTGGAGCTCTTCGTCGCTGGGGTCACTTCACCATGAACAACAAGGAGAGCACTTCCCCGTCTGGTGAGAGGGGAGCCGGAGAGAAGCCGATTTTGGGGGGAGGGTTGGGTTCCAGACGTGTTACCGTTCGTTTCCCACTTGGAAAATACTCTGTTTTCCAGTGAAGCATTATGGAGCTGAGCTAACGCCTCCACACTGAGTGAGAGAACTCTGACTGTGGCTGCTCAGCGTCAGTGCCATCTTTCCCTCTTTCCATCTCCTTCTCTCCTGTCATCTCTCTCCTACTTTCATCCAATCTTCCTCTTCTCTCCCTTTCTCATCTGTATTTCTCTCTGTACCTTCCTCCCCTATCCTCACACGTCATTTTTCTTTTCCTCCGTCCCCTCCCACAGAGAATAGCAGCCAGATGAAGGTGTTTCTGCCCAACAAGTTGCTGGAGTGTTTGCCTCGCACCTCCACCTTGCCCAAAGAGAGACTGCGCTGGAACACCAATGAGGTGAGGAAATGAGATTTGGGGGCGGGGTGAGAAGACTGCTATGGGTTGGCTGGGGGGCTTTGAATATGCAGAGCGGTGTGATGCTGAGTCGTGGCCCCACGGGGCTGCTGACGGACTGTAAAGTTTCCTGGTGGGGAGGGTCTGAGTCAGCTGTTTACTGTGGTACCTGCTAGAGTGCCACGGAACAAGGAGAGCGTCCTGGTTCATGTTGTACCGGGGGAGACCCATCAGAATGATACGCATGTGTATGTAGGCAGATCAGTAGGTAAACTCAGGCGGCTACTGACATTTTAATGTTTCTAATTAGCCATTAAGGCTAATTACACCTCCACCCTGTAGTGGATAAGCAGGTGTGGAACATGGCTGAATGGAATTCTGCTTATTAACTGCCATCCAACAGACGAAAAGCGGCTGCGATGAACTTCTGAAACGAGACGTACGGTGCCTGTTCTTTCAGCGTTAGCCTCCGGTTCTTTGCCGAATGCAGCGATGTAATGAACACACGACGACTTTTGACACACGCTGCAGTTCGGGAGGCACTCGAACCGAGCAAGGAGATGAGTCCAGCTGCACGGAAGGGTCTGCTGTGAATTCCTGCCTCATGATGACATATTGAACTCTTTGGGGGGGTGGAAGTTAATGAACTAAAATGCAGCATGCCTCAGAAGATCCTCAACTTTCAGTGCATCTCACTTTTAGCGTGACAACTGCAGTGTTTCTCTTGTTTTTGAGTCTGGTGTTTTACACCATCACTTCAGGTGTTTCTTTGAGGATTGAATCGCTCTAAATTTAGCGTCCTGAAGATTTCTGAGGGCTGATCCGCTTGTGTAGATAGTCAGCTGCATAACGATTTGAGTTGCTTTTTTCCCCCATATTTAATCGGTAACATTGAGTCATAGGAGTGAGTCACTTGTGATGTTTGGCGAAGGTGTAAATGTTCCACAGACAGCACACAAGTTTGAGGGGTTTTTGGTATTTAAAATTGATCCATAGTGTCAATATAGCTAATGGTGTTGGGCCATCACCTCATTATCTAATGGCGTGTTTGCAATCAGTCGCCACGTGACGGTTCCATACGAGATTACGGTTTCTGTGTCACTGGAGCACTGGGTTTGATATTTCCGCTGTGACGCGTGTTGTGGAAATGGAGGAGGACGGGAAGGGTGTACCGGTGGGAGGAGCCTTAGGTACGGTGGGGGGGGGGGGTAAAAGAGGTGACGGAAGCAGTGAATCTGTGTGTCTTGGCAGGAAATTGCATCCTACCTGATCTCCTTTGACAGACATGAAGAATGGCTCTCCTGCTCTCTAAAAACCAGGTATTGCCCTTCTGCCCCACTCCCCTTCCTGCCCCCACAGTGCCCCATTCCCTGGGGTGTCATCCTTTATCTCAGGAGTGCCGACTGTGGATCTACTGACATTCAATTTTTAATGAGTTTAGCCCAGTGGAGCTAAAGTTAAATTTGATTTTCTTGCTTTGTTCATTTATTTTTTCTAAATTAATATTATGTTGTATTTTCTTAAAGCACTGAGGGAATTTTGGTTGGAAGGTTAGGAAATGCTGTTAACCACACTGTCTCATGATGATGTTGATGATGGGTGGTCTGTGGCTTGGGTTTCTGTGCTCGTGATCAGAAGGTTGCTGGTTCAAATCCCATGACTGGCAAAAAGTATTCATATCGCCCTTGAGCAAGACCCTTATCCTCTAAAACTGCTCTTACCTGTTTTTGTGTGTTTGTCCCCTCATGAAGAGCAAGATATGTGAAAACATTCTAATGTACTGTGTGAAATGGTGCAAATAAAGATTCATTTAACCATGATGTTACACTCATCAGTTCTGATATCTGCACCCCCAGGCCCCTCAATGGCTCCATCATACTGTACAACCGGAAGAAAGTGAAGTATCGCAAAGATGGTTACTGTTGGAAAAAGAGGAAAGATGGAAAGACGACAAGGGAGGATCATATGAAGCTAAAAGTGCAGGGCATGGAGGTGAGCTTCCCCTACTGTACAGATTAAAAATAACAGCCAGCATGTCATCTTGGTAAGTCTACCCAGTGGATGGTAACAAATAGTAACGTTGTGCTGCAGAGTGATACTGTGTGACTGGGAGGAAATGGCCAGCCCTGACACATGGTACAACGTCTGTTTTACCATTTTATTACCTACATTTTTGTGGCTTTTGACTGGACGCAAACAAGCGTGTGGTGTGATGTGACGCCAGAAACTTGATGGTCTCTGCTGTCCCTGCAGTGTCTGTATGGCTGTTACGTCCATTCCTCCATCGTCCCAACATTCCATAGGAGATGCTACTGGCTACTGCAGGTAGGAGCGTCTATCATGTGTGGCTTTTGCCGGCCGTACCCTGGTGGGACCCACATCACGACCCTAAGAGTCCTCATTTGTCTGTCTGGCCCTCAGAACCCAGACATCGTGCTGGTGCACTACCTGAATGTACCGTCCCTGGAGGATTGTGGGAAAGTGAGCCGGCCGCTCCTGTGTGCGGTGGCCGAGAGGCGGGACAGCTTGCGTTGGAGTCGGGAGGAGCTGCTCTCCCAGCTCAAGCCCATGTGTGAGTGCTTCCTGTGACGATGTCAACAGAGAGATCAAATAAGTGACAGACACCTCATGCGTGCAGGCCTGAGTGCTTTTATTCAAAAACGGGATCCCGTTTGAGCTGTATTGGGTTTGTTTGGCTTTGAATCACCGTGCAGATTACTTGGTTGCTTGCTGTCCTTATAAGCATTTGTCAAAAAACAGAGGGGCGTGTGTGTGTGTGTGTGTGTGTGTGTGTGTGTGTGTGTGTTCCTTTATTGTATTCCAAACCCTCCATGACCTGCCTCTGCCTCTGGCCAGTCCACAGCATCAAGTGGTCCTGTGGGAACAGCACCAGCAACGGGGCCTCCGAGTTCTCCATCGAGCAACTCGTGCAGCACATCATGGACTCCCAGCAGACCAAGCCTCAGCCCCGCACTCACGCCTGCCTGTGCAGCACGGCCCTGGGTGAGGGGGGGGCCTGTCTGCCAGCCAGGCTCGGGGTATAATGTTAGCCTCATAGTGACTTGTTAGTTTCACTCGTTCGTTCATCGAATCCGCAGATTCAGAGTTGCTCGTATCTTAGATAATGGATAGTGTTTAAAGTTGCAGTGAAGTTCTCTTCACAAAGCCGGTTTCCAGGCTGGGCTGGGTTCTCATCCCACCATCTCTCCTCCAGCCTCTCCGGGGGCCAACATTCCCCACCGATGCAACAGCACCAAGCACCGCATCATCTCTCCCAAGTTGCCCCCGCACACCTCCGCCTGCCAAGCCTTGACGGAGAACCCGGCCCCCGCCAGCGAGGGAGGGGGTGGCCATGAGGCTGAAGGGGGCGAGGTGCCCGCTGGAGCTGCAGGGCTAGGGACCCAACCCCCCGTGACGGTGGTGCGGAGGCTTGGCGTGCAAAGCCCAGCGGCCCCCCAGGAGAGCGCGGGGGCTTCAAGCCTGACCGCGGTGTCCTCCCCCTGCTCTGCCGACTCTTCCTCCAACCTCCCTAAGCCACACCAGGCGTCTCCTCTCACACTCGGCGGCAACAGCACTGCCTGCAATGGTTTCTATAGCAACCAGCAGAGCCTGGCGACCGTCACCCTGCCCCAGAATGCTGTCATTGTCATGACAACAGCCATCAGCAGGGCCAAGGATGGCGAGGATTCCAAAGGAGAGCGTGCCAATCCCACGTCGCCCTGCCTGTCCGTGGCCCAGTCTGGCTGCCTGGTGCTGTCACCCGTGCCTCCCAATCCTGACACGCCCCCTCCCCCCTCCACGTCTGCACCCCACACCCCTGTCTCAGCTGCAGCGCCTCTTGGTGTTGCCAGTTCCTGCCCTACCTCCGCTGCCCCTCCTGCTGCACGCTCTGGTGGCCCCACACCGGGTGTGGCCACGCTCAGCCTCACCCTACTGTCCAGCCCGGTCATTGGTGGCCTCCTCCTGACCGACCGCCTGCTCCCCGGAGGTGATCCCCCTGCCCCCCTCTCCCTCCTCTCTTCATCCCCACCCTCTTCATCCCCGACTCCTCTCCCAGTGACTTCAGGTCTTTCCCCGTCCCGCTCCGCCCCATCCCCATCTGGCCTCCCTCCATCTTCCCCGCCGCCAGCTCCTCCCTCCACCAACACACCTCTGGCTTTTGACCCAGACTCCTTCCTTAACAGCCCCAAACAGGGCCAGACCTACGGAGGACCCTCCCATCCACGCTGCCTCCCCGCAGCGCACCCCTCCTCATCCGCATCCCTGTCCTCATCCCCTCAAGCCCCCTCGCTTGCGCTGTCCCTCTCACCCGCCTCCCCACCCTTATCCTCCCCACCTTCCTCACTCTCCTCCTTTTCCTCGGAGGCAGAGCGTGGACGGGACGGTGAGCGGGACTCCGCCTCCTTCATAACTGCCTCCCCCCATCTCTCTTTCCCCCTGTCTCCCTCGCAGCCAACCTCCCCCATTCTGCCCCTCTGCCTGGAACCCTCCTTGAACCTGGATGCTCTCGGCACCCTGGAGCCGGTAGACCCGGCCAGAGAGGAGGGCATGCAGGTGGTGGGGGCTGGCGAAGAGACCAGGGAGCGGGGTCTGGAGGGAGGGGCCATCCTGGGCCAGATGCTGTCCCCAGATCAGTCAGTGGGTGCCCAAGAACCGAACCTCGTTGGGGCTAAACAATCCTCGGACCGGTGGCCAGACGACCGGTTGCTGCTGGGTACGCACGAGGCGGGTCTGGGGCCTGGCACGGGAGCTCAGCTTCTGGTGCTACGGCAACCGGAACCGCAAGCAGAACTTGGTCCGGACGAGCTGCTGCCAGGCCTGAAGGAGGAGGATCAGCCTGAGCACCAGCACCAGCTGTTTGTACTGCAGTATAGACTGCAGGAGGGCCTGAAGAGTGAGAACCGACAAGAGGAGGCTGAGCCTCTGGCCCCGCCCTCTCCTCCCGGGCCAGCCAATCAGGGCCTGAAGAGGGAGGACCCTGGACGCCAGTTTTTGGTTCTCCCAAAGGAGCAGGTCTCGCAACCACTGCACGGTCCCCAGACACTCCTCACGCAGCCAGAGCATACGTTGCCGCAGACGCAGTCAGAGGACGGCTTGGGTCATGAGGGTCCGGGAGCCCAGAGTTGTCTGGTTGTAAACTTTGGGGGTGGTGTCACAGGGGCGGTCGGTTCCTGGGTCCAGGTGAAAGAGGAGCCCCCCTTCTCTTCGGCCTCTTCTTCCTCATCTTCCTCCTGCCTCGGTGGCTACGAGCCAGAGGAGACACCCATGGACACAAACAACAGTGGGGCTGGAGTAGCAAGTGAGCAGGAAACAGGGGACCCACAGGCAACCTCCACATCCCAGGGAGGCAGTGGTGCTCCACCACAGGTGGCGGTGGAGGTCGGAGACCCCTTCGTTATCTCCTTCGACAGCCCTTTTCCAGACCTCATCTCAGAGCTCATCGCCGAGGACAGTCGACCCTCCCACAGCCGGTCCACTTCCCCTTCGGCCCAGTCACAGCCACTCTCGTTCTCATTTCCTTCTCCCGTTCATGTTGCGTCACCGTCCGTGGCCACAGGAGGGCGCTATGCGGTGTTGTCGCAGGCTTTGCCTGCACCATCCTCTCTACCTTTTCCCACAATGACCCCCACGGCTCCAGTTGGCGACCAAGGCACGGAAATGCAGACCTTGGCCACCATCACTGACTTCTCCCCGGAGTGGTCATACCCAGAGGTGAGCAATAGGTGGCGCTGGTGACTGATAAAGTAACAACTAATTCAGAAAAGGAGATTCTATATAAATGAAGGCAATGTGTGTGAAATGAGGGTAAAAAGTGTACAATTGGTTCTGCATACAGTATATCTTAACAGAGAACACACAAGAATAAATTTTTAGGTATAGCTTCTCAGTAAGTGAATCGGGAGAGTGTGATGCGACACTGGCCAGCATTTCCCACCGAGGGAACAGTGTCACTGGTCACGGTTCTCTCCCACAGGGTGGCGTGAAGGTGTTGATCACGGGGCCCTGGACAGAGACGGTGCATCGCTACTCATGCATGTTCGACCACAGTGCCGTACCGGCATCCCTCATCCAGCCGGGGGTGTTACGTTGCTATTGCCCTGGTGAGGATGAACACAAAGTGACACTCTCACCAAACTGAGGCAGTTTGTCTTAATGACACTTGGGGGCAGTGTTGCATCGACACATGTCCTGCAGTGCTTCTTATTCACACTAGGGGGCAGTGGTGCATAGCAGTTGCATCTCAATGGGTCATAATTCCAGTAGTTTCATTATGACTTCAGTATTACATGTGACAATGAAGGGACGGTGAACAGTTTCTGATTTTAAGGGATGATGTGCTTGTCTTTTATCCAACTCGCTCGCTACTTGAAATGTTGTCATTAGGAACTTACTCCATCTCAGCTGGTGTGACAACTGTGAGTCGGCCAGTAGGTAAATGCTGCGATGATGTCAGCTTTGTTCTTGGTGTTCAGTCAGCTCATAGGGATCGGTGCCCCGTCACGTCGTAATTGATGATTTACCGCTGGGACACCCAGTGACCTGCTGTCCCACCCCCACCCCACTTTCTACTGGACAGCTCACGAGGCAGGCCTGGTGACGCTGCAGGTGCTGGAGGACACGGGTGGGATCTCGTCCTCTGTGCTTTTCGAGTACCGCCCCCGCAGCGCCTCCTCCCTGCCCTCCTCGCAGCTTGACTGGCTGTCCCTGGATGGTGAGTTCCCCCTTTCTCCTCCTCCTCTTCCTCTCTGCCAGTCTCTGTTGTTCTTCTCCTGTTCTCCATGCACAAATTGACAGTAAAGAGGGACCGAATATGGTGGAGCCAAACGAAGAGGATGAGCTAGAGCAGAAGGTTCCTGCTTGGAAAGGGTTTCAAAACGTAAATAAAACCCTCAGAACGTGAAACAGCTCGGCAGACGCAAGACGCCTCGTGAAATGACACGCGGGGTTTAATTATCGAGTGGGGAGCTGAATTCCAAGACATTGGAGCCTCTCTGTTAGAGTGTGAGTGTGTGTGTGTGTGTGAGAACGGGGGTGGGCATGGTAGAGTGTATGGAAAGGAACATGAGATACTGAGCCTCCCCCAGGAGGGCATCTGTGTCATCCCGACGCACAGCCAGCACAGTGTGAGTTCTGTGCCTGACTGATCCTGAGTCGTAGGGGTCCAGTCTTGGTGGTGCGGTCCTCCTATTCTGACTATAGTCCTCTTAGTCTCTTGGTATCTTATTATGTCCCTGCTTGTGCAGGTGGGCTGCGGTTATGTAACCCCTAGGGCATGGGGTGTGTGTGAGGTATCAAGAACAAAAGAAAGACACACACACAACAAATTGGATATGTCATCAGGTTGGGTTCAGCTTCGGGAACACAGTCGGGTCACCTGTGGGCCAATCCCACGTTCCGTCCAGTTACTGCGAGTTACAGGTGTTCCCATACGGTAACAAGAGCGCGTGTCTGTGCCCCCTGCCATCACAGACAGCCAATTCAGAATGTTCATCCTGGACCGGCTGGAGCAGATGGAGAAGAGGATGGTGGAGATGATGGCTAGCAGTGAGCAGCGACAGCGAGCGTGTCAGAGGCCAGAGCCGGGCGTCGAGGAGAAGGTGCCCACCTCTCAGGTAATGTCCACCCAGGTTTAACCCAGACCTTTCTTACCGTGTGACGCCCCTGAGTGAAGCTGAAGTCTATCATGTCAGACCATAGCCCGTTTCTGCCACACACGGTTCCGGTTCTGGGTGTCGGAACCAGCTGTCGAGTGGGTGGTGTGGCCGTCACGTAGCACTCTGGGGGGGCATCAGCAGGGCTCTGCCCGGTACACCACCCTGTTCTATGCTCGGGGAAAAGAGAACTTAAGAAGTGGCATAGAACTAGAGTGAGAACTCTGCAGCATGCCTGACGGTCAAAGGGAAGCAGCTGCCCTTTAAAAGAGCCTTGGTCATATTTAGCTAAATGAAACACGTCCAGTCAGAGTTCCGATGAAATGGGGCGGCTGTCTTCCTCTTATTTAAACATGTTTTACTTTTGTAGGGCGTTTATCTCAAGAGTTGTTCTGTTGGATGAAAACAGGTTGCTGCCGATTGGTTGATCCGGTGTTGAAAAAGGGATGCGATTCAATCAGAGGGACACACACACGGGTGAATATGGGAACGATGATTTGCCTAAATCAGAGAGGACAGACAGGGAGTACCCAAACATGCAGTAGTGCGACCTACAGTCGAACCCATGACCCTGGAGGTGCAAAATCTTGCAAGGACCCACAGTCCTGGCCTGACAGCTTAACTTCAGCTCATATGATAGTATTTCAGCAAGCGTGGGGGTTTAGGCGTCCCATAGAAAATGTGTGGGTTGCAAGTGGTCACCTTCATCATGACCTCCGCTGCTTCCTTAGATACGAGAGGATCTGACGAGCAGTTCACCTCCCAGTCCCCAGGGGGCAAACTTTCAGGAAAGTATAGCATGGTGTTTCTGCTGACTGCATGCACCAGGTACATGGTGTACCAAAAAAAAAAAAAAGCCCAAAGGTGGCCTGGCTTGGGTCCCGGTAACATGGAGATTCGTTCATTCTGGCTAATTAATGAAACGATTTGGGTAAAAGTGTATAAACAGTGTAGCTGTTAGCCAGCCGGCTGTACCGCAGTCTTCATCAGTATAGCGCTGGCCTGTGATCGCTAGCACCAATTAGCGCTGTTTTTTGCTGCCTGGAAGACTCTCCTCCATTTGTTCAGCTCTGGGGACATTTGGCAGTATGCCCTTCGCTAATAAATCTACTCTCTGCACTGTATGTACCGTGTTTATGAGCCGGCAAAGTGACTCACTGTGGCATCGACCGCATTGCAGCCTCACACCTCCAGGGTTGGGGGTTTGAATCCTGCTCCTGGCTCAGTGCTGATTTCCCTGTGTTCCTGGAGGTTTCCTGCAACCGCCGTGATCTTTTCCCGCAGTCCTAAGGCATGTGGTTAGTGTTTAGATTACCCACTGTGTGTGCGTGCGTGCCCTGCATTGGACTGGCGTGCCGTCTCAGGTGTGCCCGGCCTTGTGCCCACTGCTTTCTTGGGTAGGCTCCAGTCACACAGGTTCTCGATAAGCGGAGGACAGATGGACGTAGGTAATATCTTAATTATTTCATGAAGCTAGTTAGGATATGGATTTGAAGGCATGTCATTAAAATAGGCCAAAAGAATCCCTTAGCTCTTTGATTTAAAGAGATGCGTTGTATATGCGAGTGTCTAAATTGCATCCTACAGTCTGGGCCATGGTTCGAGCAGAGGGTCGTGGCGGTGTGCGAGAGCATGATGGCTGCGGGCTGCTGGTCCGGGGGGCACGGCGACAGCGGGGACAGGCTGCTCCGCTCTGCTCGCTTCAGAGGGATGACCCTGCTTCACCTGGCTGCTGCCCAGGGCTACACCCAGCTCATCCACACACTCAGGCGTTGGAGGTGCGTAGATGCCGGCTGGCCAAAGGTCCCGGTTCATATACCGTGACTATGATGAAACCCTGAGCTCTTACTGGGAAATGCTGAAGATGATGGTGATAGCTCATTTTACGGTTGGCTTTTGTATACAAGCTTAACTGTGGTGTTGCCCTTGCTGCCCCCCCCCCCAGGAATGTGAACTCAGATAGCCTGGATTTGGAGCAGGAGGTGGACCCCCTGAATGTGGACCATTTCTCCTGCACACCCTTGGTGAGTCTGTTGGCCTCGCTGTCCACGGCGGGAGTTTCTTCGTTTAGGCATCGAACGTGTGGGGAATTCAGTCAAACTGTCCAACATTTACGTTTGAATGTGCTGCTCACCAAAGTACTGACTCCTAAATACCGAGTACACAGTCCTGACAGTCCGGAAAGGCATGAGGGGGGAATTCCCAGTGGAGGAGTGCTTACCATTTCGTTTGAAATGGGAATGTTTTTTTTATTCTGTGGAAGTGTAGTAATGTGTAAATGTGGGACAGTGTGCCTGTCTGCAAACATCATTTATCATCCGTAAACAAGTCGGGAAATGGGGGTTTGCTTCTCGCTAGGACTTCCCTCTGTCGCAGAGCTATCTCGGCTAACCTCTTCTTTCGCAGCTAATTTGCCACGACTGTACCGGTACTGTGTGAACTGCAGCTTGGGCAAGGTGCGTGCGTGTGCGTTTCTGTGTTACCGTACCTGTGCTGAGGTGATGTCCCGTTTCGTACGGGGGCTACCTTAGCTGATGCACTCTGAACTAACCGGCCTGTTAAAAAGACTTGTTGTGTCCGGCAGACGATTCCTAAAACTGGTGATCTGAAAAAGCCTGAAATTTTGGCACAGCGATGGCCATTTGCTACTTTGTATTCTAAACCAATGTTTCTCAACTGCTGGGCTGCACCCTCTAGTGGTCCGATAATCTATTCTGTCTGTATTGTAATTATTGATAAATGGGCCTAGAGGTTGAAGAGGTGGAGGACCTCTGTGTCAACATCAACCGTATTTTGTCTATTCTCTGTGGTGTCTTCCGTAGATGTGGGCATGCGCTCTTGGCCACCAGGAGGCAGCAGTGCTGCTGTATCACTGGAACAGCCTGGCTCTGGACATCCCAGACTCCCTGGGGCGGCTGCCGCTGGCCGTGGCCCACTCCCGGGGCCACACCAGGCTGGCCGTCTGCTTGGAGGAGCTCATTGCCCAGGGGGGCTCCCCAAGAGAGGGGGCAGACCTGAGGCAGACCACTCCTCTTCCCCCTCCACCTTCACCACTCTCCAGCAGCCCTGACACAGGTCCTCCTTCAGCCTTTTCACTCAGACCACAATATTACCTTCTGCTCAGATTTTTTTTTGCACATATCTCCATGGTAACCCTATTTAACCCTAGCTCTACCGGACCTAGCAATGTGTTACAAATACACACCTAACTGAAGGGGTGTGGTCTGTTCCCTCTTCCTCTCTCCCACTCTGCTTGTCCTCTGTGTCTGTGTCTTTGCTTCTATGGCTCCACCCCCCTCTCCAACCCCAGGTTTGAGCTCCTGTAGTAGCCTCGCCTCCCCAGGTGACCCACCCTCTCGATCCCCCAGCTCGGCCTACTCCAGCGGCTCTGCTCCCCCCAGTTCGCCCCTCCGCAGCCCCACCGATGCCATGGACACCACAGGGCCCTCACCCTCTGCATCCTCGCCACCGTCCTCGCCACCCATCTCCTCCCCACGTCTCCGGCTTCCCCTGCCGCCCTGGGAGCCCCCCCACGAGCCCTCCTTCCTCATGGATTATGAGTCGGCCGGGAGCCCCCCAGGGACACCCCATTCAAAGCGTTCCGACTTTGAGGCTGAGTTGCTGGGCTTTGGAGAGGACGCTGAAAATGAGGACTACCTGCCGGGTGTGGAGGAGCTCCAGGTGACCTCAGCATTTATACACACACAAACACCTGCAGGCGGCCTTTATAGTCAGAAACACCTGCCTTTTAAATAACTGCTGGCTCCTCATCCAGGTAGACATGGTGACGCTGGCAGAGCAGATCATCGAGGCCACGCCTGACTGCATAAAGCGGGAGCAGCTCCCCCGGGGGGCGGAGTCACCACTCAGGGAGAGGCGGGATAACTCCACCATCCCCGAGACAATGCCCTGGCTAGCCAGCTACCTGGACACTGCAGACACCCAGCCGACACCATCACCACCCAGGTTCTGCCCCTCGTTGCTTGCACCGGGCGTCACCGTAACGGTGACGGGGACAGTCATGCCGACACGTTCGCGTTGTGGCACTCTGTACGGTCCGCAGACATCTGCGGGCTGCCTTAATAAAGGCGCACGTTAGCAATCAGTGAGAGCATCTCTATGTGCAGCCAGCCAGACTCCTCAGATACAGAAGCAGGACGTAATAAATAGCCAAAGTGGGTAGATTTTCAGGATGAATGAGATATGCAGAAGGTTCCACCTCCAGAACAATCATTAAAATGAGATTCAAATTTCAGGCATGAATCATTTAGGGATTAAAAGGTAAGCATGTAAGCAGCTCAGGTTAAGAAAGAGACAAAGGTTACCCTACAGTTGATTATATCGTTTAGTTTGCGGGTGAATTATAACCCACATGTAAAGCCAGAATTAAAGGTAACCAGGGTTGGCTGTAGTTGTACCGATGGAAACTTACCACGTGAGGGTGTTTACAGAAAGATTCAGTAACGCGGCGGGTCTCACCGAGTGATTCGGCGCTCCGGTCGATGAGGAGCGTTATTGTACAAGCATAGCGGTGCAGGTTACCGGCACAAGAAAGAATTCACGCCGCGTGAGGAGCCACCGTTTCCGCAACTTGATGAGGCCTGGAACTGTCTCAGTGGAGGGTTCCTCTCATCACTGGATTCACGGGAAGGCAGCGTGCATCCCAGTCACCTCCCGTTTTGGCGTCCTGTGTGTCTCCGTCCCCAGCGCACTAGCGTAGCCCACTATGCCACGGATCTCCGCGGCCTTTGATGCGGTTAAACCGCCGGCGATCAATTAAAACTGGTGGGAGGTCACACGGCTTTCTGATGCACGTGGAACTGATCGGTGATGTGTGGCAGACGGACTCTCGTGTTCTCTTTTCTCCGAAGGATTCGCTCAGCGAGGGAAAAGGGTTTCAGTTCCTCTTTAGAATGGGGAAATGAACAGAGTGTGTGGTCAGGAGTAACTGCAGGAGAGTGCATTTTGTTATGGTCAGTGCCGTTCCTGCCTATTAAAACAGCAAAATATTACATAGCTTCATTGACCTTAATTGGTAGTGGGAGGGACTCGCGAAGCTTATGTAACCTTTATGGCCCCTGCTTGACGGTAAATACGGAAAATGGAGGCAAGACCTTAAAACCCAGGCTGGTAACATCCTCTGGCTTACCCTTACCTTGCTGGCATGCACGGGCATTATGGGATGTGTATTCCTTGCAGTCCTGTTCTGTGCAGCTTTCTGAATTTAACCGTAATCAGTAAATTTTGCGGACCGGGTGTCAGTTTGCCTGTTAAAGTGATGTCGTTAAGGACCGTGTGGCCATCTGCTTCGCTCCTCGTATAAACGTGGCTGGCGCTCAGACCCGAGTACGCCTGCTCACTTGTGCTCACTCTCATTTTGCTGTTGCTTCGTGTTGCATCGTTTGACCTCCGTGCCCCTGTCTCTGTGCTCTCGTTCATCATCGCTCTGTCGATAGTCAACGTCTATCATTCTGCCCTCTTCTGGCCCGCTGCGCTCCCACCCTCCTGCAGGCCTCCCCACTCCCCACAGCCCCCGTCCCCCGTCGGTGCCCTGGCCCTCCAGCGGCTGCGCCCCCCCAGTGGCGCTGCCTGGGCGGAGTTCCTGGGCGCCTCGGCCAACAGGCGCATGGAGCACGACTTTGCCCTGCTCACGCTGAGCGACAGCGAGCAGCGGGAGCTCTACGAGGCGGCACGCGTCATCCAGAACGCCTTCCGCCGGTATAAGGTGCGTGTCGCTAACCCAGCATGCCCTGGGAGGTGTGCTGCGTCTCACTGAGTACCCAGCATGCTCTGAGGGTATTGCGGCGAGCTACTGATTGCCAGAGTGCTGCTGATTAACCATGATGCTCTGTGGTTAAAGCTAAACACTTGGTTTTTAGACACCCCAGTGAGTCTCATGCCCCATACTGCTGAATTCCCAGCATGCACTGCATTTTGAACTCCCTGCCTTGCCTCTGCATTGCTAATCTTCTGGGTTTCTCACGGCTAATATTCATATTAACTGTAAATCTGGGAGTGATGAGGACAAATGAGGCTCCAAAACCCATGATGAGCGGGAGTATCCCAAACTAACCAATCAATGCTGGCGCTGGTTAGTTTGAGATATTCCCGCTCACCTCGGTTTTTCAAGCCTCATTTGTCCCATCACTAATATCTGCCTGTTGCTCTGCTCTGGTTGGTTTCTCAGGGGCGCAGGCTGAAGGAGCAACAGGACATGGCTGCAGCAGTCATCCAGAGGTGCTACAGGAAGTACAAGCAGGTATGGCCAGCTGTCAGCAGGGGGCAGCAGCGAGACGCACCACTTCCATCCTGACGTGGTGTTTTTCTAGTCTTCCACACGCCTACCTGGTGAACGTACGGCTGTGTGGAGGTTAAGGATCTGTGGCTGACTGAAATCATAGCAGGGCTCAGCTGTTGGACCAATGGAGGAACGTAACCTGAATGGCTCTGATGAAAATATAAATCAATATCACAATAATGAAGTACACACATACAGGTCAGAAAATGAAAGGTCACCATTAATGCTGCACAGATACTTAAAGAACATTCTGCTGTGGGGAGCCTTTCTTGCTTCTGCTGTTTGATTCTGTGTTTTTTTTTTTTATGAATGAGTTGCTGGTAAATGTTTATAGCATGAGACCAAGCATTCAACTTTCCAGTGCGCTTGCAGCAAAACCATCCGTCACACTCCATACTGTATTTTTGGTCAGAGTTCAATGTTTGTCCGGTTATGCTTCAGTGCCCTGAGCTTCATGTTTCCAAACTTATTTCAGGGAATTTGCTTGTTTTTTTGTTTTTTTTTGATAGATTAGCTCGTGCCGGAAATTACAGCTGTTAATCTCTCTCTTTGGACGTTGGTCAGAAGCAGCTTTGTGTGTCTGTGTGTGTGTCTATGTGTTTGGGTTTTTTTTTTTTTCCTGTGCTGTTGCCAGTGACCAAGTTCCCCTCTCGGCAAACTGGACGGTAACCGGGAAACCTTCCTATTTATATCTTAGATAAACTTTCATCTCACACAATCGTTAAACCAAAGGTGGTGACAGTTCATGTTTTTTTTCCTCCTTTTCCATTAAAACTTTTCTGTTGTGCAGCAGTCTGTGGAAGAAAGTCCGTCTTGCTTTGTGTAAACACCCTGCTATTCACGTTGAACTTTTGTCCGATTAAACAGACCTCCTTTGTCTCTGCCTGTGACTAACCTTCACTAACACATGCCGTCTCCCTCTCTTTCTCTCTCCCCCTCACTCTCTCTTCCTTTCACTCTCTCCCTCCCTCTCACTCTTTCTCTGTCTCACTCTTTCTCTCCCCCTCTCTCTCTCCCTCTCTCTGTACCTTTTTATTCATCTTGCAAGCTTACATGGATAGCCCTCAAGGTAATGACTCAGTTCCAGTGTGTTTTTTTTATTTATTTTTTTCCTGCTTCGAATTCTCTGTCGAAAGCAGGATTGGACGACCTGACCTGACCCCCCCCCATCGCCATGAGAGACCCACATACAGAGAAATATGTAGATTGCAGAGTCTCACTCGTTCCATGAAAGCAGAGTACAGAGAAACACAGAGACTGCATCAGTGTAAAAAAAAACACTGCAAAGTGTGGCTTCTCTGTACCTGCCCCCCCCCCGCCCCCCCCACTTGTGATTGTGTGATTGGTGCTGTGGGTCCTAAGAGTAATCAAAGAAACATTCCTGCTCACCCACTCTTACCCTCCAGTACGCCCTCTACAAGAAGATGACGCAAGCGGCCATTTTGATCCAAAGTAAGTTCCGGAGCTACTATGAACAGAAGAAGTTCCAGCAATCGAGGCGGGCAGCGGTGCTGATCCAGCAGTACTACCGCAGCTACAAGGGGTACGAGCGGCTAAAGCAGGCCCACCGGGGACCTGGCCCACTCAATGCTAAGATCAGGTATGACATCACT
Organism: Gymnarchus niloticus; assembly: GCA_009936485.2. Classification (NCBI taxonomy): domain Eukaryota; kingdom Metazoa; phylum Chordata; class Actinopteri; order Osteoglossiformes; family Gymnarchidae; genus Gymnarchus; species Gymnarchus niloticus. The sequence goes on from JAACJT020000053.1 coordinate 111,229, forward strand.
CCTTCATCATTGACATCATAACTTCCTACGTCGGCCGTTAACCAGACCCCAGACACACGATGACTCTCTGGACGGCACTGTTGCCCCACACCTCTAGGTTTGGAAGTTCGAATCCCATTAGATTGTTCTCTCCGTCATGCAAGGGTTTCAAAGGTGGTGTTCAGCTATCCCTCTGTCTGCAAGTGTAAGTCATTCCCAGAACCATTTACAAGCTGAAAATGAATTAAAGCCGGAAACAACTTCTCTTTAATGGGAGAATTGGGGACTGGTTCCCTAGTCCTAGAAAATCACCCATTAAACAGAATTGCTTTCCCAGTGCAAGGATGGGAAGTTACTTTTTAAATACCATGCATGTACAATCATTCATTTCAAAATTGCTTTGGTCCATAGTGGCATACAGGTAACGAAAGCTTAGGGTCAGAGAACAGGGTAAGGCAGCATCCAGCGGCCCTGGGGCAGTAGGGGTTAATAGCCTTGCTCAGGAGCTCGATGGTGATTTGATTTTACTGCCAGTCATGGGATTTGAACCCACAATCTTCTGGGTCATTAACCCAGTGATCTACTACCTGGCTCAGACATTCCTTTCTGGTCTATTTGACATGATTATTATCGCAAAAATTTCTTCAGTATTTTGCAAAAAAAAAAAAAACAAGAATGTTCATTGTATGAAACCTGCGTCAGAATTGAAAAATATTGAAGGATATCCATAAGTGAGGTCAGATCAGTGGTTGGAGGGTGACACCTTGAAGGAGATGTTCCCCATCCTCAGAGACAGGGACGTGACCCTTGTTTTTACCCCCTTCCCCCCAGGGGGTCTTTTCTGACCAAGAAGCAGGACCAGGCTGCTCGCAAGATCATGCGATTCCTGAGGCGCTGCAGACACCGGTAACCGAGCCTCTTCCGACTCAGGTGGGTGGAGCAGCAGTAGTTGCCCTGCATTTTTGGTAACTCAGCCCCTCTCTGCAGGATTAAGGAGCTGAAGCAGAGCAGAGAGCTGGAAAGGCTGCAGAAGTGAGGCGTGGTCTCTGGGGGGCATCAGCGCCATCCACAGTCTCTCCTAATGGTGACGGGGGCGGGCAAATGCAGTTTCATACATTCTGCTTCGTGAGCAAACACACGCGTACACGGGAGTCACACAAGTCCCCGTGCCTGACTTGTGCCTCCCTCCCTCCTTCCTGAAGGCTCACCCTGCCCGCCCACATGATTCGGCAGAGTGGCCGTCGCCTTTGCATTTCTCTCGTCCTCTACTTCCCGCTTTCTCTCTCCCGCTGTCATCGTTTGCCTTCACGTCGACTTCATTTCCTCAGGCGTAGGGAGGAGATGTCTTGGAGACATCTGCCTTATTTTCTTTTAATATTTCTGCCCAGAACTGGAGGAGTTTATGCGGTTGGGTCATTTCAGTACTTCAGGCAAATTTGTTTTAAAATGTTTGTTTCCTTCGCAAAGCAAAACAAGAAAGAAGCTTTTTCAGAATGTATTGTACTGTTGTGGTATTCTCACAGACTATATATAAATATATATAATATATATTACATTGTTAATGTTGAATATTCTTATTTATTAAAAATACCTTTTATGAGGCATGTTTATATATTGCTGTACCTTCAGAGGTGAAAAATAACTTTCTGAACGGACTGATTAATTGATTGTCTTAACTTGAACCTGTGACACACCCAAACAAATATTAAAGCTCATTAAGTCTTAATCCAGCAAGGTTTTTTCGATGTTTACTCTTTTTCTCCCCCTTTCCCCCCTACATTAGAAATGAGTTTGTTTGTTTCTTTTTAGATTTGGACCAATAGCAGATTCTTGGAGGACTCTACAATTTGACATGGGGGAGGGGTGATAGGAGCCGAAATGAACAGCTGAGGTTTGGGGGGGGTCTAAAAATGAAGTCTTTATGCGATACGAGTTCTGGAGACAGTAGAACCAGTATGCTAATGCCAGCTGTATGTTTATTTTTAATATATATTTTTTACTTCTAAAGCGTGATTGGTCTATTGTGTGATGAGGCCAAATGTAGACATCTGAGTGACAGGCTGGTGAAAGTTGCCCTTTGCGTAGCTCAGTACCGCATTTCTGTTTCCTCTGCAGCTGGTCTGAAAAGCCTTCCTCACTCACACACTGGGTTTAGTTTGACCCTGTCTGACGGTCTACAAGCGATAACTTCAAGGTACCGGAGACTGCCTGTCCTTATTCCTCCACGTGCTATTTTTGTTTTTCAAGAAAAGGTGTTTCATGATGCGGATTCAGCAGTGGAATGCGTGCACAAAACACCATGTTCTTACGGGTGTAATGCCATCCACACGCAGGACTCATCCTGTTTGTGAAAGTATTTGACAGGGCATGTGCCTGTTTCCGACGCTTTGTAAGTCGACTCCCGTCAGGTTTCAGTTTGTATTTGGTTGTTACTGATATCCGGTGATAGGAAATTAATTGTGTGATGCAGGTAAACGTGACAATCCACAGATTTAGGGAAGATGAATGGTCAGTTTTGTGGACGAACATAGTTCTGTAATCTGGGTCGCAGTGCGAAAGGCGTTTGATCCTCGGATAAACAGTTCCACTGCAAATTTAAGAGCGGGTTCAAAGAATGGATGTGGGTAGGCGAGTCTGTGTGACTGGAGGACTCACAGTAATGTGCCTTTATACTAAGTGAAGGAGCAATGCTGATTGGCCGATGGTCACGTTGATTGGCCATCGGCCAATGCTGATTGGCCGATGGTCTTGGTAAAGTCAAGCAGGAGAGGTGTCCTTTCTGCACCCCGGTACGGTTTCGTGGTGGTCCAGGGTCAGTCCCCAAATAACCAGCTGTGGCTCAGTAGTCTATCTGGGACCGCAGACTGGCCCCAGAACCGACCGGTGGCCCACTTTTGGAAAGCCAGCATGTGAATCCTGAGCAGCAAACAGTGCTAACACATGATCCTTAACTTGGTTGTTCTTATTCTTTTTAATTGCTAGTCTATTTCACCGAGCCACTTATACGTTAAATTGCTCAAATCGTTTCAGGTAATAACATTGAACTTGTATATGTGATGAATGTACAAAAAATTGTACTCATTTTAAATGTGCAGTGCCTTAAATTCTTATTTTGGTAGCTGCAGTCATACTCGGTAGAAATGTCAAAGACATCGGATCATGTGATGTAAAGTTTTTACGTGTCATACCTGAACACAGCATTTCGGACAGGCGAGTACTGTATATTTTTTTAAAGGAATTCCGATTTCCATCGTAAGGACTCTGGCATGTTAGTATTTCTATCACAGGCATTATAGGACAACTGACAGCTTGTAGGTACTCAAGTAATTGTGTTTTTGCTCCATGGAATCCAGTAAATGTACAGTCGGCTTTGTTTCAGGGACCCCAGTGGTCTTGAACTACTTTAAAAGTTTACGCTGCAAGACTTAGCTAGGCACTGCACTTTTAAAAGAAGCCAATAAAAATAGATGAAAAAAGTCTTTTTTTTTTTTTGACACTAAAACTCAGTCTAGGACTTAGCTCAAAGATGACTGAATTTAATTATGCATTAGTCTGTAAATACTGTAAAATATAAAGGACAGCTGAGAATATATTTAAAAAAAAACTTTCTGGATTAATATAGAGAAAGTAATGTTCCACATTTTAATTATACTGGTGTCTGTAATGGAGTTGCATGTTCATATTTTTTTTTTCTTTTTCCCTCCTTTTAAAGACTGCAGTCTGTGGCTACGGCTTTGTTATTTAAAACTGCTCTGCATGAGTTTCAATCTTTTGCATCACAGGATAAGTCGCGTGTCCACATATTTCAGTATTGGTGTTTTAAACTCTTATTTATATATAAATCATTTAAATCTTTTATTTTGTCTTGTGCTGTAAATGTTTTTATTTCCCTTGATTTTTCGAATCTGTTAATATTTCATAAGAATGACGATAATAAAAGGGACATTGAAAAGCCTCTTTGTTGCTGACTCTCTTTGATAAGGCTTGGGCTCACGGGCTAAGCCTTACTGGCCAGTTTTGCAACACCGCAAAATGATGAGGTCTGTCATTTTGCCATGATGTAATCATGAAGAAGAAAAAAATGACAGGGTAAAGGTTGGGGTTAAACAAATATCAGTTGTGATATTGGTTAGTTTACCAAATTGTTGGTTGCTTTCTGTACAAAAAAAAAAAAAAAAAATTGAATTTGGGCACCGCAGTCAGTGGTTTGTCCAAAGACCATCGAGATTAATATTGCTGAGATTTCATTTCAACTTGTGACTGTAAACGTTGTCCGAATGTATTATTCGTGAGCTGCTCTCTCCTCCTGCCAGTCTGCGGCCGGCCTTGCGGAGCTGACATTACCAGTTTGCCAACTGCGTCCAGTGAGTCACTCAAAGAGCGTTTTCCAAAAAACACATGACAGCCAAGCAGCTCCGATTCCGACGCCTAACCACCCCCAGCTTCCCCTTGCGTCCAGTCCGACAAAAGTTGCGAAAGTTAAATTTTTATTCGTTTATGAAGGGGAGACGAAGGGCAAAACAACATCCCTGCTGTGTCCACCGCGTCACAGTCCGGGTTCGTACGTCCCCCGTGCCGCTATGGCCGTCCCGAAAAAAGGGACCGTGACAGCACATGATGCCACCCGCATTCCGGGCTCCTTCACTCCGTGGGCCGCCTCGGTAGCCGCGGCGTGCACCTGCCTCGGTCTGCTTCTGCTGCAGTGTACCCACATCCGGGAGCTGCGCTCGGAGCTGCGGGAGCTGAAGCACCGGGTGGCAGCGCTGTGTGGGGAGGATGGAGGCGCGCCGACGCGCTGTACGCTAGGTGAGTGTCGCGGCGCCGCGGAGCGCCCTTCAGTAGCGGACCCCACCGAGCGTCTCTCTCAGGGGGCTGCTGCTGCATTTCGCCATAGCGATAATGCATGCGATTTTGTATCGAAATGCTTGCACGGCGTTGGTGTCCCCTATGTCACGTTTTCCGAAATACCACGTGTACCGTAGCTGTGGTTCTCAGGGGGATTTTTTTTAAATGACTTTTTCTGTTTACTCTCCGCCTCGGACTTGTCTCGAAAATGTACCCTTCTTTTTGATATGTAATTTAAATTGTATTATAGCCTATATAGTAATGGGCTACATTATATCAGTTAAGTGGGGAGTATCTTCCACCTTTCTGGGGTTAATTGGAAATGTAAATAGTTACACACCTACAGTATTGCAAAAATGATTACGCTTCATACTGTAGGATCGGTGCTTTGCTATGAGGGGTGTTCAAAAATGTATCTACCTGAGTACGAAAGAAAGTAGCAAGCATGTTGAAACGTCTGGGCATGTTATGACCTGTCTCCAGGTTACTCGTGCACAGTTGTGGCTCAGTGCGAGTCTAACATTCCAAGATACAGGATGTCAGGAGAGTCCTCGTGTGTATCATGTAAGAAAATGCTAGATTTGGAGCAACGTTCAGTGATAAAATTTCTCACAAAAGATGGGAAAAAGCCAAAGGAGATTCATGAACGCGTGACCGCAGTTTATAGTGCGTCTGCCCCATCATCCTACAAAGTAAAATTTTGGAGCAAGCAGTTTAAGTGGGGTAGAGAATCCATTGAAGATGACCCTCACACTGGACGGCCTGTGGAAGCGACTTCCACAGAAATGTGCAAGAAAGTCGAGGATTTAATTTTGTCAGACAGACGAATTAAGGTTTTCCGAATAGCTGAAGAAATGGGCATCTCGGCAGGTACAGTTTGAAAATAGTTCATGAAAAGTTGGGCGTGTCAAAGGTCAGTGCAAGATGGATTCCAAGAATGCTGACGCCATGTCAGAAGACCACGAGGCTCCAGTGCTGTCAGGAGAACTTGGAGATGCTCCGTGAAGACCAAGTGAATTTTTTTCATCGTTTGGTGACTGGAGATAAGACTTGGGTCTATCACAGAGATCCTGAGTCCAAAGTGGAGTCAATGCAGTGGGAGCACAAGTCATCCCCCACCCCAAAAAAGTTCAAGACAGAAAAATCTGCAGGAAAAGTCATGGCAACTGTCTTCTGGGATATTGAAGGAGTTTTGCTTCTGGAGTTCATGCCACACAAGACAACCATAACCGGGGAGAGTCACGCCAACACAATGATCGCTCTGCGAGAGTCAATCAAGGAGAAAAGACGAGGAAAACTCACAGCAGGCGTGCTGCTTCTTCACGGCAATGTGCCGGTTCACATGTCACGTCAATCACAGGCTGCCATCCGAGAATGTGGGTTCCAGCAGCTGAACCATCCACCCTACAG
>JAACJT020000053.1:117562-135447 GCA_009936485.2 Gymnarchus niloticus
GGGGACGGCAGAAGATGAGATGGATGGACAGCGTGGTGGAGACAATGAACATGAGTTTGGGCAGGCTCTGAGAGGCGCTGGAGGACAGGGTGGCCTGGCGTGCTGTCGCGAAGAGTCGGACACGACTGCGTGACTAAACAACAACAACAACACCAACACCTCAGTCTTAAATCGCTGGACCACAAAGTAAGAATGGCAAGGATGCAGGTGCAAATACAGATGTGGTTTAATGAAAAAACGAAGGAAAGAATACCATGCTTTGCCCTGAACACAAGGGAATAAACTCAGAAGATAAACAAGACAAGCCTACTATTGGCAGAAACATACAAACAGACATGACTATGGCATTACCAGACGGGAGTGTGTTCCAGAAAGCAGATTTAACATAGTTAAACCTGAATGCTTATTGGAGAAAACTGAATCTTGACAGGGATGCCAGTATATTGCAGGGCATACATGCACTCACAAGTGCACACGCTACATGCAATTTAAGAGATGCCAATTAGCCTAACTACTCATCTTTGAACTGCAGGAGAAAATATGAGTACTTTCCAGTAATTTTGTAAATTGGCACTGTTTTTTATTTTAATGAAGATGAAGATTTTTTGCTTTTATTTCATTTCAAACATGCTTTCAAAAGTCATTTAAAATTGCAAATATTAAGCCAGGGAGATTTAATTACATCTAATCAAATAGCCATTAACTGGAACATGCTGTAGTATTGCATACAGGACAATTCCCATTGGGTAAAGACTTACCACAGCAGAGTAACAGAGATGTCTGTGTCCGCCATTCTGTTTAATCCTTGCCTAATCTCTTTCCTTCAGTCAATTACTATCATCAGTCTACTTTAACTGGAAATCAATAATATCCAGTAGAGACCATATTGCATCCCCCTGTAAAATACTGGAATTTAGTTCAAAAAATTTTGTTCGTGCAACATGTTTTCATACAGAAGGCAATTTAGAGAAGTCTGATTCAAAGTTACAATTCCACTTGCTTAAGTTGAAAAATTATTAATTTTTACTTATCTACATTCATTATGAGAAAGTTTCATCTGCCCTTGCAAAAATACTGCACATATGTAACAATTACAACCCACATAAAGTGGTCTACATTACTGTATATAATTACAGTTCATATTGTGAATATTTCCCCCATGGAAAATACAACATACTTTAAATAATCAACGCACTCATACAGGGTCGTATTAAAGGCCACGAGAGAGAGATAGCTGTGGTCAAGCTGCTAGATGCAGACATTAACTGAAACACCTGGGGCCCTATTTTGCACCGGCAGAAAGCGCAACGCAAAGTGGTTCTGCTAGTTTCCTACCAGCGGATTCTTCATTCTCACGCCAAGTGCGTGCGCTTTCAAAATAACAAATGATTTTGCGCGCACTTCCCGCTCGTAGGAGTGGTCTTTTTTAAATGAGATGTGGCTGGGCGCAGTGCCGGCGCATTGCTATTTTAAGTCAGCGAAGTGACATTGCGCTTTTGACCAACAAAAATCACGTCTAAAGCCAGTAGCGTATTATTAAACGATATTTAAGCGGCGCGTTTTAGAAACGTGCGAGTGCACGACGCTTGCCACGGACATCGGTACACACTTGAAGTGCACTAATCATTTTTTATTTTATTTAATTCATATACGTTATATTATAGAGTACAACTTATGGAGAGAAATTTGTCTCAAAATTAATCATTCTGAGATAAACTTCTCTCCATATTCCCAAGCCTACTTTACCTCGACAGGCTTAGGTGGAACAGTGGTGGTCCCGTAAATGATTTGCTCCCGCCTTTTAACTTCGCGCACGAGCACGTCCGTTTCCTCGGCAGAAAAACCATCTGGTTTGCCAGGTTACCACGCCATTATAATAGCAATCCGCTATAGCTCATGCACCCCTGCCTTTTAAAGGTGAGGTGACGTGCCATTCTGATTGGTTTATTGCATGTTATGCCCAAAACAGACCTCTGAATAATTAAAACAGTTAGTACAACCTTTTTGCGCCTTGCGCTTTTTTCCACCATCAAAACAGCGAAATGGATTTGGACACGCCCATGGATGTTACTTGTGCCTTGCACTTTACATTTTGTGTTAGATTGTCAAGATAGAGCCTAAGATGACTGATATACAGTGGAGGAGGCACTTTCATGTTTGGGCAAATCTCTATTCGGTGACTTTTCTAGGATTGTGGTGAGTCAGGAGCCTATGCCAGAAAGCATGGGGTAGAAGGTAGGGGATACACTGGATTGGATGCCAGTCCATCACAAGGTACAAGGCTGGGGTACACCCTGTAAGGGATGCCAGTCCATCACAGGGTACAAAGCTGGGGTGCACCATGGATGGGATGCCAGTCCATCAAACTTAAACACACGCTATGGGCAATTTAGAGGCACCAGACCCCCAAAGGATTAGTATGCCAGTGGGTTTTCAACCCCCAGTGATGGAGGTGAGGTTGCCATGCTGACATTTTGTTTTAGTTAATTATATAACTAGAATAGACAAAGCAAGTTATCCAACCACCCCATCAAAGGAAAAAATGCACATTAAGTGTAGATACTGTTTTGCTTCACTGAGATTGAGTTGCTGGGATTACAAAAGAGGAAAATCTTTGTGATGAAATTAGCATGAACTGGTTTATTGAGGACATGGGCTCCTACAGAAACAGCAAATAGTAAGCTTGTGTTTTTCTAACTTATTTTTCATTCTTCTGTTTCTTACTTATTTTCCATATTGTACACTTGCTAAATCCCAAGTTTCTTCAGATCTCATCCCCAAGTAGCCCACCACCCCCACCCCCCTGACCAATCACTCTACTGCGCTGGTCTGCAGTTATCTCTTGCTGCATCTCAGTGAGTTTCCATTCCTTACTCCATATCCTTCCTACTCTGTCCCCTGGCCAGTGAGCTACCTTCAAACATAAAGAGAAAACAACGTCACTGACAGACAGGCAAACACCAGACAGTTAACCTTCAGTGACATGGTAAGTGACACAGCCTAATTCCTGCAGAGATATGACCTTCTCTCACAATGGGCCATTGTGAGAACCCATACATTCACGGCACATCAGGCCATGCATTACTTTCTACTTCACTGCTCTTTCCCTGTTATGAAACTCTCCCTTGAAAATATGCATGCCAAAAACACATCCGATTTTTCTCATGATTGCCTCTTATATAACCTTTAGCAAATTGTTTACTTCGACCAAATATATGTGTGCAGCCATGTCACTTTGCATTATATGCAGTATATGCTACGCATATGCGTGTGTATATACACACTGTGTTTAAATAACCCCTTTTTATTTTTGCAATAACTTTGTTGATCCAGAGCCATACACAGTGTATATATGTAGGGGTGTTCAATAATTTATCTACCTGAGTATGAAAGAAAGTAGCAAGCATGTTGAAACAAGTCTGAGCATGTTGTGACATTTCTCAAGGTTACTCATGCACAGTTGTGGCTCAGTGCGAGTCTAACATTCCAAGAGACAGGATGTCAGCAGAGTCCTCGTGCGAATCAAGTAAGAAAATGCTAGATTTGGAGCAAGGTTTAGTGATAAAATTTCTCAGAAAAGAAGGGGAAAAGCCAAAGGAGATCCATGAACGCATGACTGCAGTTTATGGTGTCTGCCCCATCATCCTACAAAGTCAAATTTTGGAGCAAGCAGTTTAAGTGGAGTAGAGAGGCCATTGAAGATGACCCTCACACTGTACGGCCTGTGGAAGCGACTTCCACAGAAATCTGCAAGAAAGTCGAGGATTTAAATTTTGTCAGACAGACAAATTAAGGTTTCCCGAATAGCTGAAGAAATGGGCATCTTGGCAGGTACAGTTTGGAAAATAATTCATGAAAAGTTGGGCATGTCAAAGGTCAGTGCAAGATGGGTTCCAAGAATGCTGACGCCATGTCAGAAGGCCACGAGGCTCCAGTGCTGTCAGGAGAACTTGGAGATGCTCCGTGAAGACCAAGTGAATTTTTTTCATCGTTTGGTGACTGGAGATGAGACTTGGGTCTATCACAACGATCCTGAGTCCAAAATGGAGTCAATGCAGTGGAAGCACAAGTCATCCCCCACCCCAAAAAAGTTCAAGACAGAGAAATCTGCAGGCAAAGTCATGTCAACTGTCTTCTGGGATATTGAAGGACTTTTGCTTCTGGAGTTCATGCCACACAAGACAACCATAACCGGGGAGAGCTACGCCAAAACGATCACTTTGCGAGAGTCGATCAAGGAGAAAAGATGAGGAAAACTCACAGCAGGAGTGCTGGTGCTTCTTCACGACAATGCACCGGTTCACACGTAACATCAATCACAGGCTGCCATCCGAGAATGTGGGTTCCAGCAGCTGAACCATCCACCCTACAGTCCTGACCTGGCTCCCTCAGATTATTTCCTGTTCTGAGTTTTGAAGAAATCTCTCCATGGACAGCAGTTTTCAAGTGATGAAGACCTCAAGGCAGCTGTGACGTCCTGATTTGAAGGTCAAACAGAAGATTTTTTTTCAAAGGGGTTAAAGTCATTGCAGGAAAAGTGGATGAAGTGTATGGAGCTATCAGGGGACTGTATTGAAAAATAAAACAAATTTTTTGAAAACTCTTTTGTAAATTATTGAACACCCCTCGTATGTCTACATTATATGCATAATATGTCTATCACTTTTTTATGTAGATGTTTATGTGAGAGCAGGTCAGGTAAAAGTAATCATTAGCTCCTCCATCAGTTCTCCACACGGTGCAAGTCAGGAATTAGCTGCGGGCTGAATGTATGAGAGAATAAAAAATTTGTATTCGTCTCTTGAATTCCCACCGAACGACAACAGACCTGTGCAGATGTCAGGCCATGGCGGTTGGCCAGGACACAGGCCGAACTAAGAGGGACCTTCCCACTGTACAAAGTCAGCAGCTGTTAGGACGGAGTAAGTAATCAGAGACACACACACACACATAAAACAGATGGTGTGTGCAGACCCATTTGTTTTTTACCTTTCACTGTGACAGGACAAAACAGCGTTGCCAAAACAGCGGAGAATGAAAATGTTATCCGCTGCTGCATTTAGGCCACCCGAAAAACACGCAGGTTAAAGCAATTTGATTCACTCACAAGTGAAGGTGAAGGTCCCGTCTGTCATAATTACTAATGACATGCTGCATTTCTGAAGCTAAACCAGACACTAGCAACGTCGTTTCTCATGGAGAGAAGCAGTCTTTCATGCCTTCCGTCGTTGCTCCAAGCTGTCACTCTTGCATTATATTTTTTACAGGACGGCGTACTTTCTTGCACCTTCACCCTATTTCCACCCAATCCTATGGTAAGATTGAATCAGATTTATTTTTCTTTACTTTTAACTTGTATATCAAGCACACTCCTTTAAACTTCTCCTTCTCTAAATGCATCCCTGTGCCTTCCTTCTTCAGATTGGCCATCATGTGTCAGCATTTCCTAACAAATGCTTCTATTTCCTTATCATTTTCTGCTCTGCATATGTCGTTCACGCACTGATCTTACACCTTTTAGGAATTATGGCTGTTCGGCTCACGACGGGCCCTCGAGCGGAGATTAGCTCTGCGGCACGTGGGCTGTGCTGATGTCGAAATCCCCTCCAGCTTGTGCCCATCTCGCTGTCCTCTTCTCTTACGCTTTTCTCTGTCAGACGCAGATGACAAGACACTGGTGGAATGGATGGTGGGACAGAGTCAAGGTGAGGGGCTCCAGGTATCTGGGGCAACTGTTACCGTGACAAGAGGAGGACTTTATTTCATCTACAGCCAGGTAGATAAAAGGGAAAGTTGTGGGATCAAAATAAATATATCAATTAATTGCTGGAGTTTAATTTTGAATTTGAAACATTTCCATATTTTCTGGGAAAAAAATGGAGCTAAACAATAATAAGTACAAGAAATGTCAATTGGCCGATGTCCTGGTTGAGGATTGTTTTTATTCTATGAAGGTGAACGTGTTGTCTGAATGGTAGGTCTTGTATGAGGACTCCACTTTCGTCATGGGCCACGTGATTAAGAAGTACCACCAGAGCAACGACAGCAGTTTGATGAAGTGTGTGAAGAGGATGCCCAGGGATGCGAGTGAAGCTCTGAACACCTGCTACACTGCCGGTCAGTGCTGCTCCTGCCACCAGCAGAGCACCTGGGCCCTGTCTCTTGCTAGCTTTACGTGCAACTCTCTATTCCCTCTGTTTCCGCTCGCTTCCGATCTGTGGTTTTGTCCGGTCTCCTCGGATTGTGATTGGTGCCATACGGTGACCCCGCCCACCACTGGAATCACAACCTGGGGGGTATTGCATCAAGTGGGCTTAACAAATCCTATAGTTAGCCTGAATTCTGATTGGGGAGATTTGAGGAATTGACAAATCCTGAAGTCAGGGCTTTCTCCAATCAGAATTCAGGTTTAACTATACCATAGATGGAATACCCTTCCTGCTTTCTCCCCTCACAATAAACTATACACTCATGTGGATATCTGAGGAGGGTTGGGTTCCGATCTGATTACTCCTGCCTGAACCACACCCTTTCTCCCACCCCCCGCCTCCCCAACTGGACTGCTGCCCTGCAGGTGCCCACGTGTTGGAGTCAGGCTCCGTCCTGGAGCTCTCAGTCCCTCGCAAGAAGGCAGGCATTAGCCTCCATTCCCACGCCACCTTCCTGGGCATCTATAAGATCTGATGTCAGATCAGCGGATCACAGCCAAGCGGTAACCGTGGTACACGGGGCCCATGGAGACCGCCACTTGGACAACCACATCTTGTAATTAAGCCACTTCGGCTGATGGATCAGGCTGTAGGCAAGACCGACTCGCTTTTCGGAAAAGTGTTGTGAAACTCACCGTTTGCACAAAAAAGCCAAAATACCTAGCAAAAACTTCTTAATAGGATTAAAATGTCATGTAAAAACAGAGTGGCGGTTTGTATAAAAATGTTTATTCTTGTCTCACAGTCGCTCAGGTCAGCCGGAAGCTCACAGGTGATACCATCCCCTCAGGCTAACACGCTTTGGCACAGCACCTCTAACACATCTGGGTTTCTCTACACGAAGCTGAGCCCATTAGGTTCATGTTGAACACACCTGCTGAAACTTCTGGAAATACCACCGAGTCATTGTGGGGGTAGGGTAGGGGTGACTGAGGGGACTTCAAAAGAGAAAATTTATTTGGTGATGTTTTTCACACCCTTGGTAGATGCATATTAAAACCATTATTCATGCTGAATGCTGTCATAGACTTACTAAGTGCTATAAAACCCATCAAAATTCATCTGTGTGGCACCCATTTATACATTTTTATTACTTTAAGTCTGTCCTTTATTTATGAAAGAAGATCCATAATAAAGTTCTCTCTCATCATGCAAAAAACCTTAGTTCTCTTATTTTTTTTTACTTTAGATACTGTAATGTGATTGTTCTAGCTCCTAATGAGTCTGATTTGAATGTATGTCGTGATCACAGCGTATTACTGGTCGGTCGCAAAAATGGAGCACCGTCGACGCGTAAAATGCGCCCTCTAGTGGGTGGAGGAAGCATCTCCTGTTAGTGCTTAGCGGGAAACGCTGCTAAACCAGTAAATTGGCTTCTTATCGCAAGCCATCATTTTCATTCTTTTCAGTATGACGATGTTCGAAGTAGTTCAGTAAACTGTACTGCAGCCTCTGTGAACGAATTTACATGATTCTTGTTCTTTATCGAACAGTTTATTGAATAACAAAATCAATAATCGCAAACAATTGCAAAAAGAAATCAAAGAATCAAAAAGTCAAATGACAACAATAAAAACGATTAAAAACACACTCTCTTATCTGTTAAACTTGAACAGGACTGCGAGAAGAAGAGGCAGTCAAGGTTGACGGGAAAGTCCAGCCCCCCTTCCGAGACACATCACTTCCCTCTACATAACCATACTCGACCCCCCAGGGGACTGAAAACAAGGAGAATTTACACCAACTTCATATGAACCGTCTGGTTCAATATTTACTTTCAATCCATGAGAACTGATATGAGCTCCGAGATTCGTCGTCATTTACACCCGACACCCCCACCCAATGTATTCCTGATTGACTTCTCTTAAGGAAGCCTCTTGTTCAAAAAAAAAAAAAAAAACCTTCCCTGAATCGTAATATTTACATTTAAAGGCTGTTCTTTCCGTGTATTGCCCCTCTGCTTCCCATGAGGCCCTGGTGCCACTGAAAGGTATATATATATATATATATGTATGTATGTATATATAGTCTAAATTACGGCGAAATGCTCAGTCGGCTTTGAGTGATGCTCTTGAGTGTTACACGCACGGAAACAATGAGATTTATTTTGTTACCGAGCTAAATAAAAAATAGGCCCATTTCATACGGTACATTTCAGAGCCACGTATGCATGTACGTGTGTTTATGGGAGAAACGTCGCCGGGGCCGAGCAAGTGGGCGAAAGTAAGCAAGAGCAGTATTTAATATGTAATAATTATACACTAATTATAATTGCAAAACGTCCCACGGATCCCAGAGTTCATTACACTTGTCATTAAAAACGTGTGCAGAACAGTTTCATCTTGCTGGCTGCATGCAGTCAAAACGCCAAAGCCGACGTTTAAATGATTCTTTGTTTCTAAATCACGGCCCTGTATTAACGCCCCTTAAACTAATGTAACAAACATTTACAATCCTAGCAGTGTTTGTTTTGTAGGCGAAAACACTGTTTACTGTAATTCAGATTATTAGCATTCCGTTTTTGTGTGTGTGTGTGTGTGTGTGTGTGTTTGGTAGCACAGATCGAGAAGAAACTCCTCCGAGAAGCAGGGCTGATGGAAGGAGGAAGATGAGGATGAAGAGGAGAAGTTTTAGCGGGTTCCTGGGCATCACGCAGTAGGCTGGACAGACCTCGCCAGGCTAAGATGAGCTGCCTGGAAGGCTTTAACTGCAGATGGGAAACAATTAAGTGAAATATTACAAATCGCACTTTTAAATGTAAACGAGCCGGAATTGGCCGACTAGATTTTCTTTTGTAATGGCAACTATAAATGGATCATAAATCAGACGTGTGAGTTAATCGTCTTCCGAAATAAGCCATGTGGACAACCTCCTCCCAGTCAAGGCTGAGCCAGACCAGGGCTTACACCTGCCACCTCGCCTTCTTTGTGGGGATAGTTAGTGTACTGCTTCTTTCCAGTAACTAGCTGGTCGGCGAGTCTGATAAAAACGTATATTTTTGTGTTTTTTCTGGAAGACTAGAGTCACTATCCGAGCTGCTGTGGTTATGATACCGACCCTCGCCCAGTTCCTTGCGTGGCAAATTGTGATATTCTCTACCGGTGGCATCAATTCCGTGTTTTCAGTAAAATGTGTCTGTTATACAAACGACATGCAGAAATACATTAACTGCATTGATTGCTTTCACACGAAGCCCAGATTTCTCTCACTGCTGTTCAATGCATCTCTGCTGGAAGCGGTCCGAAATATAGTCTGTACATCTTCTGCATAATTGCACCAAAGGGTCATGAGCTCCCATGGGAAAATCCTGCAGTATGAGACACGTTGACTCAGTTCAGAAGCAGGAATTTCCGCTACACTTTATGCTGAGTTCAGTGTGACACGTTTCGCTCTCAGGACGGTGGCCGCTCCTCTCCATGTCCGTCTAGGTTGGTGTTGCCAGTGTGGCTTTGCAGTCATTGGTCATTAACGCAGCTAAAGGAAATGTCAGCTTTATGGGCCGCCAGTAACCTTTATTGTGAAGTGGGTCACGACCGTGTGCAGGCCTTCTGATAAGGACCACCATGTCACCAGGGTGACCTGCGAGGTGGTGTTTCCAGCTGAGCTCCAGTCTCCGTCAGGGTGATCGTCGCCATCCTTTGTCCAGCGGCGGGAACAGGCCATCCTGCCTCACCTCTGCTCATTATTTTAGAGAGTGGAACTTTTGGGGTGGGGGGAGACTCTGCTTATGGCTTGTAGCAGATGTTCTCGTTCAGTGTGCCGGCCACGGCCAGAGTGCTCAATGTTTCAGACATGCCTGTGAAAATCCACCGGACTGCCGAAACAAATACAAGTCGTTTCAGATGGTGTAGTGAGCAAACAGATATAGCAGTCTCTAAAGTACTTTTGAGCATCCACACTGTCCTCTTCGCAGACGTGCTTATCAGCTGAGACAAAAGAAGCAGTACATGGTGAATGAGGGAGAGAAATGATGAGGTGGATGGCCGGGAAACGGGATGAGATACGGGCAGCAGAATTTAGCTGTGAGTGACATTTACCACTGTCCAAAGTGGGACGTTTTTCTCTGTACATTTCGCTAAATGTCACACATTTACCAAAATAACTCCACCGAAGGCTAAATTTTACAATGTCGTCTCTATCCCCCCCAAAAAAAAGCTCCTGTCACTACGTACTGCTTGCAGTCTTGACAATGAGGAGTAAGGTAGTGATCCGTATGAGAGATGCGCTGCCTCGGGTTCTATTTCCAGTGGCTGTGACATAACCCATCCGTGGTCAGCATGACTGCAGCCGCTGGTCACTGGCCCTTTTCCCACCAGAGCTGACACCGTCATCGGGGTTGTTGATGCCCGGTGACTAAGCCAAATGGCACACAATGGCGAGGGGGGTGTCGTGCGCTAGGCACATTCATCACTCGTATCAGTCAAACAGTGCTGTGTCCAGGCACAGACATGCAATCTCAGCCCCATCCATACAAAAGGCTCTGCTGACGTGAGGGTTTTTTTTTCCCTTTGTGATTTATAGAAATGGGTTTTCCACGACGTGGCATACATGAACAATTGAAGTTAATCATTGGGAGCAAGTAATGTAAGCACAGTGAAAATGGCACAAAAAATACAAATGTCTTTCGTTCCTGCAAGTTCCTGAGCCTTTTCCTTGAAAAGCAGGCACTAGGAAACCGGACCAACCGTCATGGCCACGCTTAACTAAGCTCTCTTTTCTGACCTGAGGGTAAGAGTTCTAGTGTCTAGGTATACTAGATCATATAGGCTCTAAGCTGACGAATGATAAATCTGTCTGAACAATACGGTTTCAAATAATCCATGCAACGATCGGTACCACAGTGTGCTGTTTTGACGGCGGCTCTCTGAACGTTTATGAGCCGCAAAATTATCGGACTAATTACAACCTATTACAGCTTTCATATTGATTATTCGGCTCTAGTATAAATGGAACACTTTTGCGAAGTGAACACTAGAGGGCACTGTAGATTTAGTTCTGGATTAGCCGACGAATCCTGATTCTGAGCTGATGCGACTAACCGCTACGATCTAACGGAAGAATATTTTTAAAAAACGTATGGCTATTTGGCTAGAGCAATTTACTCTGCGCTCAAAAGAACGATGACAAGTGAACCAGCAACGGTTTGGGATCAAATGCAGCTCTTTAAGCACCGTATTGCTTTGTTGCCTCTGGTGTATTTTATATGAGGATAAAGTGTTTGTAGTAGGAGTGTGGAGAGGTCACACAAGGCCCCACGTTTCCTGTCGAGATTGGGTGGGTTGCCACTGTAATGAAGTGCTTGCCTGTCCTGTTTTGAGACCCCATAACCCTCTGATTTTATATGCTGTCTATTTCTGAGGGATTATGAACTACCGTTTGCTATTGGGAGGAGGGGGGGCTAGGTTTCCAAACCCACTGCAGTTGGGAACACCAGACATCATTACTACTTGTCTGGTTTGACCCCGTGGGAACCAGTAAGGTGACTAATGGTAACTGAGCTAAACCATGCGTAACAGAGCTCCCCAGCATGGGTTATGAAGCATTTTCCTCATTGCATCACATCACCACATTAACAGCAGTAGTCTGTGTGTTCGGAGATGAACACGCAGTTTGGTCATGCCCACTTTTGCAAGCGTTACCTTAAGGAATTAAGGGCTTGTGTTCATCAACTCAGCCTGATTTTCACCGTGAGTGACAGGTGTTGGAAATCCCCCCTCAGTGACTGGGGGTCTTGTGTGAGTTTGACTGGGTTGTGAATCTCAGTGTGTGTGGCTTTAGAGACGCAGACCGTTTTCTTAGGCTAATATGGAAAGGAACCATGGAAGATGCCATTCCCGGGGGACTCGTGCAGTGGTGCTGCTTTGAGCTCAACCCACCCCCCCCCGGGTAGGGGATGCCCTATCATGTCTATTTCCAAATCTCTGGCATATTTTTTTATACTTCTGTACGTTTCCTCCGTGGAGTCTGTAGACCCCCCTCCCCTCTGTTAAAAAACAGAGATGTGCCAGAAGCACTGCCTGGTCTGATGACTTTTTTTTTCCCCCCTCACTGCAAAAATTAATCTCAACGGTTTGGAGGAGTTCAGAGATGCCGAAGCAGGTCTCCGAGTAACTTACTTCACGTGTGAGCAGGCGTGGGTGTTCACATATTTTTGCACGCATGGCCTTTTTCAAAGCCAAGCACAGTTGAAATTTAAAATGGATTTAAAAAAAAGACTAATTTTTATTTTTCTTGGCGCGTTAGTGACAAGAACAGACATTACGACTGATGTGCAGTAGTAGTAATCACGGTATGCGACTGTAGAATGTAACATTGTGGTCCTTAAATGACTGCCCCCCCTGTTCCTTCTCTGTTTTCATTCACCCCTGCCCCCCACTTGCTCTAGTTCCCTTGGGTAATTTTCAGGGTGTAGTACAGCTAGCTGCACAGAATGCCCCCCCCCCCCACACACACACACACGCATTCACCCACCCTCCACCCCAATTACTGCCAATTAAACATCAGTTGAGAGGTACAAAGAATGTCAGGGGGGCGGGGGGAGGGGTGTTGAATGAAGATTATGGAGAACGGGTGAGAGCCAAGGTGTGGCAGATGAATAGGTGGAGGACAAGTGCCTACAATGGTGGGAGATGTAAAAAGACAAGTGCATTTAAAGGGGGGTGACGGTTAAAAAGGTGAACAAGAAGAATGTGAACCTCCCCCACTGCTCAGGACCTCCTCCTGACCAGTGTTTTGGTCTATCACCCCACTTCCCATCTCAGGAGTCTGTGACACAAAATCTTTTTGGCCACGATGAATATTCCCCACTGTGGCTCACATGACCCCACCGGCTAATTGGTCTGGTGAATCAGTGACTCTGGTGAACTTATCGATCGATCAAATGACGTATTGGACGGAGACGTCATGTAAAATGCAGTCAATATGAAAATGAAAATTCCCGGTCACTAAAATAAGGCGATGGTAGCTGTGGAGAATGTCTGCCTGTCCTTCCTGTTAAGAGTTAACATGTTTGGCTGGGAGAGTTATTTTTATTGAGCAGAACTTGACACGCAAAGGTAAACTACAGCATGAAGGGTTATTAAATCTAGAGACATCTACCGCGTTCCTCATTTCAATCACTAGAACATTAGTTAGTGATGGCATTTGTAGACGACATATTGAGTGGTTTTTTTTTTTTCATATGGCCATTAGCCTCGTCTCCGTCGTGTTTTTGAAATAACCGCAAGGACGTGATGACAGTCGACGTGCGAGACTCCAGGCGGCAAAGCCGCGCTCTTTCTCCGCATTGCCGCGTTTCATCCCCATAACTGCCTGCAGATGGGAGCCCTTAGTATGACTGCGAGGGACACAAATGTCGTCTTCCCACCCGGGTTCAAAATCTACACGGAATGTATGGGGCAGTTTAATCGCTTTTCGAGAGGGATATAGATATAGATATTTAAAGACAGATATTAGATGGGGATATAGATGTTTAAAGACAGAATTCCAGCCCCCCTCCTTTAACCGTGTAAGGCCTTGGACGTCCCCATTTGAGTGACACCAAAAAGACATCATGAGCGATAAACCCAGAACAGGAACCGCATCAGTGTTGCCGAGCATCACAAGTCTTTCCATCCCCCACAGAGAAAACAAATGAGCTTTCAACACGACTCGTCTCATTTTCTCCACGTCCTACCCTTTTGTTAAATGATTGATTAAAGCAGATGTACCTTCACTGTATACAAGATACTGCACGAATCTGCGTCCATTGCCATGCAATTTTCCGTGTTGCTCGGAAAATCCACCGCACCCCTAGTATATTTGCGGTTTGAAAGTTGCAGTTACCGAAATCCTCTCTTGCTGTTTGTTTGTTTTCATTTTTTTAAACAACATTAAAATATTTAAAACCAGAAAATGTTTCCTGGCAGGACCGACCCTCAAGCGGCCGTATCATTACATTTGATACCCAGGACGAACGCTGCTTGAAGTTTAATGCCTATAACTCAACATATTCCTGTTTTGACATTGTAATATCACATCCACTACAGCAGCCTTCGTCTTAAATCACCCTCCTAACTTGTGTAGAGGTATTCTATCCAGTCCAAATTTAATGCCTAATAAAGCGGAGGAAAATACTCAACGCGATTTTCTGACCTCTAAAAAATAATAAAATTACCTTCCCCGGTTTCTGCCAGCTTTGATAAATCTCATTAAATCTTTCCCATGAAGTCATTTGCATTAATCCCGCCCTCTAAATATTCCCTTTCGCATTTATTTAACCAATTTATAACATCCAGCATTATACTTTAAATTAAACTGCTTAATTTGACGCAGCGTTCCGCGCAACACGGTTCAGCAAGAGCTTTTATAAGATTCAGATATTTGATGTTATTGAATTAGTTGAGTCACTTTTGATCGCCATCGGTCTCATTAAATCACGTAGCGTTTCAGGAAATCTGGCGGATCGGATGCGGTCCACGTAGGCCAGCATTGCCTACAGATGACCGTCACTCAAGCACCGACAAACTCATTGGCTTCCCATATAATTTCCCGGTCCTATTAATTGTCTGATCAGCTTAACAACAATATTAAATAAATGGCATTTCCTAGAGCTAAGGAATCATGTAACACACATGACCGTATGCTTCATTTCCTATTGTAAATGTATTCCGTTCAAAGTTGAATGGCAATATTCTTGGGGAGAATATACGTACCTTAACTAATAAAACTGAATCGATTTATTGAATGGTATAAGATTCTGCTTGCTGCAGCTTATATTACTCGATTTTTTTATAGGAATCAGGCATATGTCTGCAAAATGTTAAACTTGATTCTTCTTTTTTTTTTTTTTTGGTCTTGTGGCTAGGTACAACATCCACTGCAAATCTGAGCAGCTCTATAAAGTAATTGAGAAAATTGACCTTATTCTCAGTGGAGGGTCAGCACAGAGAGAGCGCATTGTCTGCCAGAAAGCCCGTGGTGCTCAGGTAAAGGAGCAGAGCACTCAGCGACTCTTGCATGCTTTTTGAATTTGATTAGGAACTAGAATCCTCATGCATATAGGGTTAATATGTCAAACCTCTTTTCTTATGTATTTTTAATGCTAAAGTGCTGAGATGTGAAGTATGAGTAACATTCAAATACAAAAAAAACACCCCACCTCAAATCGTTTTTGACCACGGCAGGGGCTCTCGTTCTGAATAACATGGCTTGGTTTGGTGGGTTCTCAGTGGAAGGTCGTTATATTTGATGGTGTTCTGGCATGTTTACTGTTTTGCTTTCTCTGCCACAGGGTGCCTATGTATGTTTGGGCAGGTTCTTGCTGAAGGTTATTGTAATAACTGTGTTCTCTCTGGCTCCCCTGGTGGGGATCGCAGTAGATGCCGTTCAAAGTATTTAGCGGAGCGGGAGTTTCTCTCAATGTAGTGGAGCACTCCCCCCCGAGCGAGCACTTAAATCTGTTTTCCATCACGAGTCCTCTCTCGTTCTCCGTTTCAGATCACATTCCCATTGTTCCGTGGAACAAGAGCTTGCAGAGTGTATCCTGTCAGTAAACTTTTGTCCCATTTCCAGCACACGCAGCTCATTATTTGCTCTCTCTCTCTTTACATATTTATATAATTCTTTCCATTTTGTATCCCATTGCTAATGTCTACCAGATGTAGGGTGGGAGATGGTCTTTTTACATACGTGTGTTGTGCTCATGCAGGTACCATTGACCTGGGTTATAGAGTGCTTGGATAGATAACCTACTGCATGTCGTACATTGTAGTACTGTTCACAAAGTAACGTCCCCAGATCATGCTGCTAAACTACACTGCCGTGTAAGTGCTATAACATGTGAATCTGTCAGGCATGAAGCCACTCGCACAGTTAAGTTGTGATTGGATGAAGAAGGCTTTAAATCCCGCAGTGGGCGGGGCTGCTCTGCACTGTCAATCACAGACAGGCTTAACCCAGTTCTCATTGCTTCCCCTTAAGCTAAGCCAAGCGCTGATTGACTGCGCGGTAAATCCCGCTCAGCGGGGGTCTCCAAGCCTCATGGCTGGAGCTGAGCTTCTGAAGAGCGCAAAAACGTGGAGCAGGCCAAAGCTGCTGTTTTCCCTAAGGTCCGAACCCAGGCAGAATAGTGTCGACTCCACTCGTCAGCCTGGATCTTTGGTTCTGTGAGCTGAGCAGGTCGACCAGTCTGCCGGCGGGGGGGATGATGAGCTATAGCCCTATTTGGCAGTGTATGTGTGTGTTGGGGGGGGGGGGGGGGGGGGACAGGATGAAAGAGAAGGGCTTCCTCTTTCTCTAACTGCAGACCTGAACATGTCAGCTTGACTCTGTACACACCCCATCTCTCGAGTTCACGTACCGCGACATCATTTCGGAATCGCGGGTCCAGCTGGGTTTGATGAGCCATCACTGCAAGCAGCGTCAGCATGAGCCAGGGCAGGTGAAGGGTTAATTACAACAAGGATGGGCAGTAACGGCCGGCCGGCCTGTGCCTGGAACAGTGAAGGGCTTATCTTATACAAGACCTCTCGCCTTTGGCAGCTGTCAAATTCCTAACCTTTGCCCAGTTATTCAGGTGGAAATTTTATTGATTCAGTCAGGTTTTAGTCTTCACTTAAATGCACAGTGGTAGCTGCCTGGCTGGATATGCAACCTATTTGATAATGTCATATGCCTTTAACGGTTATGCCCCCTGCAGGTGATCATGTAGTACAGGAAGAGAGAAAAGAATAGCAGAAGCAGCTGCCCGACAACAGTCTGTCAGGCTTCTATAGAAGCTATGAGACGAGAGAGAGAGAGAGAGAGAGAGAGAGAGAGAGAGAGATGGCAGAGTGCATGGATTCATTTCCTCACTGGAGTTTTAATGGAGACAGGAAGTCAGAAACAGGAAGTCACAAGGTCCGTAACAAGAGCCTCAACATTTTTCCTCCTTTTGTGGCAGTAAAATGCATTTTGCTGTTAGCCTCAATTTGTAGGGAGTTTCAGAAGTTGCATGTATTTCTTTGTGCATGTGTGCAATTATGTGCAATTGAACAGTCTACTCAGTGTTTGGCAGTGTAACAGACTGTACAGAGATGTCAGTCAAGCAGTTGGACCAGCATGCAGCAGCCATTTTTCATTTCCACACTAATGTTTTGTGACTGAACTCCCAGGGCTTCCAGTAAAAGAGTTTCCTATGCTTTGTTCACTGCCTCCTCTAAAACACACACAGCACACTATCCCTCAAATACCTGATCGGGAAGCCGAAGGCTTGTCTATGTATTCAGGGCCGATACGACCGCATTGGCTTCAGAACGATGCCCCCCCAAGCAGGCAACACTGAAACTCGCCAGTCTGCTAGCGGTTAAGAAAGCGCAGCTTTTCAGAGTCGCAGCTCACTGCTTTTTAGCTGTGCACAAACTTGAGCACACACACTTCCTAGGGCCTGTTTCTGTTGTTCATGGTTTTCCTCCAAAAGAAGACCTTGAGCCTTAGCAAAAGCTAAAGGTTCAGAAGTGTGACATAGACCCTGAAAAATCACATGCACTTTCTTCACTCTATTTTTTAAATGTGTGTGTGTGTGTGTGTGTGTACATACAGTGGTGCTTGAAAGTTTGTGAACCCTTTAAAATTTTCTATGTTTTTTTATGAATGTGACCTAAAACATCATCTGATTTTCAAACAAGTCCTAAAAGTAGATGAAGAAAACCTAGTTAA
>JAACJT020000053.1:139409-165877 GCA_009936485.2 Gymnarchus niloticus
GTGTGTGTGTGTGTGTGTGTGTGTGTGTGTGTGTGTGTGTGTGTGTGTGTGTGTGTGTGTGTGTGTGTGTGAGGGAGGGAGGGATGGCAATCCAGGTGCAAAGGGTTAACAGTTAAAGCCCCAGAAAAGAAAAAGGTCAACTATTTGACCTTGGAATGATGTGAGGGAGGGTATGTGTCAGTAATTGGGGTTTTTTTTTGGGGAGGGGTGGAGGGGATTCATACAACTGCTAATTTAGGCAGAAAATGTATGAAAAGCCCAACGCCTACAGAAAGGCAGTCAAGGTAGAAATGGGGGGCAAAGGAGAGAGAAATTCCACTCTCCCTGTTGCTGGCTGAACTGGAATTAGAAGAGAATTTGATTGCTTTCCTGTGGCTTACTTCCCTGCTGTTTGCTGGACATGGGGGGGGGGGGTAGGTCACGGAGGTGCCATAGCCGGACATGGGCAATGGAAGCCATGTGTGATATGGATAGATGGGAGAGAGGTGAAACGTGAAGTCCCCCCTCCCCCCACACAAGCACACACCTCCTGCTAGTTAGCACTGTTCTGGCCAGGTGAACTGGAGGTTTCATCCAGAGCTGGGGGCCATCACAGCCGGTTAAGGCTGAGCCAGGGCAGGGGGAGATCGACGTTGCCTGCCAGTACCCCTCAGGGGTGCCAGGAAGGTGCAAACAGGGTTCTGCGACCCAAGGGGAGGTGGTAAAAAGTTCAAGGTAAGGTGGGTTTAGGTGAATTGACTGGAACCGGCAAACATAGTGATAAACAATCAACCAACCAGCTAATCAAACAAACAAATAGCCAGCCAAACAAGTGGGTGTATATACACAGAGTTTCTTTGTTGATGCAAATGTATATAAGCTGTGTTGTTCATGTAGACGTGTAGAGAGTTTTTCTTTTAGTTTCTAATGACTGATATTCTGGGTGGGCTAACTACATCTGTGCAGAAGGGGGGCAATTGTGCTAAAACTGTTTTAATGGGGGGGGGGTGGAAATGAGGAAGGAAGTGGTGTCTTGCAGACCCAAGGTCAGCCTCAGCTCTGCTGAGAAATGCTGTATAGACCTCACCAGAGTAAACATGTGCTCCCTTAGACAGCGGAGTCTTTATATTCGACGGAGCCTTCGCAGCTTTACTGCAGAGTCAGTACAAACCAAATGCAAGGATATAGAAATGGGGGGTGATAGGGGGGCATGTTTGGCTAATTTACAAAGCTGTCAATAGGCTCTGGGTTTTTTTTTTACCCCCAAGATTGGGAAAAAAAAAATGGAAATGAAGGGCTTCCAAAGGGTGAGACATGAAAATGTTGTTGTTAAAATTAAACAAGTTAGACTTGTGTGTAATCAGCTGGCTTTGCTGTAGCAGCCGGGGGGGGGGGCGGCATATTTATACACTTTGGCAGCTGGATGCACCATAACCTGCAGACTCTGTGACAACGTCCAGTCAGACAGGGACAGTAAAGGCAGACTAACCGACTAACTTGACAGCGCTGTCACTTAGACGCTTATGAGCTCAGCATCCGGTCCTGTGGTGAATCACGGCAGAAACGGGTGGATTAGTGTCCAGCGTGACCTCCTACGTCTCTAAACCCCGTCACCTCCACCCTCTGGCAGAAAAGACACACCTAAAGATTCCTTCATGCGTGTGGTTGGGGAAAGTCACCACCCAGTCCTCACACAGAGGGTCCCCAACGTTACGGGCAGCAGCAATCGAATAAAGACGCCTTCTGAAAAAAGAAGGACCCGGGTGTACTTCAGGTGAATAACGACCCTGTGACAGGGTAGAAATCACCAGCAGGGCAGATCTGCTGAACCCAGAGAGTTCAGAGTGCCGTGGAGACGAACGCCGCCCGTCTGGCAGGTTTACAGCGCTGAGAAATATGAGGTTCTATGGGAACAAAGAGCGCTTTGCTGGCCGGAAGCGTCTCCTGCGAGAAGGCAGCACCCCCCCCTTAGATGGAGCGGTGGTAAAGGCTGGAGTGGAGGCTGAGAGAGCAGTAATGCGTACCTGAGGGAGAGCAGGACCAGGTGCGGCCAACTGGGGGCGCGGCCTCCATACAGGACTGGAAGCAGGCAGAGGCGAGATAACCAGAACCAAATGGTTTGGGGCTTGAGTTTCTTAGTCTGTAGGCTCTTCTCAATTGTACACGCACACGCATGCAAACGTGCGCTCTGTGCAGAGCAGAGACGCCTTTAAAGGGACCAGTGGTCAGTGACACCACATATGGTTCTGCTTCTCAGATCTGGGATGTTCGAGGGGGGAGGGGGGGTCCCGCTAGCCGCTTGCTGACAAATCCTTTGCTGATTGTAATCAAAGCCAAGCTGATCGGGGGGGGGGGCCTGATTTACAGCTTTAATTACCGGTCTCCCCAGGACTACAGTCCGCTGCTGGGGGTGGGGTGGGACAGAGACGGAACACAGCTGGTTTGCTTGCGAATGGGGCTGTTTGTGTTTCAGAACACAAGCTGCTATTTAGCCGTGTTTACATCACATGGGGGCCTAATGCCTCTTCGTATAAAGTTGCTTGAGAGCCCCCCAACCCACCGAGAAGTCAGGGAAGGGCCCGCAATCTCATTTTAAGAAGAACTTTATTTCTCGGCGCTGACACGCTTAGGAGCCACAGGGGTGAATGTCCTCTCTCGCTTTTGAATAACGATGATATCCGACAGGCTTCGCCGGGCCTCAGGCCGTGTCTGCGGGACACGATTGGCTTATTTCTGCCTGTGACGTGTGACTGAAAATCGCAAGTTGGATGACAGCTTCTGGGGCTGCCTGAGTCACTCACGCTTATTCTCGAACCCGCAGTGCGGAGTCGGGTGGCTTATGAAAATGAGGCACTTCACCACACATCCAGGGCTTAGCTCATATTTATTCTTTTTTTACGCCTTTTTGTAAGATTTGGGCAAAACACGTTGAGGTCTGTTGTTAGCTGGACGCCACTGGGAAGCGGCCGGACCATTGCTCATCACCACAACTGTTTTGTACATCCAAGATGTCACCAATAAACTGCTCTGAGGGGATGGCCGGGCTTAGCCGTGCAACACCTCAGTATGGAAGTCGACAGCTTGAGGGCGCAAGGTTCAAATGAGAGTTTACAGTGATCAGAGTGCTGAAGGTCAAGGGCCAAGAGTCATCCGGTTGGGATTAGTAGCTCAGTTCAGTCAAGTTTAAACGGTCAGCTGCACAAATGCATGATTGTTAAAACACCAAGGCCAACCAAGCTGCAAACGCTAATCTGTCAGCAGATTTTCGATGGCGGCTGATATTCATGTCAACAAAAATAGTAAAGAGAGCTGTGATCAGAACAGCATCAGCATAAACAATTCTATTGATGCTGAAGGGTTGACCACAATGCTGTTGGGTCAAATCCCAACGGTCCATCTCCCAAGAAAAGTGCTCGATCTTAGCTGCCGTGGCAGTATGGGTGTATCAAAGCAGGACTGAAATGAAATTGCATCTGGTTTGTTTTTAGGGAGGGTGAAGTTCAAGGTTAAAGGGTTGTCTGCATGGAAGAATGTTAAATAGACCCTCAGATTTTTTTTTTTTTAAAGCATACCCAGAGGTCATCGTATTTGCATGTACCTGGAACGACAGTAGCTTCAGTAAGCTAAATATTTACACGCTTTTCCAGTTTGTGTTTGGACAGTTTATTAAGAACATCTTTGTACTCCAAAAGCGGATTTTTTTTTTTTGTCCCACAGTTGGCTGATGTATATCTCACTGGATCTGTTCAAACTTTTGGAAATTACAATTTCATATTTTTTCACAGGGACAGCGTGTGTCCTACCCCTTTTGTCGTAAAGTGAGACATGGTAAAAAAAAGTTAAGGACCCTCTCGCCGAGAGTACTCACTGGGAATTGTTTAAACAGCAGACTTTCAGCTAAGATCCCCACACTCACAAAAGCAATACTTTAAATGGACTCTTCCTGCCATAAATATGAGGAAAGACATTCTTTGGAATTATCATATTGTGGTGTGTTCCCCTTTCAAGTTTCTAACTTGAATGCAAGATTTTTTTTTTTCCTGCCCCTTCATCATTTCGGCAAGGTTCGCCTAGAGCAGCCCACACCTGCTATGTGAAGTGGGGCTAATTTAAATGTTGTAACAGCTGTTTCCTGTTTGGTCCGAGCAGTCGCCTTTGCTCCATTTCAGGATTCACTGGCGAGGTACAAGAAGGTCACCAAAATCGAGATAAAACGGGAAGACGAATCCTCGGGCGTGAGGGGATCGCAGGGCACTGTGGTTCTAATCGCGTTCTTGGCAGATCCTTAGGGTGCAGTTCTGCAGACTTTGAAAATTTTTGCTGGGGGGAAGGGGGGCTCAACCAGCAGCCCAGGCTTGGGGTAAATAGGCAGGGGCAAAAGGAGGCAGTAGATTGAGGCCCAGGAATGATCTTATCCCTACTGTAGTCAAGAACACCAGGGAAAGGGGTGATAAGGAGGCAGCTGATAGTAAAAAGATGGATGGCAAAAAAAAAAAAAAACAGCATTAGATGGGTGGAGGGTAAGACAGCAATAAAAGAGGACTGATGTCTTAAGGAGTGGCAGAGGCTTAGGGGAAGACAGGGAGATTGACCGGCAGATAGCAGGAAAGAGCAGGGCTGAGGCCGGAGGACAGCGTTGGTGTCCAGCCGCAGTAAACGGTGGCGAGGGCAAATATTAAGAGCAGGGTGCAAGGAGACTCTAGTGACAGGCATGGGGACAGCGTGGAGAGTTTAGGGCCTGTCGATGGCATGCTTGAGGACGAGGGAGCGAGTGAGGACATCCTCCCCTCCCACATACATACATCCACTATCACTCCTGGCTATTTGTGTCTGGTTTCTTATCTCCGTCCCTGTAAAGCTCACTCAGCAATGCAGTATGGCGTGAGGCTCCAGACCATAAATGCTGATGGGGGCTTAAAGGAAAGCACCAGAGCACAGGTGTCGGGCAGGTACCCTGCTGAAATATACCTTTGCCAAACTGGTCATACTGGGAGATCCTGTCTCTTCCTGGTAGTAGACTCTACCTTAGTCTTGAAATATAAAAAAAATGCTTCCTCACATGCAGTTGTGCTGAGGAACTAAAATGCTAAATAAAGACCCATCGAGCCCAAGGTCACAGGACCCTTGGATAGACGCAGTCTATCAGAAGTCACACCACATGACTGTGCACACTAAGTAGCAATGTAGACACTGGGTCCCGTCTTAGGACTGTGGAAGGAAATGCATGTGGTGCGATTCGAACCTCCAGCCCTGGAAGTGCGAGGTCTAAAATGAAAATTTGAGAGTCGGTCGTGCGGGAGAGCTGAAATTGTTGACCAGTCCACACTGCTGGAAGAGTGCCAATGGACCCAGGACTTGAGATTACGGGGCACTGCAACTAATAAGTGGGGTTCGAGTCACTTTGTCGGTTCCTGTTAGGCTAAACCGGCCAGTGACTGACAGGAGGCAGTGATCCCGCCCCATCAGTGCCAGTCCAGTCTCAGTGCCCACATCAGTGGGTGGGTATTACTACCCCCACCCATCATCCTTTTAACTCCATCCATCTTTCCAAATCCCAGACTTAGAGAGGCCAAGCGAGACAGAGCAAGAATCTGCTTTTTGTGCAATGCTGCCCGTCTAGGCAGCACCAAGTGAATGGAGAGGGGGATGAAATGGAAAGATAATGTGCCTTGAGGGGAGGGAGAGCTCTGTCCCCTGCAGAGGAAGGAGGGAGGGAGATTCTGAGAAGCACTAACTCAAGGGCAGAGAGAAAGCAGGCTCACAGTGGGGAGGAAGCGGGGAGGAGAACGTGCAGGAAGGTCTGAAAACCCCACCGTCTGAGTCTGCCATCTTCCTTCAGTCCAGGTCCAGAAAGGTCAGGCAGCATGCTGGCATGCTGGGAGGACTGTTCCAGAACAAGTGACCGAAAAACAATTACGCGCTTGGACGATGCAGTGTGTGCATGCGCGTGTCCATTGTGGGGGGTGTTGAACGTACTGTTGTGTGTGTGTGTGCTGTGGGCACAGCAAAACATGTTCTTTTAAGTATAAACACAGAATGAAGAGATAAAACTTTTACGAGACTCGTAAATCTGAGGAGCGGGCGGATGCCCAAAGACAAAGTCGCAGGGTAAACAGTGTTGTGAATCTTTATTGTGAACTGACACAGAGATTACACACTGCTGGGAGTGAAGGCTCAAACCCATATATAGATGTATATTTATACAAATTAAATGAAACTTAAAAAAAATCCTTGGTTTATAATAACAGATCCTCAATGTGAAGATCAGAAATTGTCCCAGAATTCCAAGGGCCTGGGGCCTGTTCACATACCGAATGATGACAAGATGGTGCTGGGTGTGGGTGTTGCACCCAGTACCAGAAGGTACCTAAAGGGGGCGCTGTGCACTCACAGCACAACAGACAAAATTAAGAGGGCTCCATCCAACAGCCGGACTGGAGCAGCTTCTTATGGGAGTCATGTTCTTGCTGTGCAGGGAGAAGCTCCAGATGAGCGGGAACCGGGCAGGAGCGAGTAAGAATCACTGGATGGACTCCAGGCATGGCTCCCTTTCGGACCTAAACAAGTGCTAAATACAGCTGGGGTCCCTCCTCCCCTCACCAGTCCAATTCCGGAAAGAAAGATTAAATATGGAAGGGAGGGGCGGACAAATTTCTGAAATGAGATGGTTGGGCGCCCAAGAGCACATCGGCACCAACATGACACGATGAAAGGGCGGGACAGGGCAGCAAGTCCAGTCAGCGCACTGCCGTTCCCGCCGAGCTGACGCTCATCACAACCTGAAAGTACACAGAGGTCCAGACACCACGTTGACGGCACCTGCCCCTCAAATTCAGCAGGATCGGCAGCCAGACAAGGCCCAGGATGTCCAGTTTTGCCCCAAGGGAGAGAGAAACGGTGCAGGCCGTCACCCAATACACTGTGATGTCACGCCATCAGGAGTCCAGGAAGAAGGGACACCTAACGACGGTGGCCTGATTGAGGTCTGTTTGCAGTGACATGAGCCAACAGCTTGTCTGAAGCCGAATAGGCCCCTCCCCCATAATTAGAAAGGGGGGTTAAGCCAAGCCTTGGTTTCACCTAAGGGCAAGTCTTGGGTAGTAAGGGATGGGCAAATGGAGTTTTAAGTGAGGAATCTGGAAAAGGAAGAGCTTCCAGGAAAACCATTTTGCAGAAGTGCAATGATCATTCATTGGCTGGAGAGGTCCCTGGTTCTCCAATGAGGCAAGGCGGGGCTGGCACCTTTAAAAGCGCATGGTACCCGAAATGCCGTCGTGTGCCCTGATGGTCTGCAGGCTGGATAGGATCTTTTTCTGGTGGCCGGCAAGCGTGACACCAATGCGCAGGAGGTCCCTGGAAGACGGGGGGACAAGATGCATGTCAATCTGCTAGCCTTCCTCATCTGATCAGGAACCTTTCGTGAATTAGTGACGCAGCGGAGGGACAGTGAGGGTGCAACTACTCCGGTGAATGTCGCACGTGAGGTGGTTTAACCCCCATTTATTGATCTGGGGTCGACCCGAAAAGGAACGGGACTAGGTGGCTAGGGGCAGTGGTGGAATACTCACTCTGTGGTGACCTGGGAGAGCAGTTGAAAGGAGGTGAAGCCAGCCTGAAGGAATCCATCCTCATAGCGCTCCATCTTGATGGCGTGGAGCCATTCCCCCACGGAGCTGCAGGTGGAGGGCAGCGGGGGGCCACGTTGGTCCAGCAGGGGGTGTGATGGCCTAGGTGGAGAAAGGGGTGGAGTGTCACACGGCTGTAACCTTAGAAGTGGAGGAGGAGGTATTCAGCAGAAGGTGGCATGACTGACGGGTGGTAGGTGGGGCAGAAAGTTACGATGGTCAACGGCATTTCATTACTTAGACAAAGCTTTCACCGAAGCCTCACCTATTTGTATGACCTTCTCCTCCGGAGAGTAATAAGGTACAACAGAATGGCCTCCCTCACGACGGGCCCTCGCCTCGCTTTACGGTAGCCCAGTGTCCATGCTTTTTTCCCAGTAGCCCTATCAGCGTCTACATCAGGCTTGACCTTCAACTGCTGCTCTGCCCATTTTCGTTGAGATTACAGCTCATCACTCCCCCCATCCCCCCTACCCATTTCAGTTTAACGACACAGAAGCACAATGGCTCGCCTTTACAACTCGCGTTAGGAATAAGGGAACCTTCGTCTATGTCCTTATCCAGACACCTCCACCCTCTTTAAAGAGGAAGGATTGTGGGACAACATCTTCAGTGTATGAAACACGCCGCGAACTAAGAAAGCCAAAAAGATTCATGTCACCAGAACATTACCCCGAGTGCTGCAGCGGCGGTCTGTAAAGAGTTAATGTTAACGCATCGCACATTTTCCCCACACGGATCAGTCACTGGCAAACTCTATCTTTCAATGTCAGCTTTCGCCGCTCCCTCGCTCCGCCGTTCATCTGGCGGCTGTGAAAAGTTAAGGAGCCATGTAGATGACGGCGGCACGCTCTTGCCGTTCCTGAGGAAACGGCCTTCCTGCTAGTGTAGACATAACAATTACCATGTCCTTTCTGACATGGTTGAGCATCAGGGACATCCATCCATCTCCCACGTTTACACACGGTGAGCCTGGAAAACATTTCCAGAAGCAGCAGGCATCACCCTTGCCAGTCCATCACAGGACCCCTGCGGTCACACGCTACGCGCAATGCAGGAATACCAATGATCCAGAGTACATGTTATTTGGACTGCGGGGGTAAATAGGAGTACGAGGAAAAACCTGTGAACTCCACACACGCAGCGAGGCCAGGATCTGAATCCCCAACCCCAGAGGTGCAAGGCTACCTTGCTACCTGCCCAGATCGAGGAACATCTGGAAATAGAGCAGTTCTGTGTACTTTCCAGAACAGGCACAGACGGTGAGAGGAGGTGGGTAAGGAGATGGTACTGTACCCTGCTCCATCCTGTGCCACGATCTTCAGCGAGGCCGGGTTGCGGATCAGCTTGTCCAGGGCACTGACGATGGCGGCGAAACGGGGTCGTGTCGCCCGGTCCTTCTGCCAGCAGTCCAGCATCAGCTGGTGCAGGAGCGTGGGGCAGTCAGGCGGCGGGGGCAGTCGGTAGTCCTGCTCGATGGCGTTGATCACCTGGGGGGGGGGGAGTGATTATAAGGGACCAGCTCGCTCCAGTCGACCGATCAAGGGAGTCGAGGGCGTCCATTAGAGGGGGGCTGTGTCTGTTTCCTCTCACAGAAACGAGCGCACTCTCTCGCTGCTTCAGTTGACCCTACGCAGGGCTACACGAGAGGTGGACCATCCCTCCGGCACAGAAGCCAGTTCCTGTTTGAGAGAAGCTTGGCCAGGCCTCCTGGTGCAATGGGATTGGGCAGCCGAGAGCATAGTCCGATGCATGAGCAGATAGGAATGATCGGAAACAATTAAGAATTCCGATCTCACACACACACTTACGTCCTGGTTGCTCATGTCCCAATAAGGCCTCTCCCCGAAGGACATGACTTCCCACATGACGATGCCGTAGCTCCAGGCGTCAGATGCTGAGGTGAACTTGCGGAACGCGATGGCCTCCGGGGCTGTCCAGCGGATGGGGATCTTGCCACCCTAACACATGAAGGAAGAGCCGGTGAGCAACATTGCTGAGTCAGGCAAACTAGCAGAAAAACATGATGGAAATAAGGATAACTACTTAAATCGTGCAACTGCAAGTTCAGATCCCGAGAGAGGAACTGCCGTTGTACCTTAGGATGGGACAAAAGTTCTAATCCTGGGAAACTTGAGCGAAAATGCCTGGGTGTTTGTAAAGTTTTAGAAACCGCCATGTGAAGATGCCTGCTAAGCAGCTTAAAGGCGCAGTGTGTAATTGAGGCGTAGCGTGTGCACATCCGTGCCACATTTAGCTAACAGCCTGACAGGCCGCAGCATATCCAGGGAATTACGGCGTGGCGATTCGACCTCACCAAGCCCATTTGGCAGGGCTGCGTTACCGTCATGGCCCGCTCTCCTGGCTTGGGGCTTAGTGCTATTAGTCCTGCTACCCTACCCTCACAACCGGGGTCATGACCCCAATCTGGCTCCATCGGTCAGAGCAGTGGCAGGTAGACTGGAAGCAAACTTGCACCGGCACACTAACCACTGGCTGTAGGGAAGTGAAACGTGTGTGTGTGTGTGGGGGGGGGCTGACAACACCATTACTGCAGGGGAGGAGTGTCATCTGCCTGGTACAGCAAGACACTAAGACCCTCGATGGGATAAAGAGAAAAAAATTGAGCATGGATGGATAGATAGATGACAGCTGGATGGGGGAGGTTTCAAAGCCTGCACTTGGTTATTTTATCAACAAGTTTTGCAAGAGGTCTACGAATGGAGGAGATATTTTCGGGGGGGGGCACATACCAGCGAGCTGGTGTAGGTGGGGTCTGAGGAGTTCTCCTGCAGGAAGCGTGACAGCCCGAAGTCGGAGACCTTGCACACCAGGTTACTGTTGACCAGGATGTTGCGGGCAGCCAGGTCACGGTGGACGTAGCTCATCTCCGACAGGTACTTCATACCAGAGGCGATGCCCCGCAGCATGCCCACCAGCTGGATGGGTGTGAACTGCCCATCATTCAGCTTTGGGGGGGCGGGGGGGAGACAGGGATCAAGAGGGAAACATCAAGGGATAATGGATTACTATACAAGAATAACCTTACATTCAAGAATGAGAGATTAACTTGTCAAGACAGGTGCACGGTAATGCTTGATTTTACAGTATTTTAATCTATTGGACTTTCCAAGTTCTTAGGTTCAAACGCTATGATTTAGCATAAGGACCATAAGATTTCCCAAGTGACTCTTCAGCACTGGTCATAAATGTAAACGAGAGGCCAGATGGCCAGAAGCAGGAAAGACCGCAGAATGGGCGTACACGAAGGAAGGAGTCCAGGGCCCCATTCTCCATATACTCTGTTAGGATCATGACGGGGGAGCTGGCTGTGATGATGCCTTCCAGGTGGATGATGTTGGGGTGCTGGAACTGGCCCATGATGCTGGCCTCGCTCAGGAAGTCCCGCCTCTGCTTGTCTGTGTAGCCACCCTTCAGGGTCTTGATGGCTACATAGTTCTCTTTCTTTCCGGGGATCTTCAGCCTGCCCCGGCACACCTCCCCGAATTCACCTGAGGTGGAAGATGGAGGGGAGGAACAGGTCAGTGACACCGACAACCTTTCAGATTGCGGCTCCCCCCCGCCCCGCCGTCAGCACCAAAATGAATTTCCTCCAGTAATCTCGTTAGAGGAATATATGGGATGGTGGCAAGCATCTTCCCCGAAGCACAAACAGAAGTGGCCCAACTTTCAATCTCACCGGCATCACCGCGGAAACGCACTCGCACCAAGGACCCAGCCTCTGGGAAACGGGTCGACCTCGCTGCCACCTCAGCAGTAGGCGAGCGTGATGGTACGAGAACACAGCATTAGCACTAATGGCTAAAGGGTGAAGGAATTTACAGCTCAGCTGGGAGGTGGCGTGAGAGAGAGACCGAATACAGCTGACCTTTACAGCCTGGGGCAGGATGTAAAGGATCCTCTCGCAGACAAAAGGGAAAGGACTGATCTGGTTACAGTTGACCTTCACTGTCAACGGTCACCCTCACCAACCCACCCACAAGTCAGTGGCATTCATAACCGAAACTCTCTTGATCCCCCAGTGTTAGGGGACACCCCCCAGGACTTCCAGGATGGCTCAAAGATGCGATGCACACCACCAGTTCATACGTTATCCTCTTTTCTTGCTGCAGAAACCCAGGTTGGTCCACAGGAGGCACTGAGCGCCGTTGTAAGGAATCACCGTGGCTGCTTGTAGTACCCCCCAGGCTGCAGCCATCATCGGCATACCTCAGCAATGCGATCTGAACGTGCCAGGACATTGACGCGACACCCACGTGCTTCAGGTGTGGCTCCGAAGGGAGGGAGAGGAAGAAAAACAACTCACCAGCTCCGATGACCTCCTCGATTTTGACAAAGGACACGTCAATCTCCTTGGCGAACTCCCGTACCGCCTCGTTGGGGTCTTCATACGTGAAGGGATCGATGTAGACCTTGACACCTGGAGACAGCAAGTCACAATAGTGGGGGCAGGGATGGTGTTAAAAAATGTGTAAACATTTTGTTTAAATGTGACAAGTAATGTTAGCATGAGAGAGTTTACTGATGGCTTACCTTGGCCCATTAGGTACTGTCCATTCTTGTCACTTAGCTCTGGGTCCTTCATTCGGGAATGTTTGCTACAGATTGTGGTTAGGTGGGGGATGAAGAGGTTTTGGGGGGGGGGGGGGGGGGGGGGGGGGGGGGTGGGGGGGGGGGGGGGTGGTCAGAAGAGGAAATCGGTATGAGCTTGGCTGACGTTCCCAAAGCACACCATTCAAGCTGTTTACATGGTCACGTCTAAAGGATAAGTCACTTAAAATGAAACATTTCTTTAAAGGCTAGTCCAGGTCACACCATCCCCCTCCTAGCTCCTGAAACTTCGATTTAAAGAGAAATTACATTCCGTCAGCTTGACCGCCAGCGATGCTACATCATAAGTGACACGCTCCGGGCCGGCAGTGGGCCCAATAAAACTGAGTGATTATAGCGGCAAAACCAACAATGATTAAACAGGCAGCAGCAGCCCTGCCTTTAACACAGAGTCACTAGGACGAGAGTGGCTCGTGTCACGCCAGCCTCTGGCGCTGCACCGTCGGTCAGCTCTGGGTTCAAGAAAAACCTACAGAACGGAGATGGCCGAAGTGTTTTATCACCACTAAAGACATGCGTGGACACCCGCGCTGTCTTTCTCATCACCCCTCTCAGCAAGCGACTCTCTACCCCCCCCCGTGTTTTTCAGGCCGAAGGGCTCCATTAGCAGGGCAGCTGTTGCCAGAACACGTCCCAGCAGGTCGCGGGCGACAATGCAACGGGTGGGAGTCTGCGGCCCCCGCCCCCACCAGCAGAACGAAAATAGATATGGTGTCCGCGCCCTGTTTGCCTGCCAGCCTCGGTCAACAGCTACTGTACCTAGTGAGAGGATGTTGCGACTGTGTGTGTGTGGGACAGACGTCCCCCCCCCCCCCCCACATCGTCCTGCCACCTGTTCTCCTGATGCTATGAGCTGTCTCCCCTCACGCTGTTCTCTTGGCTTTCCTGTCCTGTCCTCCCAGGCATTCTTCAAAGGCACCCCCACCCACTCCCCATCCTCCCAGGCGGGATACTTTTTGGAATACCTGACACCTCCACCTGCAGCACCCTCCCCTATGTGGTGATCCAGGCTGGTTTTAGTTATAAATCTCCCTCAGGACGTCATAAAGCTTGACAATGCACCCTACGTGCACCTTCAATTCTCACCTCATGGGGTCCTGCAGGGTTCAATCCTGGGTCCACACATTTTTTCCCTACACACTACACTGCTTTTATCTGTTCTTGGGTCTGCTTTTGCCACAACTACACTGACAGCTCCTGAGTCTATCACCTCCTGGACCGGACCTGGACCCACTCACAGTCACCTGTCATGGACACGCTCTGCAACAACAGCCAGGGCCTTAGCATATCACCATACTCCTTTAAATGGTATTTGATATTTTATGCTTCTATATCTTGGACTACTACAAGTGAAGCTTAAAGTTTTACAACTACTACAAATTCTTTGTATGTTTTAATGATCAGGGTTTCTTTATATGCAATTACTATTGTACCGTTTTGATTAAAACACTGGGGACATGAATAAAGGGAAATATCTATCGGTGTGCATGTATGTGTGTGGGAGAGCTAACTCTCTGGATCAGTGCAATTGTTCCCCTGGCCTGCGGACTGGGCTGGGCGGCTGTTTCCTGCTCCCCTTGGCCAGTACAGTATAAGCATGCGTGCACGCACGCACTCACTCACTCACTCACGCACTCACTCACGCACTCACGCACTCACTCACGCACGCACTCACTCACACCTTTTTTTCCCCTTCATTAGCCAAACCATTGGCCAGAAGTTACTAAAACATTCTCAAGAGGACTGTATGGATGACCAAAAGTACGGCCCCTTCCAGGAGAAAACCCCAGCGTTAAATATAAAGCCCCCCCTCCCCAACAGACCTTCCCCATTTTCTCTTTCCAATGCCTCGGTTTCCTTCCTCTGGCATCCCAGTCTCTCCCCATCTCCTCATTGTTGACTTTCTCCTCCACATCCAATCTAACCAATCCCATAACCTACCGTAAGCAGAAGACGGCGATCGCGATGACCGTGATGAGGAGCAGTAGTCCCATGGCAACCAGGACCCCGGTGACCAGCAGCTGGGAATGAACCCCGTCATCTAAGCCGGGGGGGAGGGGTTAGGAGAATGCCGGGAGGGAAACTCCTGCCTGAGACGATCCGCTTTACATATGACACAACGTTCAGCTAAAAGCTTCACAGCTGAAGCAGCATGTCGAAAACACAGTGAGAAGTGTGTCAGCCCGACGAACATGCTTTAGAGTCTTCAGATGTAATGACAAGGCGGCCGCAGGCAGTTTGGGGGGGGGGGGGGATCCCTCACCATCAGGAAGGGTGCGGAAGGACGTGGCCGGGCTGAAGCTGCCATAGCCGGCCATGGTGCGGGCTCGCACCTGCACCTCGTACTGGGTGCCCCTCCGCAGGTCGCTCAGCACCACCTGGGCCACATCGCTCTCCTTGTACCGCCAGGCCTCCTCCTCGCTACACCTTTCCTGGTGATGGACGGAGAGGAAGACGTGAGCCTTGCTGGAAGGATGAGGCCAGGCCATCAGTTGGCTGATGTCCCCCACCTCCTCACCTTCTCACAATAGCGAAGCTGGTACTGCAGGATGGTGTAGTGGGACAATCGGGGAACGGGCCAGTGCAGGGTCAGACTGCTCTCTGTCGCTCTGCTCCTCACGATGCCTGACACCAGCACAGGCACTGCAGAGGTGGCCGCACACACACACATAGCAGGATCTATGTAGCAGAAGTTAAGCCCTGCACACTGATTGCACAGCCATTAAGCCCCATCCGCTTGTCCCCCATTCCATGCCACACCCCCGCCTCCACCAACCCCAACCCGCCTCACCGTCGCGGCTGGTGGTGATGTTGACACTGTCGCTGGCAGGCTCGCGGCCGCTGTACTGTGACACGCTGTTGAGCGCCCGTACGGCAAAGGTGTAGGTTGTGTGTGGCTGCAGGCCCCAGACTACGGCGCGCCGGCCCGTCAGGCCATGCTGGGCGGGCCGGTAGCTGACACTGTCCCCGCAGGAGACGCAGTTCCCCGTGGGCCCTGAGCAATGAAAGCACTGCAGTGCATAGCTCAAGTCTCGGCGTCCGCCGTTGTCCAGGGGCTCACTCCACTGCAGGGTCACCGATGTGTCGTTGACCTGTGTCATGATGTTCCGTGGCGCAGAGGGTGGGGCTGCCGGGGAAGGAGGAGCACCGGGTTTAGGTCATCTCACCCCTTCCTTTAGCCGATGCCTCCGCTTAAGACGGTCTTCATCCGAACGTTTGGTTTCCAGGCAACAGATGGCATGCCACGCGTGACTGCCAGGCATTGCTGTTGTACCCTTGAGCGGAGGGCTCGGATTGCTCATGTGCGTGCGGATAGATTTCAGTAAAGCGGATAGCCGTATGGGAACGATCCCAAGACCGCTGCGGGGAATTAAACTCATGACCTTTCGGTCACATGATCGGCTCGTTAGCACCGGCGCCATCTGCCGTCCTCCGCGGCTAGCTGAGGCCTCTCTCCATGCTGGCACAGGGAGGATGTTACCATCTAATCGCTAGCCCCATGACAGCTTTTAGGGGTCCTGTGGGTGGGCGTTTCTACTCGGACCAATCAGCAACAGCTTCATCTAAAACCGGGGTGACTGCTCCCCCTCCCACATAGCCCACAAACAGAGACCACTCCACCCCAATTAAACCCCCTCCCCTACACGATCATTCCGAAACTTTAAATACTCGGTTCGGTTGAAATTCCTGGACTGAAAGTGACATTTACTTCTTCCACGTCACAGAGCAAAGCGCCAGAAGCCATTTGGATGATAATAATAATCCCGGTGGTGAAGTCTCGGCAACCTGCCGGTGCGCGCCAGGCTCAGATCATGGGGGGTGGGGGGAGAACAAAAAGCTCCAGAGGAGGGAGAAATAAGGAAGGAACATCAAACGGGTAGAACAAGACTGAGACGGGGAGATAGGGGGATTACACAGGACGGCACATGACAGAGATGGGAGAGAGGGGGCGGGTATGGATACAAGTGTGTGTGTGTGTGTGTGTGTGTGTGTGTGTGTGTGTGTGTGTAAACCCTAAGCAGAACGGGCGAGGACAGTACCGTTAAAAAGACTAAAGTCATTAGAGTGATTTCTTGAGGGGGGTGGAGTCAGGAATATCACGTTAAAGCGAATCAGTGTGAAGTCACGTGAACGGGCAGAGGGAAAACGTGAGCGTACACATGGCAGTGGGCAGGGCTACCGAGTACTCACTGGTGCAGGCCGCTGTGGGCTCATCAGCATCCGCGCGGAAGAAGCCCGGCAGACAGACGCAGGATGACGCCCCCGCGCTGAGGGCCTGGCTGCGTGCAGGACACGGAAGGCAAAGGCCAGACCCTGGTCCAGATTTGAACTGCCCTGCCGGACACTCTGTGAAACAGAGGAAGGGTGTGTTAATACAGTCACATGACATGGGATGGGAGGACAAAAAGATGGAGGGAAAAACAGAGCAGGAAGCTTTATAAAGGCCCCGAGTAAACAGCTCGACGAAGGGGCTGAACTCCTTTCCATATCTCCCTTTGAAATCCACTCAATCCCAATTAAACCCCCCCCCACTGTTCTGAAAATTTAAATATTTGGTTCAGTTGAAATTCCTGGATTGTAACGTCTACCATTTCACTCAGCCTCACTCCGCTTTTGTTATCTACAAACATGAATCAAATCGGTCCATCTGGAGCTCTGTAGAGAGGATAACATCCGAGTACTCCTAGGCAGGCACTCTGTGTGCATTTTCCTTTCACATCCAGTTTTCCTAGTGAGAAATAAATAAAAATGAGCCTATAAATCAAATCCGTTCCGGGTGATACTCGGCGAGCAGCATCAAAAGAGGCCGTTTGACAGCTCGACGCAGTCGCGAGGCGCCATAATTACACCCGGGGACGTGCACATGCACACATGCAGGAATGGCAATATCCACATCTCTATTTGAGGGGATTTCACGTTGACTCTCACTTTAACTGTGCTTAATGATTCCTACACAAACCACCCACTTTCACCACCACCAAAAGTGGAAAAATTTATAAGCAACAACAAGTGGAGACATTTCACTTCATTAAATGCCATCCTGACGGCATCCGTTTCCCAGGAGTCACTGAAAAATCTTTGCGGGGAAATTCTCTCAGAATTGTTCTCCGCCTCCGCAGACAGACACTCAGACACACGGCGGCATCTGGGAAGGAATGAGCGACAGACCGATATGCGCATCCTCCAACCGAGACAGCGCCACACCTGTGAGGGATCAGAGCCTAACTCCTACCGGCCTGAATCACCATGACTCATAGCCAGAGGTGGTCTCGCTCATCCCTGACTCCCCAAGCTATTACACGCAAAACATCTGGTCGTTAACAGGCAGGACCACCAAAAGGCATGCTTGGAAAGTGTTAGAAAATAGTTCAGGGAAAGCATTAGGGTCTGCTGTTGGACCCTGAGAGAAGGAGGCGGTCCAAGATGGCCAAGCATACTACTGTAATCCAATTACAAGCACTGACAATGAGCCGCACCCCTTTGCCGTCAGAAGGGGATCACGTGACTGCTAGTCACTGTGTCTTACAGTATCTGCAGCAAAATAACGGCTGGGGGGGATGTTACTGGGGGTCCTGAAGTGTCACCTTCCGGTTACTGATTAATCGGAAACAAAACCAAAAGCTGTCAAACTCAGACTGGCAGGAAGCCGCATGTCGGCAGGGAGGGGAACCTCAGCCAAATCTGTGATTCAAATGACATCATCACAACTCAATGGGCCCGCCTTTACCGGGGGGCAAACACAGTACTGTCTTTGTGAAACATTTGCTGGCCATGACTCTCCCCCCGTTTCGTCTGCCGTGTGGATTTCCACAAGAATACGCATCAAGTGGTGTGTGCCGAGGGGCGTATGTAAACATTGAACAGGGAGCGGCCGGGGTTTATTAGCATCTGAAAAAGGAGGTGAACAAAGTTGGGCTAGCTTAATGCTGCTTGGGGGGGGGCGGGATTACTCAGAGTTAATAAACACACATACACCGGCTGGGAGTTTACCACAAAACAGAGCTTTAGAGAGACTGCATCTTCTTGCATGAGCAAGCTACCGGACCATATTCACACACTATGCACACCGACTGACAGCAAGGTCTGTTTTGGGAAAGGAGGCCTTGAATTTAAAAAAAAAAAAAAAAAAAAAAGGGGGGGGGGGGGTTCAGCACAATATCCACAGAGGAGATGCACATGTCGATGTCTTAACTTGCAGTGGAAAGCAAAAAACATCTGCAGGGTTTCAATGCCGGACGAGTCCAGACAATGAGCGGAGCTCC
This sequence comes from Gymnarchus niloticus, assembly GCA_009936485.2. NCBI lineage: Eukaryota > Metazoa > Chordata > Actinopteri > Osteoglossiformes > Gymnarchidae > Gymnarchus > Gymnarchus niloticus. Next base: position 157,909 of record JAACJT020000053.1, read on the forward strand.
CCGCTAGTGTGCCGCAGTAGCTAATGCTAAGGGGATAAAGATGGGGGGGGGGGGGCAAGCCTAGACCTTGCATTATCTTACACCGACCATCTGGAATGTGACCCCATGGTGACCTTAGCATGTCTCCAGAGGAAATGGCAGGGGGTGGGGGCATGTCACAATGGAACGGACACGGACAATACACGTGAAGAGATTAGCAATTAGCCCAGCTGAGGAACAGCATGTGGGCACGCCTGTTAACGTGTGAGACAGCGAGAGACGGGAAAAAGAAAAAAGCGTGCGAGACAGAAGCGCGTGGTAAGTGTAATCCAGCTCATGTCTCAGGGAAGCCCTCCAGGGGGCGCTGTGGAAATGTAGCAATCACCACGATGGTCTGAGATTTACACTCTGGATGACACAGCATGATTCACACGGTCTAGTCAGCCTGTGATGACTCGCGATGTCCCGATGGTCGGGAATCGGGCAGGCTTTGCACGTCGTGAAGGGTGCCGGGTGGGGGGGTGAGGCAGCGGGCACGCCTGGGAACGAGTCAGATGGCAGCGTGGATAAAGCAGAACGTTTCCTGGGAGCCGTCGTCCTAACAAGCATTTGGCAATGCCGTCTGTGGAGGAACCACACCCCTCTCCCACATTTTAATTACAAAATGCAATTAAAAATAAAAAAAATACAGGCATCCAATTGGTGCTTAAAAAACTAGACCGAAGTAAAAAGAATAACTTTCCGTATTTCCGTATGTTATTTTTTTTAAAGGTTCATTATTTTCTAATTGTCATGTTCATCGTTTCCTTTGCCACCTACATACACACTTATCATGCTAATGAAGCACTTATTAAATTTGAATTTGACTTTGTGAGCTTCAATGACCTCCAAAATCGGAAGCCAGTTTCCCATCACAGCTACAGACAATCAAATTCCTGACAACTGAATCATCAGCCCCTGTTTCTGATTACCTGCCCCACATCACATCAGCACGCCTCGATTTTCATGTTTGTTGACCAAGTGTATGTCATTCTAAAAACGGCTCTATTTTTGGGCACAGAGAGAACACATTTTAATCTCAAAATCAATCCCATTGAGATCCTCTTCTGCAGGAGGGTCCCAGCCAAAACAGCAACATTCACGATGTCATAATTTGTATACCTTTGGATGAGGTACTTGACCTTAACCGCTTATGCAAACATTCAGTGGAAGGGAGAATAAAAATTAAACGGCTAAAAACACAAAGTCAGTAGCAACACGAGCTGCTTCCGCAGAGAAAAGCACGCACCCTTTCCTGGAGGGTCTAAAGCAGTCTTGATCCAGCGCCTTCTCCACCGTCGAACAGACGCAAAGAGGCTGTTTTGAGAGAGCTTTGTGGTTTAAAGTCGGTAAGACTCGATGTACTCCTCCGCAGTTCATACCACCACCTCTGTCCCCCCCAGTTTTCTAACATATTTTTATGCTCCGACTTTTCCCGCCAGCCTGGTGAAGCTTCAGGAAACAGGAAAGACACCAGCCAACTTGGTTCGGGGAGGAGCTGCTAGGTTATCTACTAAACTGCCTAAAGGCCTTTAAACCAACCAGATGTACAGCCAACGGTGCTGAAGGGGAGCCATAGACTTATGGGAAATGCTGAGAACTACACATTCTAACCTTCTGCAGATTCAGGACTCTGCATTCACACAGTTCCATTTAGTTGCTTTGGAGAAGTAGACAGGTTTTAGGCAGGATGACAGTCAGGTTTTTACGGTGGAGGAGTTTACCGCAATAATTAATTTTGGGGGCCGTCCTCAAGGATGCTATAGCTGGAGCCCAAGTAGGCCTGGGGCTGGCAGTTAGATGATGAACCTGTGTCCTTAACCACTTTGCCACCAACTGGCATTTGCTGGTAAGAAGTAGTGGAGCTGGTATTTTCAAACCTGGGAGACTTATTGTATAGCCAGTCACTCAAGGCGGAATTCTACTGACATCATCGTGGTTCTTGAGTAATGCCCGCCTGTGCCCCTCCCAGAAGCCTCAGTGGGCCCACTGTCTCATCCTCTCTTTCACCTGGGACCGCAGGGTAGGGTGGATTAGGGGTAATCGGAGCCGCTATCCCCACGCCCTTTCACAAGAGCAGCCCTGCCACGCTGTCTACACCGCTCACTTTGATGCGGTGTAGCAGGGTCCTCATTATCTGCATGCACACACCCCCCTCCCTCCGTCTTTATTTGGATAAAATGCACTGGCCCGACCTTGCACACGCAGCCTTCACATGTAGAGCCCCCCCCATTAACCCCCTGTGACCCTGCTCACATTCCCCACCGCTCTTCAGACAGACCGTCCAATCAAATTGATGCATCAAAAAGGGCAGGGTCCATCTTTCCTTCTTTCATCTCTTTCCTGATTGTTGTCATTGTTCTGGGTTGTGTACTGTGACATGTGTCCCCCTCACACCCCCCCATAATACTGCATTGCTCTTGACCTCTGGAGTCAGCTGCACCCTCCAATGGGGAAATGAGTGGGGTGGGGGTTAGAAGGCGGCCTCCTGCGTCACTCTGAAAGAAAGCGACATGGCCTCCAAAGATTGTGTGACACTTCAATCTCCCGTGAGCTCATTCACGGAGCCCAATCGTCCACCGCCCAGCTTGAATCCCCCACAAGACAGCTCAGGTTGTCAGCTTGCGTGCTTAACTGCTGCACCACCCCCTGCCTGAGAAGGTGGAGCATGTCGAGATGCCACTCTTTTCCCACCCAGGCAGTTGTAGGCTTCTGTCACACCTCGATCCAATCAAAAGACACTTCCACGCAGAGTGCTGGACTGCCTGAACTTCTACAGGCTCAAGCCCCAGACCAAACCCCTTCCACCAATGAAACCCCAACCTTTCCAAGCTCTCCACCGAGGTGGGCAAGCCAGTCAGGACTATAAGGGTGAAACAGGCTCCCAGTAGAAATTCTGTTCCCAAAGAGGATGGGGCAGGTGAGGGCAGGACAAAGGCTGAAGGGGCAGAAACACACGAGGGCCAAGGGCAGGAAGCCAGGCTAGGACCACCGTTTTGAGGATGCGGTCATTAATGGAAGGTCAGACAAGAAGGCCAAGTGCCATTTTAAATATGCAAATGAGTTGGAGGGCGAGCCGAGCGGAAGCGCAGAGACACCGGGGAGCTCGTCCTGGGTTTCTCATCTCCCATTCCCTGCTCATCCTCTCCTATTTCTTCTGCTCTTTCCCCTCTTATCTAACCACCAGGGCCTTCCTCTGCATCTCACACTGCACTCTCTGATTGGCTCCAGCAGTTTTACACCCCCCCAACACACACACACACCTCAGCTCCCCACTGTGTCATAAAACTACCCCCCCATCGCATCAGTCTTGACGTCAGAGGTGAACGTCACTGACCCTCAAAGTACCACCTTACCCAGCCCTCCTGGGATGAACTCAACAGCCACTCTTATAAGACCCTCCCCCCCACAGGTCTAGTCATACGTAGCTAAACTCACACAAGCCTCAAACTTTCAAGCCCAAAGTCTCACCACACCGGGGGGGTCATCAATGTCACCCCCCACGGCACTCACCTCTGCAGTGGACGTCGCGGTCCACCGGCTCGTACCCCGGCAGACAGGAGCAGCTGCTGCTGGGCTGCCCAACCCACTGGCCATCCTCCCCACAGAACATGCGCGGCGGTGGCGCCCGCGCCCCCTGCTGGCTGGCATGCTCCACGCACTCGCCCTGCGCCTCCTGCACTAGTGCGCGTGGCACCGTCTCTGGGAAGGCGGAGAAGGCACGCGTGGTGGCCGGGCACTTCTTGAAGAAGACGCGCACGGACAGCAGCGCCATGCAGGCACCCTGTGCCTGGAAGGCCAGGTAGAAACCGCGCTTGGACAGTGGACCCAGCCGCAGCGTCTTCACATTAAACTTGCGCTCACCACCCCGGCGCAGCAGGAAGTCGGCTGCTACAGTGTCGACCTGCGGGGACAAGGGGTTACCCAGTTACTTCACCCAGGAAGCAGGAACTTCAAAACTGACTAACAAGGAATTCTTCTAAGCAGGAGAAGGATTTACTGGGAAAATGCACCTTCTGGCTTAAGGGTACAACAGCTGGAACCCTACTGGGACGAGAACAGGCTAGGAATTTGACTCAAAGTGTAATTGGAAACTCCATTCCCGTCACAAATACAATGAACAGTTTGTACGTCCATGGACAGCATATGGCTGACATCTGTGGAATATTACGTGGCCCCGCCCCCGGCCGGCTCCCCTCCCAGGCTCGCCTTGGTGTACGGATTCTCCATCCAGGCTGGGTGCGAGGCCGTGGCCTCGTCCTCGTCGGCCTCGTAGTACAGCAGGTTGAAGGTCTCTTTGCAGGTGCGTAGCTGTGTCGGTAGGGAGGAACACTCCATCATAGTAAAGCGCAGCTCCACGTAGACCTGGGAGGCACCCCGCCTCTCGATCAGCGTGCTGCGCACCCAGTGGCTGCCCGAGCTGTCCGTCGGGCAAAACTGGTACGTGCGCACGATGTTATTGTCCTCATCCAGGCCACTCATCTCCTCCCACTGTTGGGGGGGGGTCAGGACAGGTAAAGGAAGGGGGAATTCAAAAATAAAAACACAAAGAGAAGCACAGTACAGGTTAGTTGCCTTGGTGACCAAAAAATTGTACGCAATCCCATATAAAAACTCATTAATCAACAATTTTTGTTTAATAAAGTAGCTACAAAAACAGTAGCGTAGGGAAAAAAAAAAAAAAAAAAAAAAAGAAAAAAAACACAGAAACACAACCAAGAATCTCGACATTCGGCTCCGGTGCCGTCCCGGTTCCTGCCCTTTTCCACTGCACAGGAATTGGTGCCTGTGCTGAAACATAGGTTTGGGAAGCGGAGCCAGAAGCCAGCTGGTCAGGAACCTGAACAGTTGAGTACTGAGGGGGTGGCACAAACAGCACCAAGACTTAGCTTAGCAAACAGTGCTAGTGTGGCGGTCTTTTAAACATTAAAGTTTGATCTGAATTTCTGACAATCTCTTTGAACTGAGTAAAGACACTGAATTATCGTTGGATTATGATAGCTCGATGCCACTTTTCTGCCTTTGGAAAAGATTGTTTAAATCTTTAATATAAGCTGATGCTTATATTAAAGCTATTTCCGCTTTAATGTCTCAAGCTATTTGTATGCCATATGTAACATAGCCATGTAAAAAAAAATTTTAAGCTGTGAAACAAATCCTCCCGTCCCTTTAAGGAATAACTATGAAATTAAATGCCAGTTTGGCAAAGTGAAGCGAGGTTTGCCTGTGTAATGTATTGGATTATAATTTTTTCCCCCGATAACCAATCCCGTATTTTTGGGCAGAATATTGGATTAGCACATCCCTAATTTGGATGTGAAAATGTACTGTCATAGTTAGGAGTCCTGCTTGGAAACAGAGGATGCGGCTTGTTGGGTCTCGTTTATGTTGCCGCCGGAGCGGCTCAGTAGTGCCACCTCCTACTTTGTCACGTTGAATATGGCTCCAGCTCCAACCAGGCACGGCACCATTTCGGTGGAGAAGAGACATTACAGAAGTGAGGCTTTCTCCAGCAGGGTCATAAGCCAGTTTAGCAGCGAGAACACCGCCGCTCAGCGTGATGGACAACCGGAGCAGGATTACGAGAAGGGAGCGCAAGCAACGAGGTGGTCGATGGAGGCGACGGACGGGCAGATGAACCTCAGGCTTGGTGCGTGGGTACACCGTCCACTTGAGGTCAGATGTCTCCAGCTTGGTGTTCATCAGGATCTCTGCGAGATGGAGAAACGGTCAGAAGGCGTGGGGATTTTTCTATGCAAAATTTACTTTATACCAATGGATATTTTTTACACACTCAATGCATGCTCATTACTTTTCTCAAGAGTACAGCCATGATTACCATTCAGTCTAACAAGCTTTCAGAATTTGAAAGCAAGGCACCCTTAACCACCATGCTACCTGTTGGCCACAGCACGTGTGTGGGCACACAGACTCCACGAAACCCGGCCACCCAACAGCTGCTTGGTGTTACCGTGACACAGACAGCATGGATGGGGTCATATTTAACTAGGTGGTTGGTATGTGTGTGGACACAGCAGTGGGGGGCGAGGCTATGATGCGAGGTAGACGGCCTTGTGCAGGTTTCAGTCTGCCACTTCCCTCCATTTCCCCTGCTTTATAAATAACTCAGAAAGAAACCCCCCTAGAGGCAGACCAGGCCACCAACTGTGGGAAAACAGGAGTGATCTAAAATTATACACACGAGAGAGAGAGAAAGCCCCCATACCGCGGCATAGAGAAGGTGGAGAGAGGCGTACAGAGCGAGACGGAGGCGGGCATTAAGCAGACGCATACAGACAAGAGGGCGAGCCCACATGCCAGGAGACAGACAGACAGACAGACAGACATGGTCCAGCTTTGATTAAAGATGAATCGAGGTTTTGTCACCGTCTGGCCGTACCCTCCGACTCGCCTTGCTGGACGTGCCGTCAAACAGCCCTCAGCTTCCTCTGATGACTGAGCCGCTCAGCCCCAGAACGCCGCGCAAACGCCACACGCAACCAGAATTCTGATCAATGTTCTATAGAAGAAAATTCTGCAACCCCCCCACATCTGTAGCTTTCCTTCACAGAAGTCGCAATTACCCTTATTTATTCATTCGGAGACGGTTGTCAATTTGCTTCACAAGCAGGAAAACACGTTTTGGACTTCTAGGGACCCCAGCGAAACCATCGGTCCCCAGAGCAGAACAGGTACACACCATACGGTCCTGTGGTCGACATTCCAGTAACCCGACCTCAGGCCCCCATAAACAGCCCCCCCGAACTGAAAATGAAATCCCAGAAAACACCCCCCCCCCTTTAATTTGTCCATCCTGTTTTTAACCAGCAAGTCTCCCATTCCCTGTGAGATTGAACAATTTTGTTTTAATTACCGCAGTCTAACTCAGCTTAGCATTTTACCGCCACGCTTCAGGCAGAGTCGAGCGTGTTTAATTGAAACATAATTTGTTTTTCTTTGCTCGGACCGGGGCGTGACGCACGACGTGCAGGTGCCGGTTCCTGTCACCGAGCGGGGAACGAGGGTGACCTCGCCAAGCGCGGTGACATGGGAGAGGGGCAAGCCGCGACTGTGCCAAATTGTCCGTCCTCCTCTCCCTCGGAGTTAGGATCCCTCGTTCTCTCATTCTCTCGCTCTCTGTCTCTCATTCTCCTCCGTGCCAAACGGAGGTGGTGGGGGTGGGCGAGGGGGGTTAGGAGAAGCTGCAGAGAGCTGATAACCAAAATCCAAACATGGAGAATAAAAGGATCAGCATGCTGGAGGTGAAGGAGGGAGCGGAGGGAGGAGAGGATGAAAGGGAAGAAGAATGAGTGCACAGATGGGGTTCTCAGCTCAACATAGTAGGAAAATAAGAAAGTGAGGGTGACATGGAAGAGGAGAGAGAGAAGGAGGGAGGGAGAGTGCCAGAGGATGGATAAAGGAATATGGGGAGGGGAGAGAAAGGCTGGAGGGAAATTTGTGTTGAATAAACAACAATCAGCAATGGAGGACAAGGCCACGTCATCAGAATGGTAAACCAGAAATTCTACACGGTCTTAAAATATCCCAAGAAGGCCAGAAAGAAAGCTGGGCAGAAATGAGTTTGGATTTCAGCTAACAGCAGCAAGAGACAGGCAGTGAAGATGGCGAGACACTGGCACGGAGTAATGAAGTGACACCAGCAGCTACACTGTGTCCACAAAAGCCCATAATCCTTTGCATGTGGCCACGGCGTTGTCTAAAGGAATGTTCCATGTTCCAAAAGAGCAACGCTGACACGATGCTTAATGAGTTGTGATGCAGCAACACGCTCATGATGCCAGTTTTGAATGGAGACTCTAGAGAGTGACAGAAGGTGTGTGTGTGTGTGAGGGGGGGGGGGGGGGATATAAAAGGCAGAGCAGCAAGGAAGTGAGTGAACGGAAAAGGAGACAAAGCAAGTCAATACAGAGACAGGCATGAAAAGAAAGGA
>JAACJT020000053.1:171388-184930 GCA_009936485.2 Gymnarchus niloticus
AAAAAAAAAAAAAAAAAAAAAACACCCAACCACAAACAAAAAAAATTCATTAGAAAAAAAAAAGAGAGGGGGGGGGGGGGGAGGGGGGGGGGGGGGGCGTTCTGTGGAAGAGTGGAATTTGAGTGGAAGTACAGAGAAACTGAAGGAAACGTTTTAGATCGACATTCACAATTTCATGGTTAAGCAGGATGACTTAAAAAAAAAAAAAACAATTACAAATGACTGCAACCTTAATTTTTAATGATGATTATCACAATTATAAAGTAACTAACGAGTCTGTTTCCCATTAAGTCCAACGCCGAACCATTAAGCGAGATACTGCAGGCAAGTGGCGGGATGACGCTGACAGAAGAGCCCTGCCGTACTTCTCCCTTATTTTACCCCACTGGTTCCCCTCATCTCTCCATCTCAAGCCCACCCTGTTCCTCCAACCTCCCCCCCCAAACCTCACACTGGGCAAAGAAAGAGAAGTAGAGAGAGAGCACGCCGGCATCTGTTGGTGAGAACGAGGGTCAGCAAGCAACCAGGACATCAAAGGGAAGGAAAAAAAAACAGACGCAATGGCACAGCAAAACGCACGGCAGACATGGAAACACGCTTGGGTTAATGTAGCAGCGCCAAAGATAAGTGAGCGAGCGAGCGAGTGCACACACACACACACGCCAAGCCTTTCAACGGCTTACAGACTCTGGAGGGCACCCCTGGATCCTGCACCACGCCATCTCTACCCGCTAAGCTGAGAGCAGGGGAAGCCAGCCTACCATGTAAACAGTCCTCCGGGTGCTTCTTAGACCACCCCTGGCACCCACCTGCTCAGGAACGACAGGACTGCAATTCATTCCAATTTCGGATTTACTTAAGGCCAGCAGAAAGGTGAGGGGTGGAAGGCCCTCCCCAGGGGGATCCCCCCAAAAAACCTCAACCATCCCACGAGCTGGCACCTTATCTCCTCGGCAATTGTGGACTCAAAAGGATCGGTGCCATGTCTCTAAGGAGTGTTTGTTTAACCCGAGCATTGTGGCCAAAGTCTCGACTTGCTCTTACCCCACCCAGCAGTCCATGTCATCTGTCCACCCCATAATATTTACACTGGACCTCCACTGAAGAGGATGAGGGGGCAGCTTGGGCCTGTTCCAGCCTCGTTAATCTCTAGGCTCTTATGAATTCAGAATACGGAAAAAACGAGACCCGCAACCCCCCCTCCAAAGCAGGTACGCACACACGCAGTCCCATGTGACTACACGGAGGGGCATACAGCTCTGTGTTGGCATCTGAAAAAGGGACGCAGATTCCAGAAGCGCAGAATAATCCGCAGCCAGCATGGCCACGCGGGACCAGGATGGAGCAGAGAGCACTCTCTCTCCGGCCGGTGCTCTCACGGCGCGAGGGTCTTTCATCTCCGTCCCACAGCCTCCCCTCATTATTCCCCTCCAGCAGACCCAAGCAAACAGCAGCTCTGACACGTAGCTGTCCCCCCCCCCGGGAGAACACTTAAAGCACACTCCACAGAGCTCTCAGAGGGCTCCCAAGCTGCAAACCGTTCGTGTACGCGGGGGTGGAGATGGAGGGTTCGCGTTCCAAAAGCCGTTTCCGTACAGCGTCCGGAACATCACGTCCAACTCACGATATTTTGAACACAACCACCGGAATCCTTCCGTCTGCATCCTTGAGCCTCACCGTGGGGGGGGGGGGGATTAGGGTCGCCAAAGAGGCTTTAGGTGCAGCCCCGGGGGCGGGGGGGGCCACATGCAGTGCTACTTGCTTTTCCGGGGGGATTATTTTCTCAAGGCAGCAGATGGGCGCCCCTTCACCACCAGGCCAAGGACCTGCGGTACGTTCAGCCTCCGTGCCGGACAGGCACCTAATATTCTTCGCGACCCAGCGAGTACTCGTACTAAATGGACACAATTGCTCGGCTACACGCACATCGTGGGCTGGGACTCCACACAGCCAGAGGAACAGTGAGTCACAGCAAGATTAACAGGCCAGCTTTTTATCATTAAGCCACAGACTTAACACTTCTTTCCCCACGACTTTACACCTCAGAGCGATGGCATCCATTCGCTTGCACATCCACATCCACACACACACACACACACACACACACACACACACACAAACATGTCTGATGTACTCCCCCACCCCCATCATGACTTGGCTTCCGATCCTGTAGTGTATTTCTCCCTCGTGTCGCTCCACCTGAACCTCAACAGGAGGTGTGTGTCTGTGTCTGTGTGTGTGGGGAGTGTTGTTCTTAGCCAACTCTCCCCATGTCTCACTTCTCAGGGTGTTGATGGTGTCGACTTGAGCGAAAATGAGGGAAGGTGGAAGCCCCATTCATGAAGAGAGGGACCTGGTTACCAGCCACTTCTCTCTCAAAAAAAATGCATTCTTACTGCTGAAATACGGACAAGACAAAATTATTATTTCAACGCAAAAGCATAAATTCCTGACCGTAACTACTTCAAGCCCACACAAAGAGGGGAAAAAAAAATCCATAAAATAAATCCTCCTTCCTACACTAACGGTTAAGAACGGAGAAAAACAAAAAGCACGCGCGAAACACGCAAATTCATTTATTTAATACTCAGTCTCAGGGGAAGCGCTTTCAAAACCATTCAATTATTCATGGGAACAGTCGCTACGTCCACCACGAGGTTTCCACACACTAAAATTAAAACTGCGTTGCAAATGCAATCAGAAGTTTGACTTTCGTATAAAAATACCCCCTTGAACCGTAACTTACAAGATAAATATATATGTGCTATATACTGTATACGGTACACAGATATCATATATAAATGCGACGCGGGAAAGGCACAGTCAGAGTTAGATTTCCCTCCAGCTATACCCAATTTATTAGTGTACCTGCAGCTTTAAAATAAATATGGAAACAAGTTCTAAACGAAGCAGAGCGGACCCGAGTGACTCCGGACGGCGGTTTAACTCTTCGAGTGGGTAATCATGGGATTAAACGAGTGGGGTGCGGCTCGCTTTCAATGCAAATCCCTTTCATATAAGAATCGGTTCCGTTTAATGGGATTTCGGTGACTGGATCCGCATTTCCGCAAACAGACCCGGCATGGCGGGGAGGACGGGGAGACAAAGGCAGGACAGGACAGGGCAGGGCAGAGCAGGACAGGGCAGGGCAGAGCAGGGCAGGGCAGGGCAAGGCCAGTCCCCGGCCTACAGCCTCCACTTCTCGTCCCTTTGTGGCAACGTGAAGACCCTCCGGACTCGGAGAGAATGAGCGAGGAGCGACAGGGAAGGAAATGAGAAGGGGGAGGATGGGATAAGCGCCTTAAAGTTTCTTTTCAGCAGAACAGAACTTAAAGGATGATTTTGAAAGAGGGATTTGATTGTATTCACCCCGCTTCTCTCATTAAGTGCCACTGTTGCTTTTAAGGGATTGCGTTCTCCCTTTTTCTTTCTTTTTACTTTCGACCCCTTGACGTTTTCCCACACTAAGGATTTAACATTTCGTGGTTCTCGCCCAGGAAGATTAAATTTCTGCTTAATTTTTTGTCAGTGGGAAATGAAATGGACCCCGCAATTTATACTCTGATTTCCCATCAGTTTCACCATGATACGCTTTCCAGGGACCTTGTAACAGAAATCAATCGATCGGCTGGCAGTGTGTCGTTTTACTCCTACTGATTATTTTCACAGCCAAATGAGAGCCACTTGCTGCTGGCCCTTAAACAAACCCCACCGAGCTACTCTGAAATACACGGCGGAGTGTCCACTTTTGTGAATTAAAATGAAAGGAAATGACATGCGGAAGACTGACGCCCGTTCCCCTCTCCGCCTTATTAAACCGGCTGCTAGTTAGGAGGTTTTTCCCCCTTTGTGTCGAAACGGAGATCACAAATGTTTTGGGTCTGAAATGGAGAGAGAAATACAAGAACTAACTTGCACTAAGAAATGTTGTACGGTAACGCAGGGTGCCAAACATTTTAATGGGGTGATTTATGGATTTCTAACAGGTACACGTGGAACAACAAAATAAAAATTTAAATCAACAAGTTTATTTAGGCATCTGAATGCAAGTAGTGACATCCTGGGAAGCCAAGAAGAATGTATCAATTGCAGTCAAAATATTCTAGTACGACCAAATAAAACACACACCAACACCTTTGTTCAAAACTCCAGTGGTCTTGAAAATCTGGTGTTCAAACTGATTCAGAAGTTACCACCCCACCAAGCCGGCATAAACAAATGAAACACACACTGTGTCGGTCACCTTGGATTAAGACACACCCAAGGCCGCGGTACACATTTAAACAGCGTTCACAGAGCAGAGTACTGGATAACGGTTAAGAGATCCGCAACCAAGCAGGTGGAAATCCCAGGAGGGGCACTACTATTGTACCTTTGAGAGAGGCACTTAAACTGCCTTTAATTGCCTCGGTAAAACTTCCAGCTGTATAAACAGGTCAGAAGTATAGCAGTTAGCTCAGTAAATCACTGCAGATAACAGCATCGGCCAGGCAAATTAATAGCCTGAAATGAACCCGTTTTAGCGAACCATTACCACACGCGATTCTAGATGTAAGAAAACACTGCCTGCCCAAACAGACTGCAGGAGAGGGGAAAAGCAGCCACACGGCATGTGTGACGGCCATTTTTGCTAGCTTTTCCGCAACCTGCTCCACACTCTTTACTGTCTACCACAGAGTCACCTCTGTGAACACCAGGGCTACATTTTCGATCTGCGTCTAAACGTGACGTCGCTAATGTCATCCAACGCTCATGTAAAAGTACCACAAAACAGATCCCTTTTCGTTTTTAATGCCACATGAATCGGACCATATATAACAGAGCCAAGTCTACTCTGCCATTGGCTGCCGGGGATATAATACGCCCTGTGATCTCACCTGCCGCTATTTTTTTTGTTGGCAACATTTCATAGAGAATTAAATTTCTCATTCTCCTCTCCAGGCTATCTGCTAACATGGCGGATCTCTGCCGAGTTCCCATGATCCTCGAGGCCTCGGTCTGACCCTGTTTTGGATCTGCCAGTTTGAGAACCTCGGCACAAACTTGTCAGCCCATGGCTGCAGACATACTAAGTGAAGAAACCGGCAAAGCCACCGGGTTCCTCAACATCGATCATCAAGGTTTTAAAAAAAAAAAAAAAAAAGTGGGGTAATCGCCGTGACTGAAACGTAGTATGGTACACGGTACCCGATTTACTGGTGTGGCATCTCACAGCGGGAACCCCATTAAGCACACTGCCTTGTGAGGCCGCGGCGACCGCAGGCCTGATCCATGCCTGCAAGCGGAGCTGCGTTAATTGATCGACACCAGTGGGGACCAGGTGTCTCCACCGTGGTATGAAACACAGAGCTAATCCTCATGACCTGCGATCGATCCGTGTCTCTCCCCCCTGGCCCAGTATTGGCCACGCCCTGGGGGGGGGGGTCACCTTCTGTCGATGCCCATGCGGACAACCTCGCCGCCATTGGGCTGGGTGTCCGGACGACGGGCTAACGCTCGACGTCAAGTAATCCGCGCCAGCAGGTACGTACCAGCTGTACATAAATAAACCAGCAGCACCATCGTAAACAAGTCTGGCATTTCTGTTGACATTAATAAGTGAAAATTGTGTAGTCACTTCCTGCCATTCAAACTGGAGGGTCCAGACATCTGGAGCCAACTACATTACACTGAACTAAATACATATCACTGAAGTGTCTTGGGGAAGAGGGAAAAAAAAAAAAAGACACATAAAGACAGCCTGACTGTTCTTTACGTGCCAAAACTGATTTGCTGAGGCCTATGACCATGTTGTCATGTCTCCTCCTGCCACTGGAACCTAAACTGAGCCATTTAGCGAAAATCAACGAGTAAAAACGCCAATGTCATTTCAATATGACAAGACATGCGTGTCGGGGCCTTCGGATAAGAGCGAAGCCAGAGTAAATCTGAGGTATCATGCTGCACTTTAACCGAGCTCCACACAGTAAAAAAATCTGATGTGTTTACCGGAGGCTTCCGGCCCTCTTTGAACACCATTAATAAACCTTTTTTTCCTGGTGTAGATTCCTCCTTCAGCTTCAGGCGCAGTACTCAATGATATCACCTGGTTCAGAGCCACTCTCGTCTCGACAAGAAACGACACGCCGTAGAAATATTTAAGGCAAGGTCAGGCATCGTGTAAACTCAAGTTTGTGTATTACATGCATGCAGCAGGTAGGCCTACCGGGGTCCACACCAACAGTGATATGGAAATGAAAATGTCACACTAACATCTTACAATAAGTGCATGACATGGCAAAAATCGCAAGCTAAATTCTGATTTTTCAGCTCCGCTTCAGGGAGGTGCAGAATTATAATGTAAATATTGTGTGATACCTTGAGGTACTGTAAGTTTGTAAATTACAGTGTGTTTACAATACGAGACTCCATTAAATTCAGGTTAGTACATTTAAGATGTAAAATATTTACTGCCACACGATCATGGCCGATGGAAACGTGTTGGCACAGCATGGTATAATTAACTACCATGACAATTGACAATTCAGAATTACACATACACAAAAAATATTTTTTAATGCTTTAAACTATTTGAATCCAAACTTTTAATTACAAATTAAACCGAACTGTATACTTATTTTATCTCAGTTGCATTCTTGAAAGTTTTACCAAAAAAATACCTTTGGAAAAAAATATATATATATCAGCATTTTTTCCGTAAGCAATAAAAGCCCGTGTCGGTTACTGATGTTATCGTGTGCCTGGATGACACCGGCCACTGCTCTAAAGAAGCTAAGATCATCTAGACAAAAACAGTTACATTTATACGACACATCACCAATGATACTTAAACGGCCCGATCTTGAAAGACTCAATCGATTGCGAAACGCGCAGGTCGAGGTAAACGATATCGGGATTTTCACAAGACTGACACACACGTCGTGTGCATGCGTGGGCGCTTTGAAATAGACTAAACGCTGTAATGCAACTAAACACTTCAAACTATGACATTATATCAAAGTCTATTGCGTTTAACGGAACTCCCGAAAAGAACAGTTACATAATTGCGTAGCAAGGTATCCATACAGGATAAGAAGGGCGATACTGGCTGTTTAAAGACTCTCTTGGGGAATTCAGCTGGAGCCACCAGACCTCACCGAACCCATTAGAATGGCCTGTTTACCACACACGCTTTGATTGACAAAGTATCAACTTCTCCTACGGATACAATGTTCCAGCACAAAATTAATGTTGTTGTACGAAGGGCAAAGAGGAAGCTATTTGCGCTGTGGCCAAATATTTACCACATCGGCGTGGTTAAAGCAACACTTTGATTTGTGAACATTAACGAGGACTGCATGCATGTCATGCCCTCGGTCTGCCTGAAATAATCAACATGTGTTTATGGCCTCGTACCTTCTTCTGCCGTGCACAGCTGGATAAACTTGAAAACGACTATCCATAGCGTAGCTGCGAGACTCCAGGAGAGTCGATCCATGGCTGTCGACGCGATGGTTTTGATACACATTCGCTTGTTTAGAAAATCGAAATGCCTGCGCCGATACGCAGTTGTGTGTCTCTCTTCAACGCTGGCAGTCGGGTCGAGGGATCGTTAGCCATGCAGCTTTGCCACATTAGTGATTGTCCATAGGTGAAGATGTCCGACTTACGAAAAAAAGATACGATTCTGCGTCTGGTTTAAGTCAAAGCCACAAATGCGCAGTCCGAAGAGCATAAACTAGCAGTGGAAAAGAGGCTGCGTTTTAATTCTGTCCTTTTCGTCGGATATTCACAGTGAAATATCGGAGAGTCCGACGGCGCTACGGATGCAGGTAACTCGCGTCGTGAAACCGCCAAGGGAAAGGCTCTCGCAAATTTTTTATTTCAATTTTTTTTTTATTGCTCCTCTACATTTTGCACGAAGCCACGATTTCTGTTGTTCTTGCATAAGACAAAAGTGTGTAAAAATAGGAGACGTATCCCTGGGCAGCTCCAGGTATTCTCTTTGTCAACGAGTTCCCAAAGTCTCAGAGTCCAAAATTTCCGACATAAAACGACTGAGTTTTAAGAACTCATCAGAGCATACCTTTATTTTGACCTTTTAAAACTGTAAAACACAAACAAAAATATCCTAAATTGCTATGAAAGATTCCGCCGAAACTGTGCCCAGTCGAGTGCGTTCGCGCAAAAATGAGTGTTGCCGTCATAAATGCTGCATTCCTTTGTATTTTGCGTCTCGTCGTTTTTAATCAAGTTATTTTCCTCGATTTTTCCCACCTCCTTCGCCCTCTATCTTTGCCTTCTCAAGTACATGAAGGTGTGCAGCCATAAAACATCCAGAAATATATCTGCATGAGCACTGCATTGACTAAAATAATAACGTGAGCCCTAATTAACAGAAGACACAAAGCCAGCTCAGCTCCAGCTCCGACTAGCCTGCTCTCTCGCCAGCCGCCGACAAGACGCGGCACCGACTTGCGTCAGGATGTCTGCTCGCCTACGTCCCGCCTCATGTCACACCAGTTCCCGCTGCCATTGGCTACTTCGCCTGTCAATCCTTTGAAGAAAACCATTATTACAAAGCAAGCGTTTGGGCAGGTGAACCAACGCATGAGGTAGGTTGATTAATTCAAACACTTCATGTTTCAAAGGAACAGGCAACCTACTTTCCAGTTTTGAAATCATTTGAATATTTTTCTTTCCGAGTTGCTCTTATACAACAGTTTGTTTTGTAATTCTTCTCCAAGACCAGTTTTACACGATTTGCACGTTTTGTGGTAGTAAAAAAGGGTAATGCGCTGTCAGTTTTTACTGAAGTTCTTAGTTTTTAAAAAAAAAAAAAAAAAAAAAAAAAAAAAAAGAGATTCCGTTCCCAATAAAATTGTGCTGCTTGGTGATGAAAATTTCAGAACATTAAACAGTTGCTTTGGCGGCCATTCAGTCAAAAAGACAGCATTTCCTAAGATGATTTTTAAAGCTTTCATGATTTTGTGGAGCACTTGATTTTAAGCGTGTTAATACTTGTGCTCTCTTCCTAGGTTTCATGGCATATTCTAAATTGACACCAGCAGGGTCCACCGACAGCGAGCGACCGAACAGCCGTCGAAGTGTCTTGCTATACTTTAAATAACGCAGTCCAATTGGGCCAGAACCCCCCGCCCCCAGTTCCAGTCGGATTGTTAAAAGCTACTCTTGCTACTACACGAATTCGTGCATGCTATCATTTTAGACTCCATTTAACCCAACACACAGTTGGAATTAGCATGACATCTGGTTGTTCAGTAATGATTTTTCTAGCAGAGTCATTATTCCCATATGTATATTTGATCTAAGATTTACAAATTTAATTTCATACCAGCTATTATAAATGACTAATTCATATGGACTCTGATAATGTTTTTCAATTTCACTTGCAGAATGCGGGAAGATTGTACATAAACATAATTTCATCTTTATAATGGCATGTTTATACAAACGGAAGAACAAAACATTCACACAATGTAATACCGGTAAGGAGCAGACTATAGTTAGATTTTGGATATAAACAAATTAAACCCACATATGCGATGAAGACTGAGTAGTAAAGATAAATTACAGTACGAACAGGCCCAAACAGAACCACGTCCTCAATCTAGAAGCCAGTAAAACCACGTGTCACTTAACCAAAATGAACTGCCATGGAGGATACTTTTGTTTTTGAAGAAAGAAAAAAAAAAAAAAATCGGTGATGCAAATACTGTTGAAAAGCACGCGTCCGGTTTTATGTTCTGTTCTTTTCTCCGCGCTGATGACGAGACTTGAAGGATGCTTGTAATTGATTTCGGTTTGTTTCCTCGGAGAACACACATCGCGCCGTCATTCCCCTTAAAAAGGCACGGCTGACATTTAGCTATCGATTAATCAAACACTCCATGTTCATTAGATTAAATCCAGTCGCTCCTTCTGCTTCTGGCATCTCGGGCAGCAAACAAGGAATTATGTTATACAATTGACAGTCATTAAAATACATAATCCCGTAGAGGTTCGGAAGATTAATGCGTGACTTTTCATTATTTCAGACGGATATTCAGAATATTTAAAATCTTCAGACAAAAGTACTGTCTTTTCTAAATGCAGTGCCCGTCGATCAGGTGCTTCAACGCGTATTGATTATTCATTCAGTGTGACTGGTGCCTGAATCGTGTCATGACAATTAATCTATCTTTGGAGCCTTTAGATTTAAAAGTACCTTTTTGGACTTCATCGTCCTTTGAAAAAAAAATGAATTTAAAGAAAATCATTTTTGGATCCACAAAAAGATCTTACAAAAGAATCGTTGAATGATACCAAATAAGCAATTTATATAAAAACAGCTGTTTATTACTTAACCTCAGACAAATTTCATGTTAAAATACGCCTTTGATTCTGAATACAGAACCCTTGCGGAAATGTCCAATGAAAATTAATGATAGTGTGGATTTTCAACCTGTCACCGGGCCTATCCATCAAATATCGTTTTTCTTTCCCAAACTTCTTGTTCTATACCCATACGATGGTCTAATTGTTTCAGTTTATTGGAGAACCTGTTCTACAGCTGCCTGGTTTGATTTACATTCGTAAGTAATTTACATTAATGAGGACGTCATGGTTCTGATTACGTAAATCTATAATCCACAGCACGTAAGAACGAATTGGTGAAAGCAATTACTTTAGAATAATTTGAAAGGCACACATGTTTGTCCCTGGAGGACTCGTCTTGCCCGCCCTTGAACAGATGGCTTTCTCTTTCTTGGTTTAAATTGCTGACTGTCAGTAGTCCGCACAGAAAACCACTGTGTCGTGTTGCTCCATAACCCGGTGAACCTACATCCTGAGTAAGTTCAGCACTTTCCAGTGAATTAGTTCCATTAGGCAGTTTTTTTAATGATTTACTCAACAGTTTTTCATTGCCGCCAACGTTGCGCCTTGCTGTTATACTTCCATTCCAGCCTGTTTATCTACTCCTTTGTTTTCTGGTATGGTTTAAGTATCCTGGTAACCCAGGCCGGATTTAATCATGTACCTTGTGCTAATCGCGCTCTTAACTGGAGTCGTTGAGTCTGCTGTGCTGTTTGCACACGAAATTTACATATCAGGGAGCGGAGCACGCGTGGAGCTGGACTCGGATCAGTAACAGTTCACTGCCGTTACACTATTGATGCGTTTATTTCTAGCGTTGTTGGACAATTTTATTATGCAAATATGCCCGTTGTCTCTGGGTGGTTACCCATTACGCTGCAATTAAACGACGTGGAGTAATGAGGCAATAGTCTGGAATTAATGAAAATGAAATCTAAAGAGCATTGTATTTTATTAACTGTGGGCCTTTTTTGTCACAATCAAAAACAGAACGAATACAGCAGCTTGCAGCCTTCATGAGTGGCCTGGTACGAGTGTGAGAATGGCATTGCTGGACTGTGTGAATATAACGGATTCTACTTATGTGGTAGCTGCTTTCCTTGTGTACGGCTAAATTCACACCTCGCTGTCAGGTTGCACTACCGGGTTTTTAATACGTCCGGAGACGTACGCGTCTTACCGCTTTACCTCAAAGTAATAAAAGGGTTAGAAACGTAAAATAATTCCTGCTCCGGCTTCTAAAACGCTGGAAATCTCGAGTGGCTGAGTCTAGCAGGGAACTCCAGCTAAATTTACATTTCTGTAGACTGTGTACTGCAGTAGAAAAGTTAAAGCACAGCATGATTTGGTTTTTTGTTACCTGGTGTGTGGATTGCGGCCGGTAGTCGGCAATTTCACGCATTAATCAGGACGCTTTCCACCGACATTTGATATTTACTTCAATGTGGCAACGACGATTAACTGGAAATGTAATACAGGAAAAAAAAAAATCACACGGGAACGCTCTCTCTTTTAATAAAGTATTACAGGAATAGATTTGACAAGCTGACCACATGGGTAGATAAATAGTTATATGTTTGTAGATCCTAAATTTTGCAGAGTGCAAACATTTGACTCACAGTTTGGAAGTGATAACAAAAATCAACACTCACTAAACACAAGTCAGACCAGAAATATCTCTTGATGACGTCAGAGGGTGAGATTTTGCTTAAAACAACGTCTCAGTTCAATTCCATGCGCTCAAAGCTCAATACTGCATTTATCATATGGATGGATGGTACTTTTAAAGTACTGGTGTACTGTAACCTACACACTGCATCATACCACTAAGGGGTACTCAGCATTTATCGAAAGATACCAATAGCAAATCCATACATCCGCCCATTTTCAATAATAGCTCATCCACAGAATGCCGGCTATATGTAATATGGGGAGTAGCACAGGTACACGCTGCATGAAAGGTCAGTCTGCCCCACAGTCTTTACATGTTCATGCAGTGAAGCTTACACTCAGCATGTCATCCAAGTAGCACATCTACAAACACTGAGATGAAACTTATACAAGCCACTCAACACTTGTAATACTTGGCGCCCGGATTTAGACACGGGCCTACCTGCTGAGCCGCATCCCCAACCCCCTAAATCCTTTTCATAGATGTTTGTTTGGTCGTTTATATCTATATAGATGGGTGGTGTACTTGGTACTAACCAGTTTTAAAATATTGGTTATACTGGTAAAACAATTGGAATAGGGAGATGTACATTTATGTTGTCCATTTGAAGGTTAACATTTAAATTGATTATGGAGTTTAAAGCTATATATTGCAGTTTTATTCTCCAGCCTTTCTACTTGTGCTTTTTACACTGCTAAATAATATCACGAGAAAAAAAAAAAAGACATGCATGACAGCAGACTTAAAAAAAAAAAAAAAAAAAAAAAAAAAAAAAAGGACAAACAGCCTTTTTATGCCCCCGGTGGTTACTCGCGGCATTGCATAATTCAGATTATTCCTAGCATCCCGCAGTCTGCCCTAGTTATGTGGTCTTTGGTTGCATGCTCATGTAGAGTGTCAAAAATCGAGTTAATTTTGTCAGACATATAAAAGACGACGAGTATTGAAAAACTGAGCAGACAGACCCATCTGCTAATAACATTTTGACCTCTTACAATATGTCCAAGCTTGTAAATTAACCTCACTAAACGTATCAAGATCTTAATAGGCATCGGAACCACTTTAGATAGGAACGTCTCCAAAATGACTTCATCCAATGGGCTTTCATGTCTAAAATTGTACTTTGTGGTTATATAACCCAAGGCCAGGGCAACGGTCAAACCGTCGTTTTTTTCAGTACCGTTTTCTTATCGATATCCCCTTTGGGGAGGAAAGCTGTTTTTGGCCTAGCCAACGAAAGATGTTTCCCCAACATGGTTCTTACCGCCGCACAAAACCTTCAAAGCGAGTCACGCGTCCCCCCGGCACCTCGTCCCCACGTGGCGTACCCCGGGCCAACCAGAACTGGGGGGCTGTAAAGAGAAGCGTCTGAAACATAGACTCAGTGAAAAGAGCTGGGAGATTGACGGAGAGTAAAGGAGGTGTGAAGAGAGGGATGTGAAGTGAAGGGGGGGGGGGGGGGGGGGGGGGGCGGCAGAATTTCGCTGCGGGGGGGGAGCAAAGGGGGGGGGGGG
>JAACJT020000053.1:202430-237985 GCA_009936485.2 Gymnarchus niloticus
AAGGGCTCGTATTAGTTGTTTTGGAGAAGGAGAAGGGAGAGGGCCAGTGGGGGGGGGGGGGGGGGGGGGGGGGGGGGGGGGGGGGGGTGAGTATAAGCAGATTTAGCACACCCACACTTCTGCACGCCGTTCCTTTAATCATCTGTTTTTCTGCATTCAGGTTCCAACCCCCCCCACCTGATCCCAGTTCAGCCATCGACATGCAGGCCAGAGACAGAATACCGACTGTCCGCTTCTGTCCCAGAGTCTCAGCAACCTCTCACGGAAGCTGGTGGAGATTTCCCTCATGAGGTTTGGTGTTCAGACATTCGGCCTCCGCGCTACTTCAGTGCCGGCATCCATGCTGAGGCAGCGTCCATCCAGCATGCAGAATGACCCTCAGCTATAACGAGTCTAAAGAGGCATCCCAGGCAAACCACTTAATATTGTTATGAATATATACACCAATACACACTAGCAGGGGCACATTTTACCAGCCTTTACAGCCTGACAAGTTTTCAGTTAAACTGAGGTTAAACACCTTGTTCAAAGGGACAATAGCTATAACCTTCCACCAACCATTCAGCACTGCCTGATTTTCTGGGGTCCCTTTTCGTGCAAACGTGGGTGAGAGGCACATTTGTCTGTGTTGAGTCGGCTGAAGTTTTCCCATACGGGAGGACGAGTAGACCCCCGCAATACCATCCTGCCGCATCCAAGCTCCGAGCCGTTCTCACCCTCTCCGCCCCTTTCAGCCCCCCCCCCCCCGACGTGAGCCAACACTGCGAGCATGACAGCTGATAGGCGTGAGAAAGCAAGCGTGAGGGACCGATAGGCAAGAACGTGGAGGAAAAAGCTGGGGAAGAAAAATGAGGGATGATGAAGACCAGCCGTACCGCCAGGGCCTCCAATAAAGACTGGTCATAACAACAAAGCCGATACTAATGACCAGACCTGCCACCAGAGCCAATGGTAAAGACCAGCCATGCTGCCACCTTCTATTTAATATAGAGAAGAGCGACCAAGAAGAGCCTCTTCCTGGACTAAGTGGGAAATGACAATCAGGTACGCCTGTATTTTGACACTTTGTTGAAAAATCTCA
The DNA here is from genome assembly GCA_009936485.2 of Gymnarchus niloticus. Taxonomy (NCBI): domain Eukaryota; kingdom Metazoa; phylum Chordata; class Actinopteri; order Osteoglossiformes; family Gymnarchidae; genus Gymnarchus; species Gymnarchus niloticus. The sequence continues at coordinate 203,512 of JAACJT020000053.1, forward strand.
GGCCATTTTATATGCGCACATGCTGCTGAGCTTGAACCTCAGTGTCTCCCAGTTTGTCCCAGAGACAGGATCCCCATTTGGCCATGAGAAAAAGGCCTGAAGGGACACAAGACGGGCTCCGCTTCCCCCCCTTGACGTTTTTGGATGTCGAGGAAGCAGACCGCCGAGAGCCTTCACCATGCAGACTGGATGTCGGAAATTGCACCGAGCGCAACTCTTTGACACGCTGCACATGGGAGAGGGGGAATACGGCAGAATGGCCACGTCTTCCCCTTCTGGGGCTCATTAAGAAAACAAAATCGATCGGCTCCTCTGCTCAAACGAAACATTATCTTTTCTTGTCCATTTCCCTCTAGTGTCTGCTCCTCCTTTCTTGTCGCACGGATCGTATCGGCTCGCCTGAGCCTCTCACAAAATGTCTCCCGCTTATTTTCTTCTGCCTCCCACTCTCCGGCCCCCCCCCCGCTTATTTCCCAAGTTCCTCTGCCGCTTTTCACAGTGGGACTTTTGCAAACATCTGCCTCTCCCTCTTTTACCTCCTCCCCTACATGGCCTGTCCCCTGGACTCAAACGTAATAACCTGGCAAGCCGGCTGCATCGTTCTCCAGAAAGCAACCGCCCTTGTTGGGGCTGATGGTAACGGTGTTGCTTCCTCACAGTTTGTCCCTCATAAACCCTTACCGAGTGTGAAACTCCCCTTGTCGCGTACTAGAAACGAACACAATGTTTCCAGTTGAGGAAACGGGATGAGATTTCTATTCTCTTCTCGAAAGAAAAACCACAATACATCACACGTGCAGACTTAATGGCACCGTACGCCTTAAAAAATATAGCAAGAAGCTAAAAAAGAAAGCAAAAATGCAGAATCAATTATGGAAATTAATACAGGGACTGATGCATGGTTATTAGAGTTGCCTGCGAATAAATGCAGCCAGCTTTTAAAAACTGGCAGTCGGCAGCGCTGAAAGGGAAATGCTTAAGCAATGAGAGGAATACGTCATCGCGTCGCTGTCCCTGCTGAGGGCAGCCTAGCTGGTCTACCTTCAATAGGCAAGGGCTTCCAACCCTGAAAACCAGGTCTGTAAATGGGAGCGACGGCCAGGCAGAGCATGTGGACCACTTACTACAAGCAGAACCTGGAACCGTCTCACTTTACTGGGCCCCAGTTTACTGGGTGTGTGGGTGGGTAGTCATGGAGGAACACCCATTTTCCCAAAATTCTGTGCATGGGTTCCTACAACTGAAGGGACTGTTGCGATGCAGCTTCCCCCCCCAAAGACCACGCAAACCCTCGTGTCCCAGAGCCTCGATTAACCTCCCCAATTATTAAACGAAAACAAGAGGGCACAAGGCAGAAGGGCTAAAAAGCAACGAGAGTGGCGGACCTAGAGACTGACTACCTGTCCGGACATCTGTGCGTCCGCTAGCCCCCACCCCACTACGAATCATGTGGCCGTGACCCTGGTTTGGCAGTAGGTGGTCGATGAGAGCGCTGTGGTTATTTTTTTGGTTCAGTATCTTTATGGTCCCTTCACCTGGTAAGGTGAAGGTTTTATCACATAACAGTGGCTTAATTTGCACCGTTCTCATGCCTGTAAAGTCATCAGCGATTGGGCAACGCAAGATTAACCTCGTCACGTCGGAGGGAAACAGAAGACCGCTGGAAAGCAGGGGAGGACACACTGCCACACCGTCTCTCTGAACGGAGCCGTCGCGTCAATCAGGAGGCCCACGGAAAGATTTAACACACTCCTACTCGTTTGTGTTGGGAAAGGTGTGTGCGTGCACGTGTGCAAGAGGATAGGGAGAGCAATCAGGAAAATTCCCGCTGAGACCGACATCCTGCAACATGGTCACTACACACAGACACACACGTCCATTCAGACACTCCCACCTGCGAGACGAATGACAGGAAAATACCAACACGTTAACGTGTAGTGTTGTATTTGTACACGCAATAAAAACACCTGAACTAACACAGACCACTAAAGAACTCCTTTACGAGCACAACAGATGGAGGAGTGGGTGGATCTGAGCAAGACGGACATTAAGATGTGTCAGTAATATCACAGTTGCCCCCCCGTGACCGCCTGGGGCCGGATGCACGTCTGACTGCACTCTGCCTCCTACGTCTATACCTCTCTGGGGCAGCTCTACCGTACCGAGTGTATCTTGGTTCCAAAGTACGCCAGAAACACGCAGCCAAGCGAGGCAGCAGGTACAGAGGTCAAAGCCTACTGCGCCGTGAGGACTACAAGCTTCAAAAGGGCACAAGCCAACGGCGCAGCGTACTGCAAATGAGAATAAGCACGCAGAAAGTTCATGGGCACAGAAAGAGGCGCTAAGCTCCGACTCATCTCTCTGGCATACATGCTCCCCACCACACCGCATGCTGTTAGCGGGTGCCCACGCAGCTCAAGTGGCGAAGACCTTGGGCCTGCCGTGCGGCTGGAAGGTTAGCTCTGACTCCTTATTTAAACGCAATTAGATGATAAAGGCAGGGAAATCGATAGATGCATTCGGGGAGAAATGCCTTTTGTGTGATGGGTTCTCTCGGACTTTTATAATGTTCAGTGGATGTTCTTGTGTTTTGGTTACAACGGTGGAAAGACTATTCATTGCCAGTTCAAATCATAGGTATACTGTACTGTTTCGATGCAGCGTCTGAATGGGAAAAAATTTCAGTACATTTCAGTCTAAATAGCAGCATGCAAATCGTGCGGTATAATTAACATTTATCAGACTGAATTGTGATAATTTTATGGTCTTATTTCTACGACGGTGTGGACACTCAAGACTTTGAAAGGCGAGATCCCATCACGAAGCTCTGCAATTTGGTCTATTCTAACTTCAGACCACCCCCCACCCTCCCAGACGGCGACTGAACCCCCCCAACTTGGAGATGCTCAACTCCGGCGAGCTGCCCCGACGGAGGGCAGAAACCAGCGCCTTTAATACACCGACCACCACAAATAAGTGAATGACGTGGCCTACCATCATCCGATGTCGCTGTTTCTTGGCCTTCCGGACGTTGTTGATAAAACGTCGGCCCATTTTCTTGGCGTACCACACGGACACGAACATCCTACTCGTGGTGGAGAACCTAAAGACGGCGCTCGGTGCGAGAGGGCGTGGATGGATGGATGGATGGAGGGATGGAGAGAAGCGGAGCGCTGGAGTGCCGGGCTTGTTGAAAACTCAGCGATACATCAGCTGTTAAATAAATTAAGGACCAGTGCGTTAATGAGCAAAGGTGCGCTCAGGTACACAAGGCATGCAAAATACACGGCGCTTAAAGGGTTAATGGTCAACAGCCGCATCAGCCCGCCGCTGGCTGCTGATCCTAATGATGAATCAAAGCTTCTGTTCAAATCCACACGCTTACTTTGTTTCCCGATGAAGACTAAGTGCGCCGAGACTTTTCCTGTCTTTCCCTATTCCTTTCTCGTCTGCGTTTAAAGTATTTAAAAGGCTCGGCTACGTCGCCCAATTATTGTATCCATTCGGTCGGTATTTCAAATGTCGGCGCTACGTGACTTTGATCAGCGCGTTTCGAAACGAATCGATAGCGACGAGCAGCAAGGTGGTTCCGCTTCACCTATGATTTGCAGATCTGGAAGTTCTCCATTTCCATCCCCTTCCCGGGGACGGCGATTAAACGGCACCAACTAAATAGTGACTCCTTCCCCCAGTGCCTTGGGTCTGACTCGCCGCCTCGGAGGCGGACATCCCCCCCGAAGAACGTGATGCGCTTGAACCGCTTCGCTTCGCTTCTGTCCGGCGCTCCTGTTTTTCCTCCGTCACACGATGCGCTTCTCTCTCCAGCTCTCTCTCCCCCCGTCTCCCTTCCCTCTCTCTCTCTTTCTCTCTCTCTCTGTCCCTCCCGTTCTTTTCTTATCACCAGTCCACTCTGTCACTCCTCCCTGGCTTACCTCCCTGTTATTTAATTTTAGTGTTATATCCAGAGCCAAGTCTCTCCATCCTTCTTATAAATCTAATATAAATACCTTTACGAGGTGAGAGGCATTTGGGAGGTTGGGACGGGTGATAAATAACGAGTCAAAGCTAAAGTAAAGCGAGAGAAGTACTATTTAAATCCAGACTAGTCACACCGAGGTACTCAGGTTATGGTAGGCTGTAATGTTCCTGCCTTAGTAAATGTGAGTCTATGATTCATCTGAACCGTGCATGTCTGGTAGACAGCAGTGTCTGGGTGTTAAAGCCCCATGACCGCCCCTCCCCCGGTGCCCTGTCATTAGGCCATCCCCATCGGTCACCTCCCCGGCTCCTGCTACGTGACGCGAGGTGCCACGACTCACCATACTCGACCCTGCAAGTGGTCTGTTACCCGACACAGACAGTGACCGGCAGCCTCGCTGTCCCGATCCCACAACAACATCAGAAAACATGCCCGAGGGCGTTCGTTCCCACCGCCTGCCCTGTGCTTCAGAACCACGGACAGCGGCAGGGCCGCAGTGCCGGCTAAGCCGGGGGAGTGAGAGGCTGACTCGGGCTGAGAAGGGCTGTTGCGAGGAGCCTTGTTAACTTGGACAGAGTATTTTACCGGTATCGATTAGCCCATGGCGCCGTGTCCAGCTGGATCTCTACGTTTCCTCTGTATTCTGAAAAGGCGTTGGCAGCAAACTGCAGTAACCTTGAGGGATGGGCTGAAATCTGCCCACATTTTGCGTTCGAAAGAGGCAGAGAGAGACTACGGAATGGATACTAAATGAATATGCATAATCTTCCAGGCTACGTGCGCAGACACACACCATGCAAACACACTCAGCCGGATATTCTCACACACACAATATGGATTTATGAATAAATATTCATAAATTGGTAATTATTCATAAATCCAATTTCAGCTCTACACAACTGAAAAAGATATAAAGACTGATTAAAAAAAAAAAGATGCTTCTTGGGTCTTTTTTTTTTTTTTAAAACCAGATTAAGATGTAGATGTTTTCAGGATTGACTTTCTTTGCGGGATCATTTTCTTCCCACAACACACACACACACACACACACACACACACACACACGAACAGGAACACCACCCTCATACATGCACACACGCAGGTCTCAGCTCTTCTGTACGTGCAGAGGGCTCACACTGCAGGAGAGAAGAGTTACATAAGGTCAGGCCCAGTTGACGCTTTTGCCTTTGTAAATAAGACTTTATTCTGTCAGCCCATCCTGCCTCTCCCTCACTCCCCCTCCTTCTATGCTCTCTCTCTTTCCCAGAATCTCCCAATCCTTGTTTACTGCTTCCCTGAGCAATTCTCACTCTCCTTCTTCCTGCCTCCCACCTTCCTCTTCTTTTCCCCTGGCATCGGCTGTGCCCCGAGCCAAAACACTCTGCCTTCCACACCCTCCTGGCACCCAGCAGCTTTGGCCCCGGGGGACCCCGGAGAGGTTCTTGTTGGTAAACGAACGACGGAGAGGAGGTGGCGGCATGACGAGATTGCAAAAAGGAGATGATGGGGGGGAGGGAACAGAGATAAAGATACAGTACGTATGGCGATGTGGAAGGTACGAAAAGGCACTTTAAACGGAGCAGGCCACAGACAGAAATGTGACGGAATCCTCGCATGGAATTGCTGCATGTGTTTGACTGAATGGCTGCGTAAAAGCTTACACTCTAGAGAAGCTGACAGAGAAACCAGGAGAAGACCTGGCTGTGTCCACCGGCGGTTACAAGGACCCTCTCAGGCTCTAGTTATCAGAGCCAAAACATTTGTGTGATAAAGCACTTTCAGCCCTTGGAATTTAATCTATTAGAAAATATGAGACAGGCTGAAGGAATGTATGATGTAAGGGGTAGCGTTTCATCAAACGTAAGCAAAAAATGACAATGGACATTGCATTTTGCAATGCAATTAATGTTAAAATATTACAGAGCAATGCGTATACGAGAAGAACGACCCACCGATTGGTTGTGTTAAGATGCATTCTCTCTGTCCTATCAAACTATACCTAATCGACAAAGGCACCGTGAGGCAGCAAGGGGTGCCATGTCTATTATGAGATGAGCATACCCAAGGTATAGGGCTAAGCATCACAGGCAAAGGGGAATACGAAGGCTCCAGTTGTCAAGGGAGATGGACCTCCAAGACGACGGAAGTGACATCAGAAGCTGTCCGTGTCACCACCCCCCCCCAAGGACAGGTCATCATGGCGTGGAGGGCCACTTTACTCAGGACACCTTGCAGTAAACGCGAAGCACGGCTCAAAAGCAGAGCAGTAATGCCAGGACTTTCATGTGACACAGAGCGTCCGCAAAAACAGTGCCACGGCCAGGCTGGTGTTCGAAACCCTAAGGGGGCTATGCTGCCGAAAGGCCAGAGAGGTGCGGAAGCAAGGATTGGGCGGGGCTAGTGATGAGATGCCATCCCTCCATCTGTCCATCACATGCAGCCCGCCGAAGGGCATGTAGAGACGTGGGCCAGCCGCCCAGGGCTGTTAGCAGCAGCGTTAGCGCTCCCCGAGTGCCGCAGTGCCGATGTTTATGGCCACCGGTGGAACGAATGGAAGACCGGGGCCTGCTGGCCAGCGCTGTGTACACCCCACGCCCCCCCAAAGGTGACTGGGCAGCCTGCTCACCTCACTCATCCTTAAGTCTAGTCTTTCACTCACACACACACAGAGTCTCTATTCCATCCTAAGCTTAGTCAGTTTAAGTGTCCGGCTTTCTCTGCTGGAGCCTCCTGCCTCTGCCCACAGTGGTTCGTTCTCATACCCCACGACTGTCTCAAATAAAACAGTCTTGGTTGCCAAGGTTATGGAAAGCCATCCTCCATCAAAAGACAGAGGAAGTGGGGGTGTTTGTTTGCATAGGTCCGTGTGGACTTTATTAGAGCTTATCGCTGCAAAAGGTGATGAAAGTGCTTTAGTTAAGATGAATGATTATTCTGTGCCGTATCAGTAATTGCCACATAATCTGTAGCTAAAGATTCTGCTTGCATGTTTTAGTAATAGTTTCAGGGTCTCGTTCTTGCCCTCTCTCACCTTTCTAACTACATATTCAAATCAGGAGGTCATAAGGACTCATTTTAATTCAATGTAATCAGCTGCATTTATGAAACGTCTGCCATTTAACTGGTCCGAATAGCTTGCCCTCTGTATGAATAAATCCATCGTTTATTATTTCATTAAGGTCGCGGCTTAAACCACATCGTGGCGTACTCTTCGATGCTGCATAGTAAACAGCTCTTTTAGCGAGGAAGGCTCTACTCAAACACAATTGGTAAAATCCTGACACCTGCTGGCGAAATTCGGGAGCTACATGAAACGCTCAAAACGCGCCGCGTAGCTTCAGCGGGAGTCTGCCTGTACTACCTGTTCGGCATTTACCCAGAAACACGTAGTCACCCATTGAAACGAGGTCAGAGGTGCCATTTGGACTCCAATCCTCATCTTACACATTTAAAGAAACGGAAGCAAGAGCAGATTTCCAAATCCTTTTTAACAAATAATTCACCTTAAGCTAAAAAGGTAGAACAGGAAAGTACCAGGGACTCCGCTGCGTCCTGGCCGTATCAGGGTTCAGACAGCGTCAATATGGTTCAATGGGCTTGCAGCCAAAATGTTTACTGCTGCTCTCCCCACAAAGTCATAAGGTCAACGCAGCCAAGGTTGTCCTGGCCGCTCTGCAGGCACGTGCCAATAAGTTAACCAACTGCTGGTTAGTCACAGTTCCTGTAGATAACAGGTAAACCCTGAGGGACAGCTACCCCTCCCCCAACTTCTGCCACAGCAGTCTGTTTATAGAAGAAAACCTTCACTTTCTCCTTAACCATTAGTAAGGATCAATCCCCACAGTACCACCAGCTTCATCTTCTCGACGCTTGGTCTGCGTGTGAGTGTAAACACTGATTTATAACGCTTTTATGTGCTCTTAAAAGACTTACCCAAAGGAATCTTCACACTTGACCGCCAACAATGTGGTCTTCATTTAAGATGCTGCAGGATTTTCCTGACAAAGCATTGGGGGACCGGCGCAAAGACGCCTGAATCTAACTAACTAATTGACTAATTAGGCTAATTAAGCCCCACTGGAAGACGGGAACACTGGCTGCCAGGCAGAGGGGACTCAGCACATCTGAGATCCAGGTGCACACGAAAGGCCCCGTTTGAAGGGAGCCGGAGTGCCTCCGTTCACCATTAGCGTGAATAACTACGACGCCGATCGGTGGGGGCGTCAGATATTCTCCCGACGCACTCTCAGGGGCCGGCCCAGGCGCGTGTGCATGAACACCCCGGTGAAGACTTTGTGTGAGCTCCACACGGCTACACGCCAATGCCAAATGTGTCCAGAACAGATGCCATCGTACAGCCTCCGGAGGTCGTCGACGCGCGCAGAACCCCCGGCACCTGACGGGCCGTCCTTAGCGTGTCGATGATATACACCATCACACACAGAAACACGTTTCTCGAGATCAGGGACAAAGACACAAATGTAACAAATCACGTGCACGACATTGACGATAGTCCGTGATATCGAAGATGGGAAAAGCAGAGCAGGCAAAACGAGAGACGACGGGCAGAGCGGCTCTGAGCACGGCTGCTCTCTCAGTGATGTCATCAACAGCAGCGGCGGCGGCGGCGATGATCTTGCCGGAAAGGAACAGAATGGCAGCGATGGCACCGCGTGATGATATCACGGACGGACACGCTCTTACCAGGGTGGAGGTGGCAGACGTGTAGAGGGGAGTGTGCCCGGCCGACATCAACACTGGCTGCAAGATTGAAACGGGCAGAAGTAAACTAGAGACACAAGGGCAATATGAGCGCTATAACTGGCTGGGAAAAGTAATTATTAATAAAGACGGCGGATCTAAAGTGCGACCGAATGCATGTGTGACATGAGAGGAATTCCGAGGTCAAACTGTCACCTGTCTGTCAAGATGATAAATCAGATTACAATGCAGTCAGATGTGTGTAAGCGTGTGCTAGTGGGCTGAGAACATCACATTACTGTACAAGTAATTCCACTTTAGTCTGGGCTCTGTGCACGCGTGTGTCTGTCTGAGGGGGTGTCTACCACTCTGTACCCCTGCGTGTGTAACCATCATGCTGCTCGGTGTGTGCATGGGACCACCTCCGCCCTGATCTCAGGCACTGAGCTCACCTTGATGGGAGACAGGTGTGCATGTGGGGTGTATCCATGCATGTTGTCCATGGCAGCCAGGTTCTTGTCACTCATGTGCAGCAGCTCGGCGCTCTTCCCCTGGGCCAGGTGGGTGGGGCTGTGCTCCAAGGGGGGGGTCTCCTCATCTTGGTACCTATATTTCTATAGGTGGAGAGGAACAGAGCCTCATAATGGAGTAGGCGTAAGTGAGGTGGATGTATTAAATCTGTCACAATTGACTTGCTTAAATCGTTTGAATGTCTCTTAAGCAATTCGCTTAATTCCAGGTTTTCATTTGCTGAAAGATAATGGATGAAAATAAAATGGAAATTCCCATTCCGGTTTCTGCCAAAAGCCCCCATCCAGTGGCCATTACCCACAGTGAGCTCATTAACCAACCACAAACGCATTGATTCTGGGCGCGTGCGGAAAAGCCGGCCTCCAGTGGCGACATGATTGGCTGCCTCGATGATAGGGAAATAGGCAGCCTCTGTCTTTCCACTGGAGCTGGAAGCCTAGAGTACAGCAGGAGCGACGGCACCGGGACAGCAGGTCCATGTGTGTATGGATTTTCCTCCCAATTAGAGAGCAGTGGAGAGTAAACTGCACGATAGGAACAATTTTTTTCCCTTTAGCAAGCACTTTTAAATTAAACTTCCATTCAGCCAGGCAAGCCAACCGAGAACCTCTCATTTACAGTAATAACCTGGCCAAGATATTAAAAAAAAAAAAAAAAAAGCAAAACATTACAAGCATTTATCACAGGACAAGGCAGCTATACCCCCACCGTCCTAATAAATAGCAGCGCTGCAAGTTTACATCAACAGACTAATAAAAACACACAAAAAAAGACGCCTCAAGTTTTGCCAATGTTTGATTTTTTTATGGTTAAAATTGAATTGCAGTTGGCAGAGTTTCACACGACGTGACAGAATGAGGTCTAAGTGTAAAACCAGAGAGAGAGAGAGAGAGAGAGACGGTGAATGAGGTGCCTCTCCGCTAAGCGGCTGATGGCGACGTGTAAACCAAAGACGAGCGTGGCGTGCTGCAGGAAGTCCATAATGTTCCTGCACACCAAGAGCCATTGGTACGAAAAGTCACGGAGCCGACAGCAAGCCCGGAACTGGATGCCAGTCCACCACAGGACACACAGGCAATTTAGAGATGCCAACTCCCTGCAAGGCCGCATCGTAAAGTAAGACGCATGGATGGATGGAGGGACATGGTTATTGTCCCAGACAGGTGTTTCCCTCTCTGTCCCAGACAGGTGTTTCCCTCTCTCGCACCTGGCTGCAGGCCAGATGTTATTTTTGGACAGATGCCCCTGAAAACAGCAACTCAGGGTGGGAACCATCACAGCTGTCCTCATGACATGCGAAGCACCGAGCGACCAGCTGACACTTGCTTGTGAGTTTGCTTGCTTGCTTGTTTATTTGTTTCTGCTGAGGAAGAAAAAAAAAAAAAAAAAAAAAAACACGTGGGGAAGCAGAAGGTTTTAAAAAGGAAGAGAGCAGCACGAACAACCTACAGTTTCACCCGTGACGCCGTGTCACGCACTGGAGCCCGCACAAATAGCCCGATTTACTGCCATCTCTCCGCCCAAGTGTACACACGCACAGACGCAACACCAAGGGAGCCCAGTGTCCCTGACGCAGGCTCCAAACCGACGCAGGCTTGTACAGAAGTCACTTACGCTGACAGGCAGTCGTACATCTGGGTGACGTTAAGAGACAGGCGCCAAATAGGAGAAATGAACAAGCAAATGAATAAAAATGAGAAGTCTGTGCCGGCCGGAGCCCTGCGCCACCTCCGCGTCCCCAGCTAAGTTGACTTCACCAGGAAATCAGCAGCTAGATGAAAGCTTGCAGAAAACACTCCTTCAACCAAAGACTGAGTAAATTCACTCCTCCAACCAGATGGGGGCAGGGTGCCATTCAAAGGGCTCACCCCCCAAAGATGCTCCAGGGTGGAGTGGCACCAGAATGGCGTGAACATTTAAGCTCCTAAGTCTAGGGCTGGCTGGGCTAAACTCGGCTGAATACATGCAGTCAGTCCTGGGAAGCAAAGGGGATCAGCATTGCATCACCGTGGTGACAGCCATTCAAGGGAACCCGAACATCTCACCTCAGGTTAGGGGGCCTTGGGATCACTGAGTGGAGAGCCAGAAACAGGCCTGAGGCTCGATTTGAACTGACAGCCCTAGGGGTCTATCACTACCCACCAAGTCTCTATGCCAACAACCAGTAAAACCAGGACACACTCCAAAACCACAATCAGTACAACAAGCACTCTCAGCAAACACAACCAGTCAACCAGCAACACGCAGCATTTACAGCCAATACAACCAACAAACCGGTAACTACCAGTTTCCACAACCAATACTGGCAGCAAAAACTGAGAAACTGATGAACTGAACATACCTTCAGGCACTGAAATCACACATTAACTCACTCACAGCTGTATATTTATAATGTCATGGGGATGTTCTATTCATTTCTATTGGCCTAACGCTAAGACAACCCTAACCCTTACCCAGCCCTAACCTTAACCATAAGCAACCCAACAAAATACAAGACTTTTGGCTATGCGGGTTTTTTGGCTGCATTCACAGGTATCAAATTTTAAAATTATAAACTTGCTTTTTACCTCCGTGGGGACATTTGTCAAGGGTAAACTCAACGAGTTTTCATTCCTCCAGGGGACACTGTGTGTCCCCCCCAACGTGATGATTACATGTACAAACACACACACACACACACACACACACACACACACACACACACACACACGCGCTATATGGCGCATGTTACGAGTGACTCCGTAAGGAGCTGGCGCCATCATCACAGAATCTTCAAAACACTGGAAGGACAATAAATGACACAGACGCACAAACACTGCAGCCCAGGATGGAGATGAAACACACCGAATACGGGGTGGGGGGTGGGTGTAGGGGGCCCTCGGGCAGGATCATATTACAGTGAGGCAGCAAGACCACGACGGAGACGGCAATGAGAGCAAAGGGATGGCCAGCAAGAAAGCACCAAAACAGCTGGTGAGGAGGGGAATTCCGCCCCATATGGAGTGACTTTGATCTTCACCTGAGGACGTCCTACTTACCCACGTGGTGGGGGGAGGGACGACATGCACGGGGGCGTCACCAGGAGACACTACTGCTCCACTTTGCAGAGTAAAAGCTATTTCTCTGGCTCCAGCATCAACATCCCTCACATGTATCCTAGATTTTTGCTTTAATAAACATTTTCCGCCTTGAAATGCAATTTCTCCGATATTTCAAAGCAATGACATTCATATTAAGATGGAGACATGTAGATCTATGCTGAAGAGGTCTGGAAATACCAGTGAAATTCCTCCTTTTAAAACAGTTTACACAAAACAAGAGTCGCAATCAGTTACTGCCAGTTATGTAGAAGATCTAAATCCTTTTTGCCTGATTTATAGGCACAATACAGAATAAAAACTACATTAAGCACATTGAAACGGAGCGATCTGTTACAAAGGCTGTGTGAGAGTGAACGAGGGGGGGGTCGACGGTGAGAGAACGGACATTCAGATGGGTATTTAGACAAACGGATGTCTAATACGCATTGCCAAAAAAGTCTGCTGGGAATTTTACGATAGAGACAGAGAGGAGAGGGACTGGGGGGGGGGGACTGCCAGGGGGAACGCAGTTGAGGCTTGCAGGGGTGGAGCAAGACATTAATTCTGCAGCTTTTGCAGACTCTGACTGTCAGGGGGCTGAAGTGATAAGACAGACAGTCTGTCTGTCAGCCTTAATGGTGGAGCGTGACTGTAGCCCTTACACTCTCAAAGACACACGCAAACACAGACGGAAACAAACAGAAACACACAGACCAGAATGAAACAAAGACAGAAACAGGGGACACAGCGCCAGAGATCATTGTGTTTAGGGAAAGGTCCACTAAAAGGTGGCCATGTCTCAGTGCTCCTCGCGGGAGCCCCAGGGATCTTACACCACCCCTCATGCCCTTGCTTGGTGAAAGCTCTTAAATAAATGGCTTCAACCCCTCTGCAGCCGTTCGGGACCGGCCTGACACACAGCCCTCTGTCTGAAGTCCGATGGTGGCAGGCCACAACCGAGATGTGACCTTTGACCCTCCGAATAGCTTGGTCATGTGATTGCACCACCATCATCACCACCACCACCACCACCACCTACAGGCATGTCGCCTCTGAGGGTGGAGCAACGGGTTCCCTGGCCTTTCAAGTAACCCAACAGCTTTGCTCACATAAATTTTACTAATATATTAGCATTTACATGAAACTGATTTAAAAGCACATTCAATACTACGGCGATCGGCAAAGAGAAGTCAAGCCCAGTTGATGGGGTGCAGAAATCAAGTGGTTGTAACTTCCTGTCCCAGATGACAGATCGATCTGTAACGTAGCACAACCACACAGCATACAGGAAACAATATTTAAAGGAAGATGCACTATTAATAATCTCTTCATCTTTTAATATCTGTGCCCTGATCATAGGATACGTGCAGTCGATATAATTGATGCCATCATTAAATTCCATAAACAGCTGAGTGTACAGCTATGAATGCGACGCCACACGACAGATCTCCAAACGCAAGGATTCGAACCTGTGGCCTTCCAGGTTCGGTGTCCACCACGGCACGCATTCGTCGAAGGGCTAAACAGAGCTGCTGCTTCGGGACTTAACCGATGGGATTCTCAAATAGCCAACCATCTGGCGCATGGCTCAGGAAAGGGCCGGACATTCTTCCTACAGACTAACGGGTCACCTGGTCCTTTGCTGCCATGGAAACGTGCCGCGTAACCAGTGTCGGTCAGGGTAATTCAGAATCAGTGCCAACTGCCGATGCCAGCATATAGCAATGGTTGTGGCAGATTGTATTTATACAGCAACTGAACGCATGTGTGTTTTCCACCAAGTGACGCGGTGGCCCCTGGAGCCTTATTTTGACAGCAAATGTGTGACAGATACACCTGTGGTCACATCTATACAATACGTCGGTATATCTGGAAGCTGTCACACTGATGAGAGACAGGAGGGGCCCAACAGGACCATCACGGAGTCGTGAGCCCGCAGGAGGAGACAGAAGGCAAGTCCGGGGTCCCGATGTTACCCACTGGCACCATGGTGGTGATGCTACCATCCATTTTCGGTATGCTCTCATCAAATGTAGAACAATGCAGCAAATGTATCAAATGACAGAGGGGGTCTAGGATGTAAAGCGAGCTCTACAGCGGAAACGACACGGACGTACGCTGTCACGACAACGTTCAGACTCACACTTGGACAAATCCGAAACCATCCGTTTGCTTTAACTGCACTTCCTGGGCCTCGAGGAAGACGACTTTTGAGAGGAAGCCCCCACAATAAAGTGGTGACCGACAGAACTCTCCATCTACGTGCTACCGTGATGCGAGCTTGCGGAGAAGCATGACAAAGCATGACATGTCTACTGGCCCAGGTGGTCCTCCACTCTCCTACTCCACAAAAAGCTGTGTCATTAACCTCACGGCGTCTCGCAGACTGAACTGACAACAGTGAGCCCCAGAAGTAGCCGCTTACAAGCCGGATGACAAATGCAACGTGGCTCGCGTCTGAAGCGCAAAGACCGCAGGGGATGGGGGCAAAGCGCTCGCGGCTCGGATTCCGCTTGCACACCCCCAAAAGTCCTTGGCGGGTTGGATTATCGATCCACCTGCTTGTTTGGCTGACGGGCACGAGGCCACGGCTCCAACCTTGGCCCAGTCAGCACAGGCTGAGGACCGCTGTTGGTTTCCCTTCCAGTAAGGCCTCATTAACAAGTCCCCCATAGCCGGCTCCATCTATCTCCATCCTGTGACAGCACCCGACTCCTCCCACAGCTGAAATTTCGCTATGCTTTGGGGGGGATGGGTTCTGGCAAAAAGTGACCTGTGCCTTTAATTCCTCCTCTGTGCTTCCCATCTCTAAAACGCCACTGAAACTTGGGTGTCGACGTAAAACTCAAACCATTCTTCAGCATGAAAGCACTTCCAGCATTACAAACAGAAACGGAGGTAATGTGTGACGTCGCCAACGCAAAATAAAAGACTTAAATCCACAGAGTGCAAGGCACCTGGCGCATTCATTCAGTCACTTTGCAGACGAATAATGTGGCCTTTTCCGGCTGTATATTTTACTGAACCTACTCTGCTCTTATACCCTAGGGAAAAGTGCTGAGCCAGTGTCCCACATGCGATTTGACCCAGCGGCCTTCGGCACTGCTTCAGCTGCACCGTGGCAATGCCTTTATAGTCTAATGCAGATTTTTTTTTTTTTTTTGCCGAGATGTAAAAAACAAAAAGGTAGGTTAATGAACGTAGCTACAGCAGAGGCTGGTTGGTTGTTTTCTCGCATGCATGCACTGCAACCCTCCCCTCCAACGGAGGGCAGTGTTGATTAATGCAGTGAAGAAGACAGTGCGCTAACATGGATACTATTTGGTCGTGCAATTCCCCAGGCCTACATCACCATCGATCTCCTTCCTTCACTATCATACCAACAAATACACGCACACACACACACACACACACACACCCCCCCGCCAAGTGGCTTCAGACTTGTCATAGCTCTGTGCTTGTCATTTAAATGTCTCCTGTGTTACAGCCTTACAAATGTGACCAAGGAAGAGAAAGCATGCAGACAGAAAGACTCTACTGTACAACCGAGTTTGTCAGCAGTAAGAGCAAGACATTTTACCCAAGGGCCAAACTGTGTGTGTGAAAGATGGCAGCATTCCCTGGGCTGCAGAGTCTTTAAGCCCATCTCAAACATGGAACAACAAAGTCTTCAAACCAGGAAGAGTGAACAAACAGCGTGGTGAGGGTAGAGTCAGCGGGGAGTGACAAGAGAACAATTTCAAATCAGGAATAGCACACAAATGGGATGGATCTGACAGTAATGTAGTAGTTATAGGCCAGGACTAACCCAAGGACAAGGAACAATAGTGGTACCACTCGGCTGAGTTAAACTTAAGTACTTGACTCTTAATTACAACTGGTGGATATGCTAATCTATCCAGCAATACAGACGGATACAAACTCAGTCACTAAAAACAAAGTCAATAATCCATCCATCTTCTAACTGCTTATCCTGGTCAGAGTCATGGGGTGTAAGTCAATAACGGGAACAAAATTCTGATGATTTGACAGATATTCCATCTATGAATCCCAACGTGTTCCAGCTCACACAAATGGCCGATTTACTGTGTTCTCCCGAAGTCTGATACGATAACAGCATGACTTTGTAGTCACCATCACTGGATTTCAACCGGCATCCCCACCGGGAGAGCCAATTTCAGGGCACAAGAGCATGGCAAGCTTAGGTGCCACCTTTAAACGAAGGATCCGCCACGATCGTCTACATGCCAGCGTGGAACTTCACATAGGAAAATAGCTCAATGCTCTGCAGCATTCTGAACTGTAATATCTAACATTTCATTTAAACAACATTTCCTAGCGGTCTGTAGTAGTTCTATTGAAAGGCTACAGTAACTCCTTGCTGTGCATCACTGACTAAGAGTCTGTTGTGCATTAGCATGTACACTTTCAGTGTTGGTCATGATATTCTATTACTTTCTACAAACCACACAAACATGCATAATGTAGAGAGACACCCACTAGAATGTAAGGGCAAATATTTTTTAGGGTGTGTCAACAAAGTAAGGAGAACAATTAGAGTACATCTATAACGCATAATGCATTCCAGATCCTCCACTCTGTATTCATCGTTAACAAATATACAGCCATCGGATTAGGCATGCAAGTTTTGTGTTTTCATTCTCAAATGCTGACACACCACTTTCGCTTAAAATATATTATAAAATATACTAAACCCGCCATTATGCTGAAAGCTAAAAAAAGAAAATAAGCCTGACAAAATTTGTCAAGAAAAATATATTTCAAGCAGTTTTCGGGTTACTGTATTACCATAAGATATCACCACACCCTTGTATACAGCACGCAGAAGTCAAGCATCCAAATGGGAAGAGTTCACTCAACTCTGTACTCTCAGCAACGAGTTAAACTGTTTTACAGACGCAGTAACCGCCAATATTATTAGTTTTTAAAGGTCAGTTATTTTACGCCATGCATGATTATTACTACACGTGCTACAGCATAACTAACAGCAGCGATGCATCTAAAAATACATGAACAACGGAGCTAAAAGACGCAATGACCGAATTTAACTCTGACACACTACAGTCCTAAACTGTCCCATGAGTAATCTTACTGGACCGTTGTGGAACAAGTCAAAGTAACCGTGCATCCGGTCAACCGAACCGAACCGAGGAACGTTCTCGTTCTCTCGGAGTGAGGAGGTTGTAGAGTCGCCTTATTTCCACTTTCTGTGGCCCGCTATGTATCACATACATGACACACTGCTAAAACGAACCGAACCGACACCACGAACTGAGGAAACTGGAGACGAGAGAAAGAGAGAGGATGCAGAAGAAGAAGTAGTTTAAAATCAGAGAGTCTCCAGGCGGGGTATGCTGAGAGGGTGAAGTGGAGTCTCATTCCGGCACAGCTTTTTTTGATGGTTCTATCGGGCATGGGCGAATACGAGGCGTTTCATCAACAGCAGTAAACTCTGATGATCTCTCACGTTTGGCGGCTCCTGCCATCTGCCATCTGAGTCGCCTTTCACTCGCATATGCTCCTTCTTTCATCGCTTAACTGGTCTCCGTCTGAGCAGAGCCACATCCACGCAAAGGCAGGCAGGCAGGCAGACTGAGACTGCTGGCCAGCAAGACAAACCGGCCTTACCTTGCAGCCGAACATGAGGGACAGGGTCCGGCCGCTACAGACGACCTTACACTGACACATCAGCGGCGAAAAGCATTTTACATTCCTCACGGGCGGAGACATGAGCTCGACACCCATAGACCCGACAGCCGTCCACCGCCGGCGATCCACAGCAAGAAGGGGTCTGAAGGAGACGGTCAGCAGAAACCAGTTCAAAGGCAGCTAAACCGCATCCCAAGGCGCCTTCTGACGGCAGACGGCATGCGTTCACTGCCTCCTTTAGTCAAGTCGTGTTACAACAGGAGCGGCTCATGCAGTTCATTTAAATGTTGCATGGTTTATCATGTATAACAGTGTCAGCCTCTCCAGGCATCCCCTCTCCGCTTCTCGCTCGCAGTCTCCACCTTCTGCTCCCTCCCTCCGCCCTCTCTCCCTCTCTCTTTATTCCCTCTCTACCTTCTTAGATGGAAAGCAAAAAAAAAAGAGGGGTGGGGGGTTCCGATCGACCGTAAAGATGAAAAAAAAAAAAAGAGGGTGAAGAAAGAAAGAAAAAAGCCGAGATTCACAATAAAATTACATCGGAGGACCACGGACGAGACAGAAACGCACAAGGACTAGAAGATAAATGCATAACAGAGAGAGGAAATGGAGAAAGGCGAATAAGCAGCATTTCTTGAATGCCTTGTGTGTAGGGCAATATCGTGGACGTATATAGAGATAAAAGGTGATAATGCAGATACTGAATATGCCAGCTAAGTCAGAGATGACGGGGACCTGGCGGAGCGGGCTGCTTATCATCAAGTCGAAACAATCCACGCACAAATATCAAAAGTACACGTACGGGCACTGGGACAGCTACACACAGACAGACACGAGTAAGACACGAGTAAGACACGGCCCGGCCACCTTCGCTCTCCTCTGCCAAGGTCGTTCGCTATCAAACCAGGCCGTCCCAGATAGACAAACTTCCTCGCTAACCTCATGTCTTCCTGGCTCTTCTGTCGCGGGAGACGTCCTGCAATTACGGATCCTTACACCAGCAAACAAGGTCTCTCTGTCACCGGTACAAGAGCCACTTTCACGGTAAAACTACATTATTGCCGGGCTGTTCTCGCAGCTGACTGTTTAAATGGGTCGAGGCGACTCTGTGAGGGAAGAAGTCTGAACAGCGTTCCCTGGCGGCCGCCTCGACGCCTTAACCATCGATCGCTGTCCGTGGTGCTGAACTGCGTAACTTCAACGTGACTACTGGCTGTTTAATTGCCTTAGTCGTTATTGCGCTGTTGAATTGGCAACATTAGCAATAAACCGATATTATAACTCATAACACACACACACACACACACACACCTCAAACAACAACTAGACCATAGCACACATAAAAACAAACAATTAGCAACAATGAAAACTACAATGAAAAGTCAGTAAAGGATAAGCATGTATTTTTTGTGCGAGCTGCCTATTCCAAAAACCCTGCTGGCATTACTTACTTGAGTGTACCACGCACGGTGATGACCACGCCACTCCCCGTCTATTCTAGCTGATCCCCCGAGTGAAACAACGCCCCCGTCCACTTTCACACCAATCAAGGTCACCCCATCTCTCCAGTCTCACCCACAGCCCCTGCTATGGTTTTGGCTCTGTAATATTAAATACACCCGACAGAGGGTGAGAGAGACACTGTACGGTGTCACAGTCAAGCAGCGACGGGACAGAAATAGATAGTTGCACATTTTCCAGTGATACTTTCACCGGTAGGGTAACCAGCGTAGAGACATACGACCTGAAGACACTGAAATGACCCTAAATACTCTAACACACAGACACCCATAACATTAATGTACACTTTTTCAGAGAGCTACCAAGGCATTCGATATAAAAATGAAACTTTTTTTCCCATTAGTTTTTTTTTTTTTTTTTTTACAAAAGAATCATGGACAAGTAATTGAATTAGGACTTGAGATTAAACATTTTCTGCATGTTTTTGTACAGTTGATAATTAATCCGCCATGTTTGAAAACCAGTGACCTCGGCAGAGCACAGAAGCACTATCATTAAATTTATTTTTTACTCTGTGGGCAATTTCATCCACAGCAAAGTCACACAAATTATGGGCTCATACTTCCATACCTTTATCTTTTTTAAAGGAGCAGCTCTGATCCTCGACACAGTCGTGGAAACACCTAAAATATCTGCAAACCAGTTACCTGGAACGCTAACAGAATTTACAATGTCGAACATCACAGGAATCCACTAAAACAAAAGATGGTTAAAAAAAAAACAAAAAAACAAAACAGCATTCTACAGTGCAAAGATCACTGGTGCATTCAAACAGTTGCTGTTCCTGAGATATTTTAGTACTTAAAAACCCTGCATGCTTAGAGTCATGAATGGGAATATTGTGCTAGCCTGGACAGCCGTTATTCCACTTATCATAGCTAAAACATCTCAGCGCCTCAGAGAGCGAGGATATGATTGTGGTATGTCCCCCAGGAGCTTAAGTGATGAATTCTTATGGGAGATTCTGTAGTCTCACCTGAGATGGTTTTCCCATCTCCGTGAACAAAATGCCAAATTAGGGAATTTCTCATGGAAGAATGCTGTTGCATTCCTTTTGTGACATTCAGGACACCTTGGCGAATTATGGCAAGATGCACTGATGATGTTCTAGTCAATCAAGATTCTAATTGAAAGGCTACCCTTAAGTCCTAAGGATATTCATGCTCTGTATGACAGCCTTTCAAAATGTAGAAACTAACAAGCATACGCGCTCATTAGGCGTGAACTGAGGCGATTCAGGCGAAGGCGTAGGTGCAGACAGGTGGCATCTCACCTCAGACCTGAACTCGCTTAAAACGTCCAGTTCCTTAACCACCTGTAAACAAAGTTCTCCTTCGAGTCTAAGGAGCCGCTCCCCAGCAGTTACACAAGGCAGAGCATGCCGGTTTATGAGGCAGGGCAGCACAGTGCCCAAGTAACATGCCAGCCAAAAATCAATGTGTACATTTGGCCTTCACTCAGTAAACCCCAAAGCCCAATCACAAAGCATAAAGTGATCCTAGAACAGGTCAATCCTGCTGATGTCGCATATGCAGGTTATATTTGTTTTGGCATGCAAGTACTACACTACTGCTCCTAAAAACACTTTACTAACACCCACTACAGAAAAGCAAACAAACACACAATTAGTTGCATCAGAGTCGGTTGAATATTTGATAGTAACTAACAAGGTGAAGACCAATATGTTCAGCGGGGAAAATTAGTAGACGCAACAGAAACGTTACTTTAGTCCTACTCAACATTTGTGACGTTTTTGTAATCATAAACAGATCAGTTATTGTAGATGACGGCAGCTGAGTTTCACTTTTGCTGTCATATCAGCTGTTGTCCACAAGGCGGCATGAGCGCGCCAGGTGGTTGCAGTATTGTGCATTCATCTCAGGACCGACTGCGGCGTGGAGGGCCTCGCTCGTGTGACGTCAGCCTACCCGTGTCAGGAGCACGCTCGCCGTTGCGCCCCCACCTGTAGCCTGGGTGGCACTTCCTCCCCTCCCTTAGCGCTTCTTGATGGACCCATGGATGCGAAAATCGTCCTACAAGGAGAATGCTACGAAGAAGTTTCAGACGTTATGGAGTTGCATAACGTTTGTGCTTTTACCCCCATCGTCTAAATTTGCTTTGTTTTCCCCTGAGACCAAAGCACCGAGCGTGTGTGTACACACATCGATCGAGCACACAGCCAAGTAACCCCATTTCATCAATAACTACATAAATACGGGTCTCATTTCGGATCCTCCTGCCCGGTGAGTTGGACATTTACTACATGACTATGTACTGCTCAAACACACGCACAAATGTCTAAGAACCAGAAGTGGCGTAATATTGCGTAATATTAGCAGAAACCAAACAAAACTCGCGGTCCGTATAGCTACGGTTCCGTCAGTGTAGGTCGTAACCGACCTGAGAGGCTTTAACGGCTGTTTAACCGTTGATCGATCCTTAACGGAAAAGGAAACGTGCCGCTAGTGCTGCACTAATATTGCAAGAATGTTAATCGATACATTAGTTTGCTGTAGCCCCCCTGCCAGAATTGCAAATCAGCAGTAGAAATTAAATTCATGATGTGATGGCGGCGTTTGCTGCTGTAAATGGACTGTGGCGGTTCGTCAAAAAAAAAAAAAAACCGATTAAACCGCGATTGATCTTAAACGTTTAAGTGTAAATCTTTGAAAGTCGATGCTCATTTTTTTTCCAGCGATTACTCTGTACTGTTACCGAACAGTGTCTTAAATAAACTGAACAATTCCATTTGTAGTGAAGGGCCCCCGCCCCACAGGATACGATGGCTCCCTGGTGACGACACACGTCGACACTTCCACACTCCTACTCAGACGGGCAGACGCGCCTGTGATTCACAGCCCAGGATCTAAATATACCGGGTCTTCAGCTGACACCGCTATACTACAGTCATGGAGTGATTCACAAAAGGGTGCTGCATGCTTGAGGAACACAGGTGCGCAAGAGAAACCGGTCAGTTGTTCCCGTGCGTGCACATACCTACTATGTAGTAATCCCCTTTTCTCATTCTCCGCTGTCTTCGGTCTGATACACATAAAAAGAGATACAAGCAGAGTCATACTCATATACAGACTCCGTGTGTGTTCGAGCGCACGCGTGCGGCTGTACAAAGTGTTCTCTTGTGCTCTCAGATACTCAGCGTTTCCATGGATATAAAATGTGTCTTTAAACAGGCTTGACCGTGGCTGCCTACAAATGTTATGCAGGCAAATAATCGAAAAATAAACAAATTAAAACAATTAAGTGATGTGGGGTTAGCAGAAAAAACAAAATAAGCTCCAAATATTCTTTTAATGCCCCACACACTACAACCGCAGACCAACTGAACTTCATCCAAGTTGGTGTGAGGCAGGAGAGGTTAGTGAATGGAAGTAGCATGCATATAGGTATAGGATCAAGACCCAGGAGGAACTGACTGTCATACATCTCAACACTACATTCGATAAAGAAAAAAGTAACACACAACATGGGATTGTGTGTCTACATTCTAACAAACGGCAGCTAAATACAGAATCATGTCTTTGGAGAGATGCAGAGCACCTGCCAAACATCTGCAGTCATGAATTTCATCATTGACAAAGTCCAGTGTAAAATCAGGCTTTGACAGAAAGTGCAAAAAAAAAAATGTTGCGACTGGGAAGGTACTGATTTGAGACCTCACAAATTAATAAATAGCATTGTCATAAATGTCAGATAACACATCATCTTGGGAAATGTAATTGCTCTTCCTTAAATTACTCCGTTACAATTCCTGCAGGGTAGTTTGATATGGCCCTCTCTCTCCCTAGCAGATCTTCCTTAAAATTGAAAGTAAAAGCAATCTGATCTGAGGTCAGGACACACTGTTATTCCAGACACCAGTAAAATAATATGTCCTCACTTAAACTGTGAGGCTTAAACTCACTCACTAAACCCCCTACAATATCCACTGTCGCTGTCAATTCCAACAGGTTTATAGCTTTATAGCTCTGGGTACAGGGGCTCATATCCCCACCCCGACAACATAAACTTCCCATGGGAATATTTCTAATCATCCCACACGACAGATATTTGCTGAGGGAGGCAGTGCAGGCCTTTGGATTTAGGAAAGGACTGGATGTTGCAATCCCTAGTGTTTTTGCACCACAATTGTCTTCCGTGGGGGTTGTCTGGGGATGGCCACTAGGTGACGTTACCACCACAAGAACACATGGTCAGTTGTGCACCTCCGCTTCATTGGGTGTTTCGGTCTTATCACAAGACACCCTCTGCTGAGGCAGGCCCACCACAGGCTGATCAGACCCGGGTGTCTCTCTCGTGGTCAGCTGGTCCCCTTGGCAGTCCAAGTGGCATCTTTCCTTTTCAGCCACAGCCAGTGGCTACTCCTTTCAACGGTGTTGGCTAGCTCTTTGATTGCTTTTCTGTGGGCCTGCCCTCTGACACCTACTTCTCTGAGGAATTTGGCTGTGCAACTGGCTACAAAGCCCCTACACCCCACTTCAACTGGGCATACTTTCACACTCCACCCTCTGTCCTCTGCTTCCACTGCTAAGTTGGAATAACGCAGCTTCTTACGTTCTTCGTCGACCGCATCCTCCCATGGGACTGTTAGGTCCACGATGTAGGCGTGTTTACTGGAGTTGGACCAGAAGACCAGGTCTGGTGGCGGGGTGGTTGTTGCAATCTCCGCTGGGAAAATGAGTCTCTGGCCTAGGTCCACTCGCATTTCCCAATCCCAGGCTGCATTTAGAAGTCACCCCTCACCTCAGGAGGTGGCAGTCTTTGGTTTTTCCTTCCCGGATGAAGGTTAGGAGTTGTCGGGGCACTGTCTGATTGTTGAGAGGTATGGTGTTGACGGTTGCTCTCCTGCACTCAAGTTCGGATGCCAAGCACTTTAACACTTGATTGTGTCGCCAGGTCTATCTGCCTTGTATAAGGCTGGTCCTGCATCCGACCGAGATGTGTTTAAAGGTTGCTGGAGCTGTACACGAAGGACAAGTCAGATCCTCTCTGAACCAGAGATTTAAGTTTGTGGGAAAGGGCAGGACGTCGTATGTGGCCTTGATGAGAGAACTCAGTCTATTTGATTCCATGCTCCAAAGTTCGTTCCATGTAAGTTTCCTCTTCTCAACACCCTCCCACCTCATCCAGAAGCCGTGTCTCACTTGACCTACAGCTTTGGAGCACCTGGCTGCTTCTTCCCGTCGGCGCACCTCCTCTAAAACCACGGTCCGGTGTTCATTTGGAGTTGCCTTCTGCCAGTTAGGTGTTTTTGTTCCCAGGCCAAAGCCTCCTCTCTCTCGATGCCAGAGGGCAGATTTAGCATCCAGCACAGATGCGGTCAAAGTCCATTTCTTCTCTGTTGCCAGGGTAGGCGCAACTCCTCTCACCACCGGCTCCCGAGATTCTGTGAGGGACATGTCCAGCCTTGCCTTGGCACATTTGAATTCCTCCACTAGGCTAGAGATTGGCAATGAGAGGGCTCCGTTCCCATATAGAGTCCAATGCTGCCGATACACCTTGCTAGTCCGAGCCATTTCCTCACACGTGAGTTCACCAGCCTCTCCAGTCGCTTGGCATGCGATAGTGTGACCTCGTACATAGTTATTGGCCACATGAGTCGGGGTAGCAGCCCAAACTGAAAGCACCACAGCTGCAGCGTTGTTAATTTGCTTGAGGCCGTTGACTGTATCCTGCCCGAGTTGTTCCAGTTGCTGGGTGTCTTTAAGGTCTGTGTTATACCACCTTCCAAAGCTCCTGGTGGGCTTCTCCAGGATTGTTGGAATTAGTTCATTGTTGATATAGAACCGTTCATCTGTGAGTTGGCCTTTGACAATTGATATGCTGCGAGATTTACTTGGTTTGATTTCCATGCGTGCCCACTTGATGGTTTTCCTGAAGTTTCTGTAGCAGGCATCTGGTGCACAGTTTCGTTGTCGTTATGGTGGTCATGTCATCCACGTAAGCTCTGATTGGTGGAAGACATAGCCCATCCCTGACCCGCTTGCCTCCCACCACCCAACGAGATGCATGGATAACGAGCATCATGGCCTGCTCTAGCTCGGTGCCATGACTTAGCCAGATATGCCCTACTCTGGTACAGGGTAGAGCAATGCACTCTGCCATACGCTACCCTGCCCTACCTACCCTACCGGGGCCTACCCTGCCTTACCAAACCTTACTCTAACCCCCTTATCCTGCCCTGCTTCACATTACCCTGCCTTACCCTACCCATCCCTGTCTTATTCAGCCAAGAGGTAGTATCCTTGGAGAATGAGGGGATGGGTTCAAAAAGCATTATATCACATATGTGAGTTGTAGGGTTGAAGATCATATGGGCACACCCACTCACATGAACCCTGTTCTGCAGGATGGACATTACTCAACTAAAAGAACTGCCTGTACAGCACCACCACAGCCTTAGCAAAGGTCAGCTATATGTGGAATTGTGATTTCCCCCCTATCGCTCTCCAGCATATAGGGCTCACTGTAAACGTCCTGAGGCAATATCAACTTAACGTTTCTACAACCAGTACTGCATTGTGTGATACAAACAGCAGTGCAAAGCCAACGCACCGCTCCCTAGAGCCAGCATGTTTCCATGACAACATCTGCAGGGCCGGGGAGCCCCCATTTGTTGGTCCGTTCCACAAGTCTCACATGGAAGGACCTGGTACACATTTGAGCTAAAAGACAAACTCGCTGTTTATTTGTTAGCAGCCGCAAATCAGACTTGGGTTTTGTTATACTCGTTCCAGGTAGTGGTTCCCTCTCCTTCCATTATTTTTTTGAGATGCCAAGTTTTGATGCCATTCTCAAACTTAGAAGGTCCTGAGTCTGTCTGTTTTGTTCCAGATCAGGAGCTCCTGAATCATACAGATGAATGGTGCCTTGGTTTGTGCACACAGACCCCAGCCGGGCCATCCAGCCATCCACATTCACAAGCCAGTGCACAGGAACGTTCCCAAGGTAAGAATTTGATCACGTAACACGAGGGACCACTTTGGGGGACTAGAACGTCTCCTTAAGGCCCCCCCGAGTTAGAGCACTTCTATAATTAAATGCCGATTTTTTTTTTTTTTCCCATAATTAAATGGCTAAACATTGCCTGTTAAGCAAAATGGTGAAATGTCGAACCTGCTTCCAGAACGATACTGAGGTGTTCACCTTTTCATCGTCAAACACAGAAACTGAAGTGCAGGAAAAAAGTCTGGAAAAGCTTCCGGCGAAATTCCAGATTTATATACACAGCAGCTGTTTCCCAGGCTTTGATAAGAACAATTTCAACTGGTCATGTTCAACAACCAAACAGGACCAGGTGCAGGATCCCACAATGCCATGCAGAATTGTTCCAGCCCCCTTTGTCAGGAAACCATTCACTATTGGCTGCAATCATTATTCAGAAATGATCCTCGATTGGGCTGGATGTGCTACAAATGCACCATGGCCTTGGTAATGAAACCAAGCATGAGCTGTTAGCTCAGCGGCTTAAGTAATTCCAGGGAGGAAGTTAGAGCAGGGATGGTTACTAAGAAAATAATGAAATAATCCGTGACGTGGGACAGGTACTGAATGTGGAACTGAGAATCAGTCCCAGGGGTGCGAGCCATATCCCTACAGGAACTGCAGGTGCATTTGAGTCACACCAGTAAAGGAAATGGAATACAGGAGTTACAGGGTCCTGCTTTATATATGGTCTTAACTGAGATCCCCAAAATGCTCAGATTAACTGCTTTGAATTTGGGCATTAATTATTGGTCAGCTGGTGACACAGCTTATAGCTTTGCAGGGTAGATATGCTCACTGGAATTATAATTTAGATTAAACGCTTTGTTCAAAGGACACAGGACATCAACCCATACTCTACTGGTGCCAAATACAGGTCTCTGCCCAGGATTTCCATATACAATAATACCTGCGGCAGGGGGATCTGAGCCTCACTGCCTCACCTACATCATTAAAGCATCCACATGCAGCAAATTCTGTTTTCCCGTCCTCGATTATATTCATCGAGTTCAGAGAGCCCTCTTACAAATAGCAGCCTTACACCAGGACTATGGGGGTGGGGGACCAGATCACACGCAGCATCCTGAAAGGGAGCTGGGCAACTACAAATTTTTACCCCCATACTTCCTTCAGGCATCCTTCAGCTTCCTCCTTTTTACTAAACCCACCCACCCCGGCTGAAGTGTATCTGCAGACTTTGGGGGACTAATGAATATTATATATCCTCCATTAAACATTCCACTTCATCACAACAGCCTGGCAAAGAGAGGAGGAG
Organism: Gymnarchus niloticus; assembly: GCA_009936485.2. Classification (NCBI taxonomy): domain Eukaryota; kingdom Metazoa; phylum Chordata; class Actinopteri; order Osteoglossiformes; family Gymnarchidae; genus Gymnarchus; species Gymnarchus niloticus. Next base: position 231,269 of record JAACJT020000053.1, read on the forward strand.
GAGGAAAGTGGCTGAGGGAAGACAGTCTGCATTTTCTGCATCTCATAAAAAAAGACGTCCTGTGACACGCCCACAGTCTAATCTCCACCCCCCCATCACAGAGGCCCCGTCTTGAGGATCTGTCAGGCCCTCACTGCTCAGCATGCCTCATTAGTCCTGCTCCGATTAGGAAACAAACCGTGAAGTGAGGACTACCCTCTGCCCCCCTGCGAAACGACTCCCCCCCCCCCCCCCCATCCATCAGCTCTCCTCACACATCCATTCAGGAGCCAGACATCTGAATGCAGCCACACCTTTAAAACGCCACCAAGCAACAAGTCGACCCAGGCAGACGCCCCGCTCCCATCACCGACGTGCCGACTCCTCGCCTTCTGAGCCTACATTTTCAACACAGGCACAAACTATCAAGAAATCGCTGAATGCGGTGAGGGTTGGCAGTATCCAGTTAAACATTCAAGGTGCACACGTGCTCAACGACGCAGAAACACATTAGAGATCTGCATCACGGTTCGGGTCCCAAAGTCAAACAGGTATCTTCACAGGCAGACATACCGAAGATTTGGGGGGGGGGGAGGACTAAACTGGGGAAAGGCAGTCATACCAAAAAAATAAATAAATAAAACCCTCCACACAAAAACACTACACGTACTATGATATGCATGCACACATGGACACACACCAGGCATTCAAACAACAACAAAAACACATACACGCAGTGACTCACACCTGGTGAGCGGACGATTACACTGACGAGTAACTGGCGATCGTCTCTGCAAAATCCAGTGTGACGATAAGTAGACAGATCCACCGCCCCCCCCCCAACCCACAGACTTTCCTGTGATCGGTTCAAAACCATTCATGACAATATTGAGAGTCAAGTTAGCATGGTATGGCAAGAGACAGTCAGGGGAGGGTGGGGGAGCGAGAGAGAGGGGGAAGAGACGGAGGAGAGACCCTTCTTCGGAAAGATAAATTGTACCTACCACACAAGAACAGAGCAAGGGCAGCTTATTGCGTCCCTTCATCAGAGAAACACAGGAAACAGCAGTCCGAGATGATGGCAAAGAGGGAAGAGAGGGAGGAAGGGATGGGGAGGAGGAAGAGGAGGAGGGAGGGGTGCAAGGGAAGGGAGGGGAGGGGGCTATCGGTGAGGATGAGGAGGGAGGATTTTCCCGGAAGCCACAGAGGACGTTTGATGGTCGCCCCCTGTGTTGGAGCGGAGATCCCCAGCAGACTGAACATTTGACGATTCATGCGATGGTTTTGGCAGGGTGGCGGGAGCGGGAGGGAGGGAGGGAATGGGGAAGAGAAGGAGATGGAAAAAAAAGTGAGATGTGGAGGGAGGGAGCAAGTCTTACCTACGCTTCCCTAACACGACCACTCTCTCCACCTCAACCCCTACAAACACAGAATGCTGCTCATACACACAGACACACATACGCTTGCAGCGCGTGTGCCTTCAGCTCTCTTTCTCTCATCTGAATTCATCCTTTATGACTCAGGTTCGAGAGAGCAAGCAGACTGTGTTGGCGGGAACCATGGCGACAGGAGGTGGCCGCCACACCTCAAAGAAGCCGGTTGTGCACAGCGTGTGGGACGCCATCGTACAATACGGGAAAGCGAAGAAGCCGAGTTTCTGCTCGCATGGCTCTTAACGGGGCCCCAGCCTTTCCACGGCCAACACTTTTCGTCATTATTAGCAAGGTAATTCTCAGCGTTCGGCCAGATGTGTCACTACAGTAGGTCAGGTTAAGCATTTAGCTCATAAGGAGAGGAGGAGGGATTATCCAGGACTTGACCAATCCCAGCCCTTAGCCACCTGACAGCTCACTGTCCATCTCTACCATACTACTAGCACAGTCCATTATCCATCCACTTCCAGAACCAGTTACCCGGCACAAGGTCACAGTGAACCTGGAACCGATCCCAGCAAGCAGATGACACAAGACAGCAATGTCAGCCATATGGACAACTATCAACAAACGAAAACAGCACTAAAACCCAAACGGCTTAAGTGTGAATATGAGGGTCCTCAGAACATTCCATTCCAGCCCCCTTCTCCACCCCTCTCTCCATCCTCCACTCCCCTCTGGCTCCACAGTGGCTTTGTTACCCAATAAGGGACATGTTTTAATGGCGTTATTTTAAGATGCTGGTAATTAGGTGGTAAGCCACAGAGTAAACAGACGCCCACAGACAGGCTTCATACACAGCCTCTGGACGTCACTACACCAGACCAGATTCAGCAGTTTTGAAATCAGAGGCCACACGCGGACTTGGTGAAGCGCTGCTGAACCGGGCCCTTTGGGGACTGCAGCTCACATCGTGGCCGGACCAGACTGGACGGAGACCAAGAAGCAAGATCTGGATCCGCAGTGAAACCTGAAAGTGGGATGATGAGACGGACAGAGAGAGACAGATGCACAGGCCAACCCCCCCCCGTCTATTAGTTCAGCTGTCATGATGCTGGGTCAAGCTCGTTATTCCCTCCTTTATGTCTCCGGGAACAGGGATGGACTGCAAGCAGGAATCACAAGTTCTGAAAAGGATTTTCAAAAGTCAAACTTTTGGAGGACCTTAGTTTAGCTTGTTGGATAACGTAAAACTGAACACTTTCATTACAAGTCGACAACAGAAATATCAATACTACTGTTTTTGAATATTTTTATTGTAACAAGAGGGTAGGTTTAAACCTGCATTTTATGGCAAAAGGCAGAGAGAGAAAGACATGTACTCAACAGAACAAAAATGGCCAGCATTACTGTATAGAGGAAAAATGCTTCATCCTGCTCATAATTGTTTTAAGGAATTTCCAGAATGTGGAAAATGTGCTAGACACCCCCACCCCCACCCCCACAAACCCTTACATCATACTGCAGGTCAGAACTGCAGAAAATTACAGCTTGCAAAAATAATGGCTCTCCACCTCTCTCAAAGTCCAGTCCCCCAATCTCCTTGATCCCAGAACCCAGTAACCCTCCACCTCCTCAACATCCTCTTTTCTCCTTCCGCTTATTCCTTCCATCTCTATTCCGGCCACGATACTGCCGGCATATCGTCATGGCAACAATCAGCCCTTGATAGGTTGGTTGCCGAGCAACTGACATCACCAGTAAAAAGGAACATGAAGATAAAAGTCAAATACGGCAGAAGATCGCCGGACCGGGCACCGGACCTCGTATGATTTTGCGATTACGTACACAAACGTGGGTGTGACCGTGTCTAACCATCTGCATCCATCTGTGTACGTCTGTGGTGGTCGATTCCTTGTCGACGTTGGATTTATTTGAAGATGCCGCCACTTTCCCTGAGTCACTCAGTTTTCGCAGATTTACAGATCGCCCGCTGATAAGGTATCCATGGGAGCCCCGTGTTCGACACACGCATAGCTAATCACAAGAACAAGTGGCAAGGTAGAAAGTCACACCACTTTAAAAACGGCACCCAATAAGATCAGAATCATACAAGTACTCCCGCAGAAAAAAAATGGACTGCCCACAGAAAGGTCACAGCTTGATTCTCTACCATTAAAATCTACATTCCATCACAGTGTTGGATTACGTAAGTCAGTCAAAGTATGACGTGACCACCAGAGGAGCTGAACCCCTCCCGACTTCATACTAAACATTATGCATTCATGTACAATTAATACATTAACATACTCGACATTATACACACAGTACAGCATTTCACGCTTACTCATGGTTTATTTTTTTCCCCCCCCTGAAATAAGGGAATCAGTCCATCCGTCCTGCATATGCCTGGTGCCCATTCCAGGAAACACAGGACTCACATTCACACGCTAAGGGAAACTCAGGGACACTGGCACATTTTAGGACATGTTTTTGTACCACACAATAAACCTGGACACACACACACACACACACACACACACACACACACACACACACACACACACACACACACCTGGGGACAGGAATTGAACCCAGCACCCAGGCGGTATAAAGCTAGTGATGTGATATATGGAGGTTCAGCATGTCACAGTCTTGAACTTACTATGCATATAGAGGCTTTCACGACCAGAATCCTGAAACCTTCTGCTGCACATTTTTTAAGCATTACAATGTCTGTTACTGCAGTTGGCTTAAAAATGTCAGTTTGCTCTAAAACCACAGTCAGCACCCTGTGCCATGTCAAACATCTTTGTGCCAGAGCAATGCAAACAACATGCTAACCTATGCCAACTTGCATAGTCTACACCATGACTTTATCTACTGGGACATTTAACAGCACGAAAACCATGAACGGGGTCATTTGTCTCATTACAGTCTTTGCTCACCTGGCCTGTTGCTCATGAAATAAACGCCACCTTTCCCTGAAGCAATCTGGCAAGAGACGATTTTCAATAGATCAGTATTATTTCAGTAATAACCCGCACCGTCCTGTGACACGACACCATAATGAATGGAGCGTCTCACCCAGCCAATCAGCAAGCATCTTACAGCGCAGTGCCTTTTTTACAAGTGGCTTTTAAGCAATACTCCGTTTGTGAGGATTTTTCAGAGAGAGTCAAAGAACGTGACGGGGAAAAAATCCCAGGACGTTTCCCTGAGCAGCCTTACAAGGCACCGTCTCTACGCCCTTGACAGCTTCTGAAGTGTCCTTCAGGCTGAGCACAATGACACAACGACAGCCGGCTGGAACAGCCCTGGGCTGACGTGAGCCACGTCTGCTCATGGACAGAAAGCCGGACGGGCGTGGCTGATAACGATACCCGTAACTGGATTTTTATCCCCCCCCCGGATACAAAACCGCAATTCACTTGTCATGCAATTAAGTGATGTGGCCCCCTCAGCTAGCACTTAGCCACACCTGGGTTAACAAACATTTCTACCCAAATGCAGAAGGCAGGCCAACACAAGCTAGGAGTGGTTACTTTATTGCACCATATGGCATAACGGCTACAAAGAAACACTTACAGCTTAATTCAGTTGTACAGCTAAATGTTTTACAGAACAAGTACCTTTGTGCTAAAGCGTATTGCATTGGCTAGCCTGCTGGGACTTGAACCAACAACCTTTAGGCAACCATGACTTTTAAGTACTACTACATGTAATGTGGATATTGCTTTGTAAACCAGGGTGTCCCCTGTCATGTGCTTTATGCTTCCTGGGTTAGGCTATAGGCTCACAAGGCTGTCCTGGATAAGCGTTACGGAAGATGGATGGATTTACAGACTGGTCGACAGATGTCGAATATAGACCTGACCGCTGAGACCCATACGCAGTACCGCTGTGGTTTAGCACGACTGATGCTCTTCTGGTTTCACCATGAGAGCTTTTACTACACAACTTGTAGGCGCCGTAAGCCGCGGGAGGAAGTTACAGTTGTGGTGCAAAGGAGCACGCGAAACCGAATCAAGCCTTTGTTCGAGCGACCCCGCCACGGAGCGCCGTCGCGCCGGTCTAACGGATCGTCGTTTTTATTGGCGGCGGATTGTGGGCGAGTCAGCTATCATTTCTTCGCGATTCCATGCGAGCAGATGAGTCAGAGTTTCAGAAACAATGCCTCACAAACCGAAGGGTGAGCTGCTCATTAGTGGCGGCACGCTAGCGGCCAGCCATCTGATGCCGAGACGACGCGTGAGGTGCGAAACCGCCACGGCGAAACTCAACGGGCCTTCTTTCGCAAGCTAAATTTAACAAAAAAAAAAAAAAATTCTGCTGTTTACGTCGTCATTCACCCATTTCCATCCTGAAAGCGACAGTTTAGCCCCCGCCCCCATGATTTTAAATCACACAAATCTGGATAACAACATGCTACTCACAACTTCTAGAACAATGCTACCGTGTAGACAGGGAAGTACACACAAGCAAATTACTACAGCTTTTCACCACCCTAGTAAAGCTCTCGGAGATCCAGGGATTAACCATAGCTTAGAGTTCATAATTCTGTGCTGTAAAACAGAGGTCTTATCAAGTCTTTATGGATACAGAAGAAAACAAGTTCAAATTTGAAGTGGAAGGGCGCAGCAGAAAGGAGGACTTGTTCTGAGTAAGTGAGCACTCACCTGTTTATTTTAAATGCACTCGATAAAGGGATGTTTCTCTCATTTCTGAAATCGGACTCGCTTGGGCGATTCAAACCTATGAATTCTGCTAATATCTGGTTAATGCCAGCAAACAAATGCTGGTCGTCTCAACAAATGCGCACCAGATTTACAGTCCTGCTGTTACACCTTTGAACGCAGCTTAAGGCCTTGCAGTCATAACCTGAAGGCTTTAAGTCCCGAGAAGGTAGTTGCTGTCAAAGCCTTGGCTATGTACTTGAGCTGAATTATCAAAGCAAACTCCAGTGTCAGTTAAAGGCGTCTAATTGGATGTGCAGGAATAAAAAGATAGCGGCTCTTTCATTATACCTCCAGGGCCCCGGGGGTAGGCAGATCACTGAAATCACCCAGCCAGCATAACGATGAAAACTGCGGCAGATTAGTGTAGTGCTTTACCACCTGGGACGCTGGCAGAAAGGCTGGTCTTGCCGCCATATAGAGAGGCCTCCCCAGTTCTGCCCGTAAGAAGGTGCAGGCGCTGGCCGGTGCTGAAAGCAGTTGTGGACCTCCAGCTCGGTAGCTAGAAGTCCCCGTGTGTTCCTGCCATAATAAGGGGGTGGGGGGGGGGGGGAAAGGAACAAACAAAGGGGGGCCCATGAGAACTCACGGCATCCAAAGGGCGGCAGGTGAGGGAGGAGACACAAGGG
>JAACJT020000053.1:238085-249912 GCA_009936485.2 Gymnarchus niloticus
TTTTGGCTTCATCCGTCCACAAAACATTCTTCCAGTATCCTTCTGGTTTGTCCACATGATCTTTAGCAAACTGTAGATGGTCAGCAATATTTTTGGGGAAGAGCAGTGGCTTTCTCCTTGCTACCCTGCCATACACCCCATTGCTGTTCAGTGTGCTCCTGATGGTGGACTCATGAACATCAACATTTGCCAATGTGAGACAGGCCTTCAGTTGCTTAGAAGTTACCCTGGGTTCCTTTGTAACCTCTCAGACGATTACACGCCTCACCGTTGGAGTTATCTTTGAGGGTCGACCACTTCCGAGTAGGGTAACAATGGTCTTGCATTTCCTCCATTTGTACACAATCTGTCTGCCTGTTGATCGGTGGAGTCCAAACTCTTTAGAGATGGTCTTGTAACCTTTTCCAGCTTTATGGGCATCAACAACTCTTTTTCTGAAGTCCTCAGACACCTCCTTTGTTCGAGCCATAACAACACATTCGTGGATGTGTATCAGGCTTTGCTGAACCCCTGTTCTTTAAATAAAACAGGGTCTCCCACTCACACCTGATTGTCAACCCATTGATTGAACGCCAGACTGATTTCACCTTCGAATTATACAATAATCCTAAGGATTCACTTTCGCCACACAGATATATTGTATTTTTTGAAAAAAAAAAAAATGATCCATAACCAAATATTTTTATTTAACTAGGTAGTCTTCATCTACTTTTAGGACTTGTTTGAATAGCAGATGATGTTTTAGGTCACATTCATATAAAAATATATGAAATTTTAAAGGGTTCACAAACTTATGCACCACTGCACATGCAAATTCTTCACCCTCCATACAGTCCTGCATAAACCCAGTCTAATTCTGCTCATTGCCACCAGCGACGCCCCAACATGCATTGCTGTCATTTCAGTTTGTGCTCTTCAAAGCAGGCAAACGTACCAAACTTACACCTTCTCTTGGGTTGTGTGGTCTATATGCTACGAGCCCTCCAAGAATCAATGGTGGCCCACAGCCTCATCACAGCACCTTTTATTGACAGCCCATTTTGGGAACACAGGTCAGACTGAGCCATTTTACCAAGCGATATCAAAGGCACTTTGGTTTTGTTTATTACACAGGTTGATTGTGGAGGAAAGCCATTAACTGCACTCCCTTGTCCCGCATCAGGTTGAAAACCTGATCATTTCATGTGTCCTAAACACTGACTACCTCCCTCACGGGGGACGGTATCAGGTTTGTTTTTATTTCAAATGCTTGCTGTTACATGGCAACAGAAACAGGAAGCTAAGCTCACCATCGCCTCAAACCAAACCTCTCCGGTAGCCTGTACTAAAGAGACTTGCTGCAAAGTAGATCATTAGGTTACATATGCCGGTCCGTCATACTACAGCTGCTCACAAACAGGGTTACCAAGCCATTTCACATATAAACTGCCCGGGGGGGGGGATCAACTGGTATTCACCTATCAAGCTCAGTTTGTAAAACGCTAGACTGTGCCTGGATGTCACCTTATAGACCTTCCCTCACCTTAAAGACTTCCTAGCTATCTGGAGAGTGGAGAAGGGAAGTAGGAAGAACGAGGGAGGAGTGACGAGAGAGAGAGGGAGGGAAAGAGTGTGTGAAAAAGGGATTAAGTAGTGTGTGCAGGGTATTTCAATAGCCAGTTATGCATTTTACTGAGGTTGTGTTTCATATGTCAGACCTCAGAACAACGGGGTAATACGCAATCCTTCGCAACCAAAACACAGATTTCTAAACCCTACCAGTGGCAAACCCCCCCACACACACACTAAACAAAACCATTCTAACTTGGTTCAGTTCGGCTTCAGATTCATTAGTTAAATCTCTGCAAGGATTTAAAGAAAACATCACAACCCCTCCCCCCATAGATCGCAAAGTAAAATCTCCCAGCTGTGGTTTCGGATTATAAGGTCACCACGTATGAAACGCATGACATGAGTTGGCAAGCCAGAAACCTTAAATCCCACAGTAACAGGAAGGGTAAACTAATCTCTGCAGCTGTGCACACTAATTGCACTCTGGCGGATATCATCCATCTCACTTTTCCGGCAACTCAAGTGCCCGGGACCTTTCTTGTTCTCTCCCCCACCCCCTATTGAATACCTGAGTCACAGGTACTGCCACAGGGAACAAACGTCACCTGCTGGGAGGTACTGGACCTCATGCAGTAGAATAGCCAGCTGTACAAACAAGTGAAAGAGTACGATGGACCAAAAGCACCCAGCTACAGAATTAATGGGGGGGTACCTACGCTTCCAGTCCAAATGGGGGGGGGGGGGGGATTAAGGTTTTCCCGCAGCAACTGAGAATGCCAGCTCAACAACATCAAGCGCCACAGCAAGATGGACAGCAGTTTACCATCTCTTACTACGGGAATCTGGATGTGGCCCTACCGTTTCAACCGAGCGCATGATTTTCCTAAAGTAATAATTCTCAGGACAGTTTTAGATGAAATACAAGATCATACACTGCTTTTTGAAATCAGGGCAACAGTCAGCCTGTAGCCTATGCCAGAAGGGACAAGACACAGAGACATCCAGGAAGGGATGCCAGTTCCTTTGCAGACCATACACAATGAAACAATATGGGCCATTTTAGAGGCACCAGTTCACCCAAACGGCATGATTTTGGGTGTGTGTGGGGAAAAAGTGAAGTACCGAAAGGAAACCCACACAAACACAGTTAGAGAAAGAACCTAGAACCTTGATTTTTCTTGAAGGCATAATCCTCCTTAATTGCCTCTCTCCATCCTAGAACATGACATGGGAGCCTTCTGCCAGCTAAGTAGTAACCTAAATTGTTCCAGAATCGGCATTGTGATGCACATGCAGGCCAGTGCCAGCTGTAAAGTCTCAACTTATCTGGTTAGTCGGTTTTTAATTTTAAATATTCATTTCACTTGATTAGATTACCCGAAAAGCAACGGCAACCACGGTGGTTGGAGATTCAAAGCCCAGTTTCAGAAGACGTATTCCCAGCGTAATCTGGCCTCACATTTTACCAAGAAAGAAAAGTTACATCACTAGATTATAATTCATTTTATTCTTATCGCTACTGTGCGACCGGCGTTCTTAACACAGGTCACACTGCAAGAAACAAACATGTCAGATGCACGACACTTGGGGGGGGGCACCTACCATGCACAGCCGCATCACGCTATATCGTGACGCTAATGACCGCGACTTGGAGATGCGATGGCCACCGTCACGTTTACACACGGCATCTCAGATCAGGATTGGCACACTCAAGCTCTCGCAGTGGCGATGCATGCTCTTCCCCTGGAGAGGTGGGAATTAAGAAAGCTGTTGAGTGGCGCAGAGTCACAGAGGGGTGAAAATTGCATTCGAAAAGCATACTTATGCTGTTTCCTGCCCGCGCTGGAAAACGTGGCAAAAGCATTTATAGGCAGCTTGGGCACAACACAGGTGTGTTGGCACTTTATCAAAAACACATGTCAATTTTCAATTAACTAAAGCCTACGCTATTACCTCATTCAAGTGTTAAAAGCTTCTTTAGGTTATTTTTAAAATGCTTAACTCCAGTTTTATCTTGAGTAATAGATGTTTATCTACTATATAAACAAAAGTACATGTACATATATTCAAGATACAGTTAGATGAACTAAACTATGAATTGATTTGATAATTGTTTTATCAGAATTGGACCACACTGCCACCTAGAGAAGCAGAGGGGGGCTACAGCCTCTGTTTTTGTGACAGGAAGGCAGAGGACTTCATTACATGAGAAATGGCGACCTCATCAGCTCAAAGTTTTAGCTTCAGGGTCTTTAAGTATGGGTTAAAACACAGAGGACATCATTTATGGCCATCCTTACCGTAAGCACCTTTGTGTCAGATAACAAGTGTGCACTAGCCCATTTTTGCCAGATCTGCACAAAATGAAAACACCACAGTCAGAAGCCAGGTATCATTCTGCTAAAAATCTTATAAAATGATAAATATATCATAAAGAATCTGGAGAATCTTTAAACAAAGTATATATAAATTTATTGTGTGACCTTCACCTATGAGTGTTTGGAACAGGTCACTCTGAAAAACATGAAGTTGCTTCTCAGCTCGAACCTTAACCTCTCATCACCCTTGAAGTGGCTCTGTGTCTGCCGGTCAAATACACAAAAAAAGAGAACATTAACAGTATATTAAGTTATTAGCTGTATTGAACAGTCACATTCGTGTTTAGTAAGCATGTTTTAAACATGATGCTTATTCACAGAAATGAGGCAAACCACAATAAGTTACTTCCTCTGAGGCCCATTCATAAAAAAGATAACAGTACGTAAATAAGCAGATATTTCCAGGCCTTCACAAAGAGTTACATAATTAATACAAGTGACAAACGATGGAATCCGCTTCAATAACCTGCCACTTTGAAGAAAACTTCTCAAACATGAAACTGAGTGTTGATATCCAGTGTAACACACCTTAATTCTATCTTTAATCGCAGTCTCCCTCAGAATATGGGGCAACAGCAACAGCTCACCTCTCCAGCGACTGAGAGGTCAGAACATTGACTTTAAGGTGTAAAATTAAAGCCTTCTTTTACGTTATTGGCGGATATTGAAACATGGTAGCCGTTTGAGTCGCTAAAGATGTCATCTCGTCAGAAAAGGCGCGAATTCCAAACCTCGACAGTTGGTGTCAAACGGCCTCATTTAAAGCCTGACCGTGGAAAGGCCGGCAGGCAGCTGTACCGCTTCTGTGGAGTAATTAACCCGACACTGATGGGCTGGCGGCGTCGTGCTACAAACCCGTGTTAAATCTGCACGTTTTCTCAAATACTGAAATAAGAATTCACTTTAGATGCAGATTAAAACGTGAATTAAACAGAGTATAGCCTACCAAATGTTAAAATTAAAAAAAAGAATGTCTACAAATAGTCATATGTCGGGTATGGCTATCACTGCATAAAAGCAGAATTTAAATGTGAGATGTTGCACAAAAATGACGTCTTGTCAACTTTTAGTACATTTGCATTGGCGTGGAACTCTTTCCTGAATGTTGAATAAAACTACTGCTGACTAATCGAGTTGGTCAGATATAAAACTATAAAACGGGTGCGTTCAGAAGAGCCAGTCAAAGGACGGGTCAAACGTTGCATTGGAGAATACGTTCACAACATGAGGCCCGCGATGTTCACACAGTGATACAATTCAAAAAAGATTTTCAACGGGCACTATTTTGAGACAGGTTATGAATAAGACATCCGGCATCGCTCCTATACTTCATAAAAAAAGGCCTACGATATATAACTGTGCCATAATCTGGATGCTTTGCACATGAACTGTATATGTGTGGATTATTTGTATTTTTCCAGTAGGTATACTGTCCTGCATTAAAGCTGTGAAGACATCTGACACACTGACATCTGGGTCGCTTTGTGGGTTACTCTGGATATACTTCTTCAATTCAATTTTTTTCAGTTCAATTTTATTTATATAGCACTTTTAATACGAAGCACGGTCACAAAACGCTTTACACAGTCCCGGGCCCACAGTCCCCAGAGAGTAAGCCAAAGGCGACAGTGGCAAGGGAAAACTCCCTCAAGAGGAAGAAACCTTGGGAGGAGCCAAACTCAAAGGGGAAGCCTGTCCTCCTCAGGCCAGCACCGGGCAGGACAAATTAATGAGTCCAAGTAGAACAACAGATATAAAAGGACAAGTCTTGTATCCGTCTGGGGGACAGCGTGGTCTTGCCGGTTGCAGTCCAGTAATCAGAGCAGGTATATATAAGAGCAGGCATATACTAAACCGTGTTTTGATGACTATGAAAACCTGAGTAAGAGACCACCGTCTGTCAGGGTCTCCCTTTCTGTGTGACTGCGCATGTGGAGATAAGCCTGCCTTCGCATCATTTCAACGGGACGGAATTTCTTTATAATAACACCGCTTGTGGTTCATTGCATTTGATTGTTAGGGGATGTTTCTGTATTAGCCAATGTTTTACAATTAAAATTTGATAGATTTTGAATGTGCGGATGTGTTTTATAATTAGTATTTATAAGGAACTTGCACTCCGAAATTAAGTATATAGCATAATGTCGTCCTAAACTGAGATGCGAGGTACACTGCCTTACGACAAATACAGTTTTCAAGGAATAAATAATTAGGATGCTGACTCAGTCTACATGACTTAATCGTTTGATTCTTTATCACCTTAAATCCCGGTGCATTGTTTTATCAAAAAGCAAGTTATGACACAACACCGTATTACGAAAATAGCGCATGATACTACACAATTCAATATACGATAGCAGATTTAAAGAGTAGAATCCCAAATTACTTTTACAACCGCTGTTTATTTCTGTAATTAAACTATAATCCAATTTCATATTATGAGCTATAATACAAATGATAGATTCCAGTATTGTTGATGTGTCACCCTTTTTCTTGCGGCTTCGGGAATGGTTACCCCGTGGACGTAATATAAATAAATCTTTCTTAACTGATAAGGAGTCGGCCATTTTGTAAGATTTCATTTTAAATAATTTACCAGGTAATTCCCTGCAAACTGCGCGGCGTACGCCCGTATAATTTAAACCGGTTTAGGTTTTGCACGCTGCAAATTTTCTGGCATCACGTGCTCAGCATCACCCACTGATTGCTTAATGAAGATGCGAATCGGTAGCAGCAGCCATACGCAACTAGCGGCTCGTAATCTTTCACCTTGTACCCAGCAGCGGTGCTGTAAGATCTTCAGGAGGCACTGACACCCCAGCCACCGTGGGACCGGGACCTTGGGCTTACCATTACGTACACGCCGCTGCTCGTCAGACACAGAACTTACATAGATACAGCTGTCAGTTTACTTACTCATTCAAAGTAACTGACAACTGAAGGGCAGCTACCAAGATTGGGAGGGACAGTATCCGAGCTACCGGTCATATAATTCTGTCTCTTCTGCCACCCCTTCAAAGACTGGTCCTATAAACGCCGGCTCTTCTGCCGTTTATTCTAAACAAAAAAAAAAAAAAAAAAAAACTGATCCAAGAAGGGAAAAATTTATTCTTTTTGTCTTCCATCACTTCTTAAAACATTGAAAAGCTGCTAAACAGTGAGTGTCAGTTTTGGAAAACATTTCTAGCAGGTTAAAAAGGAAAGAACCAGAAACACCTCCCACTCATTCATAGGGATCAAAACAGCAGGTCCCCCCAAAATGCACTGTTCATAGTGGTGTGAACTACAGTATCGGCTATGATTCTTATGGATGACAGGACAAGTTCTCCCCCCTCACCAGTGCAATTTTATAAAAGATTAAAACAAAAAAGTAACAAACAGAGCAAAACTCCTAGAGCATCCTAGCACAAGGGAGAGTTATGAAAACAATACTGTCAGTGTGTGCGCCGAGGCATACTGAAGATTCACTTTGGAAGCCTGAACAAACGGAGAAGTTTCTAAAAAAAAAAAAGAAAAAAAAAAAAAAAAAAACAACAGGTAAAACATTTTCCAAAAACGGCATCAGGAGGTGAGGTTCAGAGATCTAAAAATCCTCTACCAGATTCAAGCAAAGTTTTGCTAACTGAAGACTGATTGTACATGGGACAAATCCTGAAAAGGAGCTGGAGATGACAGCAGTACAGCACTGTCTTGCCCTCCCACCCCCCTTTGCACGCTCAGAAATAAACTCATCTTGCAACACAAAGTTGCTGATAAGCTCACAACATTGTACAACAGAAGCCTGTGGACAACAAAAAGTAAAGGCTGGGGCACTCACTCTGTAGGCTGAACAGATAATGTCTGCTGCGTGGTGCTGGGGGGGGGGGGGGGGGGTTAAAGTCCGTCGGGATATCAAGTTGGGGACAAACATTAACCCGCATTCCTGAAGGTCAAAACCGGAAACGGCACCAGATACCAGAACCAACGTGACGACTTCGAGCACGAGGACTCCATGCTCAAATCAGCTGGATCACAAGGTTTTAGTCACCTAAGTGAAATTGAGGCAAGGCCCTTAGCCGGGCCCAGCTGAGATCACGTGACAGAAGTCGTCCATATCACACACAGGAGAGTGAAAGCGTCCACCCGATCATAAGCTGGTGCCAGTGGACCATTCCCTGAAGGCTGACCCCTCAAAGGGCAGTCTCTGTGCATTCTTGATACACACAAGTCTCCGGCACTGTGTGCAGGTGCCGACCTGCAGCAAAGGCGTATATGCAATGAGGATGATTCCCCCTCAAAAAAAAAAAAGGCTAGCTGCATCTTTGACACAGGAGAGTGGAAATAAAATCCTTTAAAGCTGCACTGGAGTGTGCATTCAGAACAGGGGTTTGCCGTTTTCAGTTTTTTTTTTTTTTTTTTTTTTAAGAGAGAGAGAGAGAGAGAGAGAGTGTATGCTTGCTTAAGTTCAACATCCTGATCGGTGTGTGTGTGGCTGGTTAAACAGGTGACCTGTTTGTCTTCCCTGACCAAATCCCTTCTCAAAACACCCGTCCGCTCCTCCAAGTATTCATATTATAATGACATCTGCACAGTTCAAAACATCCTAAAAGCATGTCCCAAAGTGAAGGTTACGCCAGCTCCTTCGTATCCAGGCAGAGGAATCAGCTCGCCCGTCTAGCTGCCGCTTCTGAAACAGGGTCACTTTCTGTGAGACGTGGGTCCTTTGTGAAACAGGTAAATTGGTCTCTGAAATCCTGATGGACGAAGACACAAAGGTAGTAAAGCAGGGCATATATGAGCAGATAGCAAAACCAGAGAACAGAGGTGGACGAGACAAAGGAGAAAATGCTGGGTTTTTATACTCATTCCAGCAACAAAAACACTACACGTGGAACCACAATTCTACAATAAGCTTTACGATATTAAACGGGTTTCACTGGTGGCAAGCGGTCAGATACTAGAGAACAAGCACCAATCCGGCTCTGCCTAGAATCGCCAGGCCGGCATGCAGGAGTGGGGGCGGGGCTAACCTCTGGAGGAGCTCTTTGGAGTGCCGATGAGCTCATAACTGGAGAAGCCAACTTCTGACGTCAGGTAGGCGCAGAACTGATCGGGCTTGAAGCGGATGCTGTGGTAATTCTTAAAGATGGTTTCCTGAAAAAGAGGAGGATGAGATTCAGGAGACAAACGGTACGATTTCAGTTCACATAAAATTGCTTTTCCAAATGCATGGAAACTGGTACTCTATAGATATCAGTAGATCACTGATGGACTTGGACAAAGCAGCTGCAATATGACTTAGCATTTCCCACTCGTATCTTTCTGTAAAGAATTTCACCAGACTGTGACGGTGAGGACTTCAGCCCTTGGCTGCCTTAAGTACTGGAATATAAATTTTCCGCCAAGATAAACAACATACTGTATACAAATAACATTAAAAAAAGGACAGAACAGAATCTAAGGGAGCCCTACACATGCAGACTTTACTGTTTTATTTGCCAAAAGAAATGCAACAAGGAATGTTTCTGTGACACAAGGGCCAGCAATTTTTATAGATGACAAAGACATCACTTTAATGTGCAGAACGCTAATTCATTAAGAGGACATGACAGCACTTTCTCAGCTGGGTTCCACCCCTTCCCAAAATTCCCACCTCTTAAACACTACCTTACAGTTTGGCGACACCGTGTGCGACGGCCGTATTCAACCATTCACGTGTCACGCTGGTGGCCGACCCCGTGGGTCCCCGTCCCCCGCAATACAACACCACCCCGCAGGGTGGGCCTGTGGCACGGGAGCCCAGGGCGGAGGGCAGTCGGGCCAAGACGCAGTGAGGCACCGAAGCCTCCTGCCAGTGAAATGCCTTTAGTATCAGGCAGACCGTGGTAACCACAACCTGTCCTCCGCCTATCTAAACTCCCTCTCAACTCCTTCTCTGCCTTCCACTCTCACACAGGGCCCCTGAATGTGATAAGTGAAGCCACCTCAGACCTTAGCTTACCCACCAGTAACTCTCCAGCCCCCTTGCCCCCCGACAATCTCACCGTGAGCTTTTTCCTCTTTCCATAGGAGGTCCAGGGCTGTGGCTCCAGGACAAAGAGACCGCCCGGCCGTAGGTGCCGGTAGACCCTGTGGAAGAGGCGCTGCAGCCCGGCGTCCCCCCAGTTCAGATGCACCCACTTGGTGACACTCAGGCACAGGATGACATCGTACTCAGCGTGCTGGGCGTGCAGCAACATGTCACTCTCCAGCACGTAGTTCGCCTGTGGGTAGGGTGGGGTGGGGTTAGCTCAGCTCCTGCATGACCTCAGGCGACCTGGGCTCATCTCAGCTGTGTCGCATCCATCGTTTCTCTTAGGTGAAAGGTCACCTGACATGAGGTTTAATATGCAATAATAATCAGCGGGTTTTACAATAAACTGCAACTCCTGGGAGAAAATGGAGAAAAAGTGTTTGTTTTTTTTTTTAATCATTTCAAAATAAAAAAAAAAAAAAAAAAAAATGTACACAGCATTAATGCTGCCACCACAGCTTGTTAGTATAATTCAGACATCTCTAAACACATTCTTCAATTACCCAAATGAACATAGAGGTAAGGAATCGGACATTAACAAGCACCAGCTTAGAAACAGAATTAAAAAGAACACAGAAGACCAGACTATCCACACTACGTGCAAAAAAAAAAAAAAATTAATTAACCATGAACAAAACTATTTACATCACCAACCCTTAACTGTAATTTTACCTGACTAACTTCTCTAACAGGGAGTGATTTTCAAGTGTGACTGTCATTTCAAATAAATAAAGTTTGTTGCATTCTACACTCCTGGCACTAGCTGGCAGCACCACGCCACACTGACACTCAGCAGCACTGACTCCCCACCTCCTCCCCTTTCTGGGTAAACCTGTTAAACAGAAAAAAAAAAAAAAAAAAAAAACACTAAGCTAAGAAGGCATTAACCATGCAGTGGTATTTCCAGAGCCACCTGAATGATGTCCAAGTTGTGGCTGGAATTTTGGCTCCAGTAAACCACTCCTTGTCTTCCTCTGCTAGATCCTCAGCTGTTTGCTAGAAGAACCAGGCTAAAAAAAAAAATGGAGGATCCTTTTAAATGAACTCTAAACAAAGCAAACTTCCAAAGATATTTCCACACACGCGTTCTAGCTCGGCCTAAGTACGTTGTCAAAAATAACGAACGACAAACGGAAAAAATTCTCAGGATTCAGATCCAACCTATATTCCACACATTCAGTCGCATTACAGTAAGACAGCGACCCACAACATAAATCTGCCATCTTCACAAGCCAAGAAGAACCATGCACACACAGGCATATGGCTAGATAAAGGCCGATAAGGCCTTCACACTTCGCCGGCCACACACACACACACACACACACACACACACACACTAATAAAGCAGGCAAGCCTGCAAGCTCTGGCCATGTTTAGACAAAAATCTGGCGAGCAGGAGAGAGAGGAAGTGAGCTGTGGTTCACAGGATTGAAGAGAAAACAGAGGCACACTTAATGCCACACAGCACATGGCGTAGCAGAACTCAATCCGCATAAAAACCACTCTCAAGCACACACCTCAGAGGAACTCCCCCCCCCCACAAAAACACCCTCATCAAAAGCCGGGGGGGGGGGGGGGTCACCAAAAAACCCAGAAAAGGCGGGGGCCGAAAAGGCAGCCTCTGCTTATGAACGTCCCACCATATTGCTACGGCACAAAACAACAACGGGTAAGAGGGTCGCCACGGGGGACACTGGGGCCTTGTTCCAGGGCTCCAGCCCTGCGTGGGCCCAGCTGTCAGGGGAGGCACAAGACGTTGGGGTGAGGGCTCACACAGCCCACAGCTGCGCGCTCAGCCCAGAGGGTGTGTGGTACCGGGGGGGGGGGGGGGCGGCAACACACCCGG
>JAACJT020000053.1:253181-309456 GCA_009936485.2 Gymnarchus niloticus
GGAGTAGAGGCAAGCAGCGAGGGCAAACGGGGGAAGAGCAAAGAAGGAGAAAAAGAGAAGAGGGGGGGGAGGGAAGGGGAGAGGGGGGGGGGGGGGGGGGGGGGGGGGGGGGAGGGGGGGAATAAAAATCCCGTACGTGCGTCGTAAAAAACCCACCTCTTCCCAGCGTGCCGTACGTAAACGTGCCTCCTCATTTATGCACGCTTCCGGTGCTTATTTACATAATCCCGCCTCCTGTCGGTACACTCTTCTTAGTGTTATGTATTATTCATAAGCAACACTAGCTCGATGGAGGAAAAAAAGGCATACAGTCACTCACTCACGAACGTAGCGGTAGGCTCACAGATAAACACACAACTGCCTGGTCGCCGCCTCCTCTTTTGGTGAGCAGTCCCAACCTCCCTCCCACCTCAGCTATTTTCCACGACAAGGAAAAAAAAAAAAAACAAATACAGCTGAACTGGCGACAAATTCACATCGTATCCCTAAGTTTACTGATTAGCAAGCTAACTTGATAGCTATCAACCAAACCTTATAACACGAATAAAATCATGAAAAAGGGAAGACACACCCCTAAGAAAAAAAAACCGATATAATTTAATGAAAAAAGACTGAGTCAATCGCGCCAGTCTGTGTGTAAGTGTGTATGTCTGTGAGCTGGTTCGCTCTGAACTCCTAGCTACTCAAGTGAATTTACAAGTTTGTGACCATCCGCTGGCTCTCGCGCACCGTTCTGGCGTCTCCCCGCTCTTTATATGTCCTTTCTGGAACGCCGCAAACACTGATTGACAGTTTCCGCCACCAATCAGATGACGTTATTCATGCCCACGTTCTGAAAACTAACCAATGGTATATACCCTTCGGAATGCAAGGAAGCCCCCGATTTTTTATTCGTTAGGTAACCGAAAGTCTGCCCGTACGGATATAACAGTTTCGTGAAAAAGGAAACGGAACATTAAAAACGAAGAAAATACATTTTTACAGAATAATTGTAATTTAGGTTCATTTTTTTTTTCTTTGTGAAAGTGTTTAAGTAGAACGTTGTCTAACACGGGCAAACAGGAACCAGGCGAGGCTACCTCTTGACTTGTGTAAACAACCTTCGCGGTTTTGTGACATTTTCTGCTGACACGTTGAATTTAACACTATATATAAAGAAACATTTTGCACAGTATGATAAAAATGTAGCTTAGCTGCATACCTGGACGCTTCAGAGAATACAACATGTATAATATGAAGTAACTTTCGCCCCTCCCCCTCATCGACAAGCGCCTTCAACATGTGGCAGCAGAGGGGCCTGAAGAACAGAACCGTACTAATGGGATATGCTGTCTTATAACTGCACAACAGTTTTTCTTAATATCAGCATGTTACAATTCTGTACACTGATTCGTTACTTATTATTTTTTGAGCTACAGTTTTAACTTTTACATTATTTGACTAAATTAAAAATTGCAATGTGCCATTTATGAATTTATTTTAAAAGTTGATTAAGCGACTGCGTTCTTTCTGGATCCCTGTATAAACTTCCAGATTTTTTGACATATCCATAATGCAGCTGTGAATTAGCTAATGTGCATTTCTGCCAGCCCATGGAGTTGTATTTTGGAAATTTGTTTCACCATGCACCTGCAGGAGGAATTAGAGCAAAATAGTTTGCTACTGTGTTAACTTATGTGCTGTATGTTCAATGCTTTATGTATATTTGCATTTGATAGTTACTGCAGTATACAGCTCAAGAAATTTGAAAACTCAATGTGAAAATCATTGTATGAAATAAAACAATATACTGTATATAGTGATTTGTTTTTTTTCCTTATGGCCTAGAGTGCGTCAGTGGGTTGCACAGTTGCTTTACATGTCCAGTTTGAGGTTTTGGATCCCTCTTCTGCTGTGTGTGCAGTTTGCATGCTCTCCTTGTGTTGAGTGGTCTTCCTCCCAAAGTTCAAAGACCTTAAGTCAGGCTAATTAGTGTTTCTGAATTGGCTGCGGTGTATAATTGTGTGTCTGTGAGTTTGTGTGGAGCGGGCCTGTGATGTCCTGGCACCAAGGCCTTCTGCCTTATCAGCTGCTGCCTCTGCAACCATTCTAAGATATTCAATAGTTTTAGGTTTGCCTTATGTTTTTATTATCCAATGCAAAATCTGTGTAGGTCCGAAAAGCCTGTCTCTTTTCAGCTCTTTGGTGTTCCCTACGGTGATGGAAGACAAAGGGATTTTGCCCAATGATGGGATAAATGAGGCTTCACAACCTATGATGTGTGGGAGTATCCTAAACTAACCAATTGATACCAGTGCTAAATGAGGCTTCAAAACCTGTGGTGGGTGGGGGTATCCTGAACTAACCAATCAATCATTTGTTTAACTCACAACCACAAACTTGTGCGCACGGATCTGAAAGCTCCTGGAAACTAAGACTAACTTCAAAAATAGATTTTCATAAGTTCAGAGTTCACGCTATACAATCATTATCACTGGTTTTTATGTGGGGTGCCAATAATTCTTGAACCATCTGCATGTGTTACCATTTACATCTGCTTTAATATACAGTATGTTGAATGTACATGTTTGGTGGTGATCACTGTATGAGATCTGCAGTTGGAGTCCCAACCCTCACTTTGTGCAAAGATGGCATGTTCTTCTCATGTTTGCAGTGGAAAGATGTGCTGAGGTGAATTGGCATATCTAAATTGCGCTTACTGTCATTATCCCCTGCATTTGACTAGCACTGTGCACAACAGAGGTGGGACTTGAACTGTTGAGGTGCAAGGTGACACTGCTACATTCTGAGCAAATGTGTTCCCTCCAAACTGTGCTCAACAGTGATAAATTCAAGCATCTTGGCATCTAATGATCTGTCAATAGACATGAGTCAATTGGCTTCTGGAAGATTCTACCCCAGACACAGCCAGTAGTTCACACTGGTGCAAATTTGTCACGGTGATTCATGCAGTTACATATTATCCTGCTTTAAACCGGAAGGAGAAGGAAACTCTGAAATGATTGTTGCAACTGTCAGATGACTCCATTTGAACATTTGAACTGCGTCAAGCATTACAGAGTATTGCTGATATTGGAGATGGTCCTTATTATGAAGACGCACCCGGAAATTGTTTATCATTCTGTTGACAAATTGTTTTATTGCAACTGCAAAAAAACCTTGATAATATACACCATAAACAGAACAGTGTGTATGCAGAAATCATATAATAAGTAGGAACCTGAATTCAACTTGACTTAAGATCATAAATAAAGGTGGTTCAGATATGGACTTTACTTTAGATATTTAAGCCAATAACCCAAAGATAAAGTGGCTATGCTAATTCTCACTTTACTCGTCCTGTGACCTTATGAAAACTCTAGATTCACCATGGTGCCCTTGATAAATGGATGGATGGATGGATGGATGAGCAATCATTTGATCAGTCTGAACTATGTGTCAGGCTACATGTTCGTCTTTCAGTATAAAAGTTCCTCAAGATCAGTCCCATCTTGAGGATCAGAAGCACTGTCAAAACTCCAGCCTTTCAAGAATAAGGTGTTAGCTTCGTTTTTAAAGTGGCTTCTCTGTCATGAGAAGCTGTCAGAGTGAATGCAGTCATGTCACTTTTCTAAGTTAATTCTAAAAATCATGTGCATGTTTGGTGTGAAGCTGTTTCTGTGCGGCATACTGGAAAGGGTCTTAGACTTACAGAATCTTACTGGAAGTGGGCATTTGAAGATTGTGGGGTGTGTTGCCAGGTTCCTTCAGTTCTGCCCTGTGTCAGGTGCAAAAGAAAACAAATGGAGATGGAATGTCAAAATTCCAACTTTCCAAGAATCGGGTGGAGAACACGTTCCCATGCTTTAAATGTGGATTCTCTGTCATGGCCATCTGTCAATGTGTCAGCAGTTTGTTTAGGTTAATTCTGTCAATCAAAGGCATGGTTGGCATGAAAGATCTATTTATCTGTGGCACAACCAGAAGTGTTTAAATCACATCAAAGTCAGGGAATTTGTTGGCTCTGTTTATTTCAGCTTTCTGTCTACAGAGTATCTTCATTATCTCTGCATCTGATTCTCAGTTTTGTTCATTTTATTTTGTTGTGTTTGTTTCTGAGAGTGATAATAATGTAGCCCAGTGGTTCTTTTGTTATGTTGCCCCACCAGATTGGTGTTTAAGGTCCCATTTCTGCTCTGTCTATTAGCAGTTTGCACCATGTCCCAGCGTCGCTCGTGTTTCTTTTTGCAGTCCAAAGGCCTGTTCTTAGGCTAACTGGCATCTCGGTTTCCCATCACAAGGTTAGGCGTGTGTTAAATTGCAGCCTTGTGCCATGTGCTATGAGGGACAGGCTTCACAGCCCCCAACAACCCTGAGCAGGACAAGTGATTAGAGGATGGACTGATGCTTTCTAATGTGCTGAGTTTCGCAAAGGAGAGTAGAAACTAATACATTTATGTCTATGGCTCTGTTCTTAATATGATGATTTTACTACACTGTATAGTATTGTGCAAAGTGACCTGCTACATATATCATGCTCAAAAGAGAAAATAGGCGAATCGTAAAAAATTGACCTTTAGTGAATTTAAATATTACAATATATTTACAAATTACTTTGACAAGAAATAAATAGTTATATATATAAAGTAACATGCAGATATGACGAGGGAACACACATGAGGTGGTATGACATTTGAAGCAACACGTTCAAATCTTCAGAACATCTTTGATTGATACTGTCTAGATATGCAAAGAAGTACTGTTTCATCTATATCTGATTCACTATATTTGTTTGCCTGCTATTGGTAGGGAAATATTGACAGCCACAACAGCAACATTTTGGCTTAGCCTGACATCTCAGTTTGCTGTGTTGTCTGTCTTTTCGCTTGCAAATTGTGTTTTTTCAAGACCAGGGCCTCCAAATAGTTTGGCTCTGACTGGGGAACAACTGTCGTCTCTGAGCCTCCCGCTGCCCTCTCCTGGTCGGAGACAGAATTGCAGGAAGAGAGCAGCTGAGAGGGGTACGATGCACCACAATAGGGGGAGGATGTACTGTCTCCATGGGAATTACAGGGTACAATCTGGGGGGGGCAGGGATGGGCAGAGGTGACGTAGAGAGAGATGTCGGAGAGCAATCGGAAGAAACAGGAGAGAGGGCGGAGGGAAAGGCAAAATGGGTGGAAAGAGAGAGATACGGAGGTGGGGTTATGAGGGAAGGGGAGGTACTGGAGTAACAGGGTGAAGGGGGAGGGGAAAGGGAATATGGGGGGGATGGAAATGGAAGAACGTAGGGTTGGCTGTGAGACTGCTGGTGGAGTCCAGAGGAATTAGGGTACATCAGAAGCGTGGATAAATGAGTCGGTAAAGATTCCGATCTACCACAGTTGAGATGTGGCATTGCTGGTTTCAAGCCTTCTGTGACGCACACTGCTTCGGAGTTACTGAACCACAATGGACGGTCATTAGGTGGGCTCTGGCTCCAGTCGGGTGAGGGACTCCTGGGCTCCGGATACCTTCCGAGACCTGGGAATAAGCGCTCCGGCTTTGCACCACCAATGAAGCTGCTGAGGTTTGAGTGACACTGTCTATAGCCTGTGTAGAATGGAGTGGAGCAAGGGCATGATTGGTGACACCTCAATTCAGCCTGCTTCACTCCCACTGAGATATCAGGAGGGGTCCCTGTCCGACTGTTCTGGGCTGTACCCACTGAATCTGCAGTATGGAGAGGAGAAAGGAAACAGACAAAACAAGGGAAAGAGGAAGAGAGAAGGAGTGTGAAAGGAAGGGTTAAACACCAATAGGGAGGAAAACAAAAACAAAATGGGGGGTGGTAAGGTGTTAAAGGTGAAACAGGTAGACGATGATTAAGTACAGAGTGTAGAGAAAGGTGTTTGATCCAAAAAGAGCAAGCAAACGATTCAAAGTTAAATAGGTAAGAAAGGATGACATTTAAACAGGGAATTTGTGTAGTTGAGGATAGAAATAAAAAGTAAGTGGGTATGGAAACAGACAAAAAACGCGTATTATAAACTTGGAATTTTAATTAAAGAAACACAAAATTTCTTAGTGACAGATAATCTTTCATTAAATTGAACTTAAAAACACTGTGCCGTATTAATTGAACTCGAACATTGGGGCTATGCGTTCGGCAAACATTACCAGTACTTCTCTCCCTAAGGCTCGTCCTCCGCCCGAGGTACTCCACAGCCAGTTCCAAAATCTCTGCTTTCTCCAGCTTGGGGTTGCGCAGACGCTGTATATTTTGAAATGAACGTGTAGTTTAGAGATTTCGTGATTAAGCACAGAGATTTTGCTGTGCCATACAAAAGGAAAAGATTAAGGCCAAAGAGGAGATTTATGGACGTGGTGAGAGAGGACATGCAGATGGTGGGTGTGACAGAGCGGGATGCGGAGCACAGGAAGAAATGGAGACGACCGATCCGCTGTGGCGACCCCTAGCGGGAGCAGCAGGAAGAAAACGAAGATTTTGCTGTGCCATAAACTGCACATTTTGCAGGCTACCGCGTAAAACGTTCAGAGGTTTTACATTTGTATTCTAATTATTGATGTGTAATATACGTGGGCATCGATTTAGCGAGGGATGATATGGACGTGTGCCGACCAGCTGTCAGGATAGCTATATATGACTACGAACTTTTACACATGTATTACTGAAGCCATCGTTTGCAGTTGCTTTGATTTTCTATCAGGTTCCAAACGTAAGCCCCTGAAAATATATAAAGGATTTTTAAAACTGAAAGAAAAGCCGAGGTATATTTTGCGCGAATAAATTTGTTCGCATGATGTAATAATCACAAAATATTATTTTTGGTAAAATGGGTGACAAACATGAAACACCGTCACAGCCAAGGAGGCACTACTAGACTACAAGAGAGGTTTATAAAGAGGTTATAAAAAATGTACCGCGTCCAACGTGTGGCTCATTAGGAGCGTCCTGAGCTCATCTAGGCTGTGGTTCATCCGGTCCCTTCTCTTCTTTTCTATCACTGGCTTCATTACCTGAGGACAGAAACATACCTGCTCATGAACGTTAGAGAGAGGGAATCGGAAGAATATTGTAGATGCTGTTCAAAGTATAGCACAAAGATGGACTGACAATACCTCCAAACACATTTATCGACAGAAATGCACGTAGTCGTTAGCTGTTATCTCAATTTCAAGTTTTAATCTATAGGTATATTTGCGGATGAAACTAACCGGACATCTTAATGAATACACGAGTAAGGTTTTGATAAATTCGATTGATGACTAACTTATTTCCCCTTTTTAATCCTTCAGATTTTTTCTCATTTTCTCATATTTTCTGCGTTCATTTTCAAACTATAAATTGGAATATTGTAAACGTAGAATAATTTAGATAAAATGTACATAAATAAAATGACTTGTGCATTTATCTTTCTGTCGCGAAAAAGTACTGTTTTCTGTTGCCAGTAACTCACCCTTTTTATTGCTTTGAAATTATTCCTACTAGAATTCCTCATTTTTGTTTTCCCTGTTTAATTAATTCAGGAAAACGTGGAAGTGAAGCTCCGGCGAGTTTTTAGGTCCTCGAGTTTGTAGTCATCAATCAGGGAAGAGCACTTTAGAGCAGACTTACAGGCCATATATACACGCTGTAGCGACTGGGTATGAAAGGTGACAATGACGTTGGTGGCTGTCTGCTCACCTCCTTCATACTGACCAGCGTGACACCACTGCCTCATTTAGATTCGTAATGTTTTAAAGGCAGCTTTGCCGGGGATATATTTTAAAAATCCCGTCCAATTGAAGATTAGACTAACAGTTCAGCACGACTCGTTGCGAATTAATGAGAATTTGCCAAAAGAGAGAATATTTCCAAATTTTAAAAATCGCATAGGGTCTGGAAAGTTGAATCTGAAACCCTTATCATGCAGTTACTTCTCTTACAATATGAAACTTAAGTTTGTCATAAACTTCGAACTGTTTGTAGGGGGATGATTTAAATATTAATGCAAATGAAGTATTATTAGGTGATGTTCACTAGGACGCCGTCTTATGGAATTCCTGCGTTCGAGGCTTTTGCTTCAAGGTCAATTACACCAGATAATGTAAAACGTTAATTCGCCAACAAGACCGTGCTTTTTCTTTTGGGAGCCAAAATTGCCTAACCTAAACAATTTTGCCCTTTATCTAAATTTGGGGCCCAATTTGCTACTGAGTGGGTGAAATGATATAACACCTTCCTGTCACGAGCAGAAAGTTGGCACTCAGAAGTGTTTGCGGTTTGGCTTCGCGCATTTGGCTTCTCCATGTCACAGTAAGGAAAACAGCAATAAAATTTCAACACGACTGTTGTCATTTGTTTATGTATTGCTAGAGAATTTCCGATATGCTGCATTAAAAATTCACTGTTTCAATCCAGTGTTTGTCAATTCAGAATTTGTCAGATTGGGCTACGTACATTCCGTGTATCTTAATTCAATAGACATAGAACTTATCAACAGATATACTGACATAAAGCGGATGCTAATGTGTGCTTACTGATCCGCAATTCTTTAAGCCTATTCTATTTTGTCATATTTTACTTAAACGCTATTTTTGTGCACACCTGTGTGGCAGATGTTAGCTAATACTTTAAAAACGATTAACTCACATGGGCGGTTTATTCAATCTGATCAATTGACTCATCAAGAATGCAGAAAAGGCTGCAAATTTCTATTATTTGATTTTTAGAAGTGGCCTGAAAGTGACGTGCTGTGAATGGTAAAGCTTCCCGTGGGAACAAGAACACGGTGTTGCAAAGAAGTGACAGAAAACACACGATCGGAGGGTTAGCAGCTCTAAGTCAGACCACAGGTTTTTATGACGTGTGTGAGCCGCATTACTACATTCACGACGGTGCAACCTGCGACTGCGCCACGAGACAGCTGGCCAATAGGCTCGCCTATGAAATAGCGTAATATTTAGGGAGAACCCTTAGAAAATATATACCACAAGTTGTGGTTTACATCTACAAAAACAGGCCTATTCCTTACAGGATATCAATCATAAAAAGCAAAGGCTTTAAGTTGCAGTTGCACGTCTATGTGCCTGCGCGTGCGTGCGTGTGAAACCTGGGCGGGCCGGCGGGGGGTCGCTGAACGCACGAAAACATCGCGGCTGACCGTTAAGCGTGCCAGCGCCACCGGCGTGAGCCGTGCGGGACCTTCTTTGACACACAGATGCCAAGTCTAGCGCAATTACGCGTGGGAAGCAATGATCCGTGGCATAAGAAAACGAAGGTGTTGAACACACAGCCGTACACATTTCGTTTCAGAATGTGCTATCAATAACACACTCTGGTCAGGACAGATAGTTTAAATGTTTAAAACGAAACAAACAGGCCCGCGCCTTTTTAAAATTAATTCAAAAACAGAAGTCCTAAACGAAAGAATATTACAAACGTAAAGCTGTTCGTTTGTGGAATTTTGACTTTTTCTGCCATCTAAATTAGCCGACTCATTAATATAGCTTAAAACTACCTTTACTGTTTCAATTAATACAATATACTAATATATACATATATCTGTATTGTACAGCCATAATACTCCATGACATTCATTTAACCTGGCAACGTAAATCTCTAAAAGCTAACTGTCTATCAATTCTTAGCACTCTGGATATATGTACAAGGTTAGCAGTGGTCCATTTTCTTCACTATTCTCTGAAATGTGACTGTACAGGGCCAGGATTCTGGACTTCTCCATATCGATGATAAAGACAGTTTGGCGAATACAGGGAAAGATCGCAAAGGCACCGAGGTACAGCATCCAGAGCGCAGACTCCCAACTTGAAGCACGTCTGCCGTTGTCCCTTTCAGCAAAGTTAATAAGCAGCTGGCATATGCTTTGGGTAAAAGGATGAAACCAGCTAAATTCGAGTTAGCTGCATATGGTAATCGTGGATTAACCTACAGTATATTGACAAGATTACAGTCATACAGGCGCTATTACAGCATTAATATTTACTTAAAATAAGCCAAAACTCATTGATCAACTACAGTGGATTTAGAGTGATAGCGAGGTCACTTTTCAAAGGACACTCAATTTCATGAAGAAAAAAGTACCCATATATTTATTTAATCTGTTTGGTGAGAAGTTCACGAAAGTGTGGAAGCAAAAGGAACTTCACGCCAGAGTAAAGGAGATCGTGGGAAAGCTGCGTTTACCGTGTCGACATCAAATACGCACTTCAGGCCGTATTTCTGTTATCATTATTATTTCCTTGTCACTCCGAATGTTTATTCTCACGTATTGCCACTTGGTCGAACCCATTCTTAGTCGAGCTTCTGCTATTGTTATCAGACCACTTCTTTTCTCTCCGTGAACGTAGATCAACATTAGTGGACAATTGTTCTTGTCTCACCAGCACCGCAGATTAACACCAGGACGAGAACTCTGAAGGTGACAAAAAGTGTGTCCAGTCAAAACAGTGACGCATTGACTGCCTATGGTTAGCGTAGATAGGAAGGGGATGTTGAGCTTGACATACACTATCTATCTATCTATCTATCTATCTATCTATCTATCTATCTATCTATCTATCTATCTATCTATCTATCTACATACATACATACATACATACTTTATTACTTTATTAATCCCCGAAGGGAAATTATAGGTTAACTAAACCGAAAAGGTCAGTGAGGGGAGGTCCCAAGACGTGTTAAACTCATCTTCTCGTTACCATAAAACAATAAATCCATCATTGCAATGATGGAAAGAACCTGGTAGAAAAATTAACGACGTATATTTAATACACTGGGTTTGTGCAAAAAAACGATAAATATTCAGCAAGTGGGGCGCCGTTCAGTATACGGAATGGCACATTTGTAACCTTACTCAGAAGCCGACAACTCAGTCGAGGTGTTAAGACCATTTCGTCTTAAATGCTCACCTTTTGATACACCCAAGTGCCCCTTTCCTCATATTTTTCCTATAATGGCTGGGGCTGTTGTGCTATTTTATCATGCCAAACACGGTGGGATGGGAGGACAATTGGGCTACATGACGCCCAGCTTATATTAGTGAGACTGAATACTTATATCCCTCAGGGATGTACTTTTTTATTAATCTTGTTGTCATCATTCTGCGTGAGAATTGCACAGCATGTGCAGATATAAGGTTGGGAATTAAACATTTTAAAATGCTCTTCAAAGTTTTAGCGGTTTGCCTGGAAAATCTACTAAATTTGGCGCGAAATAGGGCCTATTAAATTTAACATGTAAATATATAGTTCCTTCTGTACAACTGCAGATAATCCTTACCTTGGAATCAAACCGCAACATTTGATTTCTGCGTTATCGAGGTGAGACACGTGGTGAGGGAATTCATTGGCATCTCATTACGTTAAAGCCACGGCCAATCAGAGCTGATATCTATACCTGTACCTGTGGCCAGCAGAAATGAGTTCCCAGCATCACCAACTGGGCGTGGTATGTGAGCCGTACAAGAGACCTAACTCTATCGCAGCAATTTCACTAAGAAGTCGAAGACAGTATTTGCAATTGGATGTTATTTGCCATCAGGATGAAACCAATGGCCAAAGACCACCCAGACCCAAGAGATGTGAAAAGAGTAAGAACATCTTATGCTTTTTAAATTGTTTCATTTCGCACAACTAATTTGTCAAACTTACACCACACCACAATAAACAAACGCTTTACAATATTTGTTTAATACTTTTTGTTATTTTTGGTCACAAATAATGATGAATCCGTATTGTGTTTTGCAGGTTTATAATTTAAAACTGACTTGATGAATCATTGCGTGAAGACACGATTATTTATAAAGTATTTTAATTTCATCATTTTAAGTTTAGTTTTATTGAAAGGAATTACTTTTTGTTTCCCTGCTACACATAAGCAGGTTCCCAAACCACAGATGGAAAAACGACGACGAGACCGTATCAATCACAGCTTAGAAACACTAAGGCTGTTGCTATTGGAAAATACGCAGAATGAGGTTCGTAAAAATAAATGTAAAGTATTCGTAACGCTGTTTTGTTGATGTTTTCTATTGCCTTATATCCGTAACATGACAAACTCTCAAACTTTGAAGAGTCCTGAACTCCTTCTATGTTTACAATAGTTTAAACAAATTGGTAATTAATGCTTGGTGTTAACACAGAAGCGATATCGTTACGGGATTAAATTTCGTATTTTCTTCATTTAATTTACGGCTGTACAGAAACTAAGAAATCCCAAAGTGGAAAAAGCAGAGATCTTAGAGAGCGTGGTGCAGTTCCTGAAAACAGAGCAAGGGACAGGAGAAGCAGCGTCGGGCCCAAAGCCAGCAGGAAGTGGAAGGCATAATTCCGTTAAGGAAGATGGGACAACACCGCTGCCCCCTGCGTGCAACCAGAACTACCGTGAGGGCATGCGGATGTGCTTACGGAGAGTTGGGCATTTCATTGCAGCCAAGAGCCGGGAGCTGGAGGAGAACATGGATGGTGTTGTGAGTTCTCAAAGTCCCCTAGAGCACAGTGGCCCCCTTCTTCATTCTCTTCTTCTGCCTCCATCCACAAAGCCCCCTCAGGGGACCCCGACTCCAACCAAACGTAGCCAGGTGCCTTGGTGTGGACATCAGCCGGCCCCGGAGCAGGTCCTCCAGCAGGGGCTCCTTCCCCTCCACACCAAAGCACCGGCGGTCAGTGTTCCCACTCAGAGTCTGAGCCGCTGCCCCATCCCCAGTTGCCCACTCGAAGGTTCAGCAGCGCCCCCAAAGGCAGGGGGCACCGCAGGCGATGCAGTGTGGAGACCGTGGCCGCAGTAGAGACAGCCGTCTACCACCTCTAGAGAGGAGATCAGTTTCCTGAATCTCTTATGACAACGGTCCAACAGTTTGCCTGTGAGATCCTGTATGGGGTGTTAATGGCTGTGTCTGGCAAATCGAGATGAAGCGAGTGGAGTTGGTTGATGACTGAAGAGGCAGTTGTTGAAGACTTTCAGGGACACTCTGAAACTGTAATATGTGTAAATATGTGTACCTGTCTATATGTATATATGGATCTGAGGAAGGAAGATGAGCTGATTTTTTGCTGAAACTACTGACATATGGTGCTCAATGCCCACCGGCTCATGGCGTGTGTATACTGTATGTGCTTTACAGGTATATATCATTTGTGTGTGTTTTAGACATCACAGATGAAATGTTCATAACTTGTGTTGAAAAGCAGTGAATTGCAGTGACATCATGTCATTAGAGTACAGGGTATCAGCAAACAAAATTAAAATGGATGTTCACAAATCACATTAAAGACCTGAAACAAAATCAAAGCGACACATTATAATTTATTCTGTTTTGTGTTACTCTAACGATGCGTAGAAATAAGCCGGTTAGTGTGAAGATTTAAAATCAGCTGCCGGCATTTTGATTCCATAAGTGTTGTATTTGCTCCAGTGAATATGCTCAGTTTCATATATAGAACTCAAGGTTCGTTTTTTTTTTGTGGGTTCGTCGCTGTTATAGGTGACAAAAAGTTGACGGGACGTATTTCATGATACAACTCGAAATAACATTTATCAGTGTTATTACACTGATAACAGTGACGTCCTTGCGACACTGACTGATGTAGAGAGGGGTGGATGGATGGATGCTATTTTTGCACACAGAAATATTCTCCTTTTTCCCTGAGATTTCATATATTAAGCTAATTAAAATTATCATAGTTATTTTGCAAAAAAATATTCAAAATTAAATCGATAGGATACTTATTTCATAAGCAGAAATGTAGGTGTTGCAACAGCATGACAGAGGTCAGAAGAATATACGAGATATATTTGTAAAGTAAATATATCAAATGATCAACCACTTAAAATTTGAATTGGCTGGAATGCCATTAGTGGATGGCCAGTATAGTGCTAGTCCTTGTCTATTACTGGCCCCAAGCAGTCACCTGTTTGGGAGGGCCATGTCTGGGGCTTCCTCTGCAGTACACGTATGAAACACTGCATACATGGTACATACTAAGCCAGACACCTGCATTTTGGCCTCTGCTTTCACCCTAAAGCCATATCTTAATTTTTCAGCTCCAGATAATTGTGTCTTTGGGATACCATAGAGAACCATTGGACCTGAATCTCGAGGGGGCCCACGAACCAGTAGGGGTCGCCATAACGTCCGGACGTACTCCTTTTGTCGCATACCCCCTCGTTTGCTCCACCCCTCCCCTGGCCTTTCCCCAAGTCGGTATATAGCGCCAAGTGAGATTCACAGGGAATACACATGTTAATCTGATGCCTCGTAACCGAGCATATATTACTGAAGGGCTGGGATTGAGGAATCCCTCATACCTGTGTCTCCACCAGGCCTCTCCCTCATAGCTCTTGCTGTTTTATTCCAAATATTCTGCCTTCTTAAATTGCTACTCTGCTCTTGCACTCCCCCCTTTCTGTGGTGTTCCTTTCGAGGTCATGATTTTGTCTGCTGGCCTACCAGGCCCTCCCTCCCCCTCACCTGTCCACCCTGCCCGCTTGGCGTCATCTGAGCCACTGAACCTGCAGTTCACCCCCGTCACGTGACTGCCTCCTCCAATACGCTGCAGCCCATCTGACTGTTCTACCTCATTATTGTTCATATTGTATTAATAAAGTTAATGAACTTAAAACTGAAATTGAATTGAACTGAATAAAACTAAGAATCGTTTTGTTTAAAAATGTGATGGTACATTCAAGGGTTCCAGTGTCTGGTTTGAGTAATTTAGCATCTGATGTACTTGACGGAATTAAAAATGAATATGTACTCAGAGCTATATTTAGGTACGGCGCCAGGCACATGTCCCAGTCAACTTTCTGGAAAGCTGTTAATATCCCGTGCCTCCGCATAATTGAAACAATTGTTTTGGTGTCCTACTGTAGCGTTCAATTAAAAATGTCTGCGCTGATGTATTAATGGCTACAATTTTCTTTTATGGCGTTTGAACATCATATTGCTTAATTATTTTCCGTGTGGGGGTAGCGTAACGCGAATAAGTTGCGCTTTAGGTTAATTGGCCCTTGCTGTGAGCCAAACGGAAACAAGTTTTAAGAACCATCACCCACGCGTCTGCTCCTCCGAGGGTGAAGTCGGCACACGCCAGATTTTTTGACGCCTCACGGACGTCCTCACACTTCACAGGTCAAACGGCTAGGCGTTTAAAACGAAGTCAGCAACCTTTCCTGCCCTGTCTGGATCTTACTCTGAGTTCTTTATACTACCCCAAGTTCTATAAACTCTGTGAGTTAACAAATACATATGTATCCTTGAGTTTTCGCATATAGCAATCCGTAAAACTAACAGTTAGGTCTTGATAATGATTGATGTTATTCGTAGCGCTTATGTTTCTCAATTTGTAAAAAATGTAACGCGGCATATATAGACTTTTAAAGGAAACAGGCGTCGGGATTTCAGAGTATTGCGCAAGTAAACATTTCGTTGCAAAATGGGCTGTGGTAGCGGGAAGTGTGAGTGTGGGAGCGGCTTCGGGATAGTCTCCCAGAGTCAAGACGAATACCACCTCGTTTTTATTGCCTGCTAAAAGTTGTACGTCATTTAATGCCAAACATATAACACAATTGATCCTCCTGGGCCTTTCGCAACGTTATAACACCTGTGGGATTGTCATCACCTGCTCATGTTGACTTCTCGACCTTGTGGCATGGAAATAACCAATTAAAAAGCTTGGGAAAGCTTTCTCACTTCAAGTAAAGTATTTCCACCGGTCTGGTGGATATATACGCGATTATAGCCTTTAGTTCACTTTCAGATTGTCAGTTATTCCCATTTCGGTATTGTGATGGTATGTGTGTACGTATATTGAGATGGTTCATGCAGCAGATGATTCTTTTAAAACGTACAGAGAACTCTTTCGTGTCCAACTCACGCAGCAAATCACGTTTTTCCGCGTGTCATGCATGCAACACAGAAATCCTGGAACCAGAGCTGTGCGCAAAAACCAGTGATAAAATATGAAACTAGAACAAAAAATCTCAGGTATCAGTACGTTTCTCACTCCGGATTTCAGTTAAATGAAAAGCTGTGCAATTAAGAAAACTGTGCGCATATATGAAACGTCACTTTTTGCACGCCCTATAACTGGGCATAAAATCACATACATTGCAGCACAGGCCCATTTGGCCGCTGAGTTTCCCGCAACTATGCAAGGCTGAGGTGTGATTCACAGATCAAAGACTTCAAACAGCAAGTCGGCTTTACGGCGAGATGTACCAGGTAATTAGGTGACAAAGCAACCGGAGCGATTGTATCGTTCAGAGTGGACAGAGGCAACCAAAATAGGACAATTGATAACTAGTGTGGGAATTATACAAAGGTTTTATGTACATACCAAATATATATGTATGGTCTATTCGCAAGCACTAAGATGTTAGCGCTCATTTGAATCAGAGACGTTGTGAATTGCTGAAGGAGAGAATTTTGGCGCACTTTAAAGGTGAGACAGTCTCACACTGCGGGGTCCTGGGAACGAGGTAGTTTGTAAGAGGGAACCCAGGACACATTGCATTCCCACGGTAACATGTCCTTTCAAACTGTAAGGGTTAGCAGAAACGCCTGAGATGCATGTAGACCCATTTAAAATCGCCACTATCGACTGATTCAGGGAAAAGGCTAATTAACCACAAGATGTCAAAAATTCTAAACGCAATTTTATTCACACTTAAAAGAAGCAATACTTTAATGCTTCTGTGTATTTATTTTATCCATAAAATACACGATATATTTGTAGAGGAGAGCTGATATTTAATAGGCAAACAACTATAATTATAATTTTAATTCACCGAGCTCTTCCATGCATGAATTATGGAATGGCTGAGATAACTTTTAAACTCTTTTCTTTTCTTCTTTCAGGATGACTCAAAATGTATTCTGAAGTGATTTTACTTCAGTTGTACTCTTTAGAAAATGCATGTATTGTATTGCATGTATTTGAGTTCAACACAAATCAAATTGCTAATAATTCTGATAGTGAAGCTCGATTGAAACCTTTGCTCCTTTTGGAGAAACGTCAACTAAAGAGAATTCTGTGCAACTTTTAACTTGAAAACTATCCGACTGTTAGATAACAGGATGTAAATAGCTGCCCACTGTGGTAAGCTCCATACGTGAAAGGGTTAAGCGTCCAGAATCATTCTTAAGTTACAGCATCGTATCAAAGAGAACACAAATCACTTTAATTTCGGGTACTGAACTATTTTTACGCAATAAAATGTCTTATTTAGTAAAAAAAAAAGTTTGTGTGAATTGTAACTAAATAATTGTTTAAATGTATCAGATAATTCCATATCAAGCTTCTGAGTATTAATAAAGCATGATATTTACCATTGTGACTGCATGCGGGCTACACCAGCCGCTTTTGTTTTACAAATCTCATTGCAGGCACAAACGGAGACACGCGTCTGCGACGTTAACACCTGAGGTGATGGTTTAATTTCCATGCACACGTCCGGGAGCCTGCTATGGGCACGAGACCTCACACCTCAAGCGACGCGTGCTTCGTGCTTCGAGTTTTGTGGCGCCTTTTGTAATGGTAATTGCTTCAAGGACACACGTGACAGACACCAAGCTCCTTGCTGTTTTAAAAACCCGTCCAAAGTGCTGACAATTATTTAATAGCCATATGCATTTTCTTTAACGCTGCACTTACTCTTTCCATTGTTTCAACTTCTCTATGACCCATGAAGAAATCCCTCCACTTATTGAGGAGTCTTTCATATCCAGGGCTTGTTATCTGGAAAGCAACAGATTGTTTTCCAATCTGTAATTATGCCCAAGCAGATGATGATGCAACTCGTGACGGCGTGAGAGAGCCCATCGATCTCCACATCAGCCCACAAACCATGTCCCAGTTTGTCACATCCAAGCAGTTCCACAGAGCCTCAGAGAGATACTGTACATGATTGAAGTCACCAAAGATTATGTGATCATGCATTCGCTGAGGTACTGGGTTGGAAACTCGTGACAGATTAATGTAAAATCTCACACGAAGCGTCGAAATCGGCTGATATTGGAAACTAAACAAAACATGTTATTACATTTGCAGGATCGAGTTTGTATGATCACTGACTCATAGCCAGCACTTCAAAACTCAAGCAGCAAGTCACTGATTTACTGAAAACTCAGTGAATATATAGACAGCTATCTCACTTCGTTTCACCTTCCTCCTTTTATTTTGAATTCTGTTTGCCTTTCAGACCGTTTTTATCATTGTGATGCGGCACGAACATCATGAAAATCATGGCATGCAGAATCGTTTATAAAATAAGCCTACATATTCACTCTGTGTAGAATTATAACCTTTTTTGCGCAATTATTTTCATTATTTGTTTCCCTTGAGAAAAGATCATCTTTTATACGAAATATAAAATATTATCTAATGGCTTTATTTACTTTGTGTTCCCACATTTTTAAGCAGGTTTTTTCCATGTTTGGTGTAACCATGCATCTGTTACACAAAGTAAACAACCACAAAGTAAACAATAACATACTTTTTGTACTTCAGACGCTACACTTCATTTATGTCTTTATAAGATTACAGTGAATTCGGAAAATGTGAAATCAAATGGCTTTAAGGTCGCCTTCCTAGAATTTGAAATGAGTAAATTAGCATTTCAAATCTACCATTGTCAGCATTTTCCCTCTTGTCACCTCGTGCTGTGCAATTTACGGCCCCTGTGTAAGGCACGCGCCCCGCCGCTGTCACCTCTTTGATTCGTACGACATCAAAGCGGGTGCCTTCCGTGGGAACAGCGCCGAGAGATTAATTTAAATGGGACATCAATGTGAAGAGTTTGATCAAAAAGAGGAGGATATTAAACATTTTATGCATGTAGACAAACGAGAAATGAGTTTTATGAAAGCAGAAGTTTGTAAAAACTGCATGAAAATCATTTAAAACCTGTATGTTTATTCCTTCCTGACCACTTTTTGATAAGCAATCGCGATAATTTCGATGATCGGCCTTAGAGGGAACACAAGTGGGAAAACGAAGTATAGAGTGTCACAAATCTGTTCACGTTTCCACTACCAAGTAGACAATGAAACAATAGTGAACAAATGTATACGGTGGGACCCTTTTGCAGTAACTGCCTAACTCGAGAGAATGGATCTCAAGAATTCAAAAGCGTATGCGTAAAACTAATCCATACTTAAATTTCTAGCTCACTTGTTAGTTAATATCTTTATTACAAAGTGCATCTGTTTAGTGAGTTTTTAATGTTTTACAGAAATGAGAAAAGGGAGCTAAGAAAGACAGCATTGAGTTCACTGAAATCTTAAAGTGAGAAGTGTGGTCATTTGCAATGCTCCACGCGCCAGCGGAAGGTGAGGTGTCGAGACCTCCCTGGACCCCCTGTCCTTTCGCAGCGTGACGCCCCATGTGTAAACCACGACCAAGCCGAACCTATAATCATAATTCCTGATAAGTTAGAAACAAATGCAGTATTTTAAAATCAAACGCGGTATTTCGTTCCCCCAATCCGTTATTTGTTACTTGCCACCTCGCTTATAGAACTTTTTAAAAATGTTTACGTTGTCTTATTTTTGCCATGTATACGTTATCGTTTTTCTACAAAACATAATCTTGTATAAGACTCGCAAAATACGTATAGTTGTGCTTTTCCAGGCCAGATGACGTTATTACGTAATTTTACGTTGTAAATTTTACGAGGCTGAGCCCTGGGCTTTTGTGGGCGGTGCCACACGCTCACACCTTCCCGCAAGGTTTAAAAGCACTTCGGCGGGTCGTCGATCCACGTCAGTCAAACGACTTCTCGGAACTGGGCACTGCAAACACGGGCCGTATTCACTGTCAAGAGCTGAAATACAAAGACGGGATTTTAAACGAGTTATCAATCAATAACCGAAGAAACTCCGTTCAATTTCAGGATGAGACAGCAGGGAGTAACTCAGACCGAAGACTTAAAAACTGCTAGAAAGGTAATTTATTTTTATATGATTTCGCATCACGTTAAAACAGGAGAATCATTAAACATTAATGTATTTATGAGAAATTTGAATTTTACCGACGGTGTGTTCATTGTACAACTGTTATTTGATTTTGTAATCGGAGTTTTTGCTTAGAAAAAAGCCCCGCGGTTTTAAACGGCATCGTTATTTCAGTCCGTTTATTGTGGATCAAAGTTAAAAATCAGTTAAGACGCTGCAGTTACTTGAGCTTAACTCATTCCTGCTCTCTAAAACTACCCCCTTCAGCTCCTCAAACCTCAGGTTGAAAAACAGCGGCGAGAGAGAATGAACCGTAGCCTGGAGACACTGAGAGTCCTGCTTTTGCAAGAGACCCACAATCAGGTGAGTCGCATCGGCCACTTGCCACCTCCCTCGAAGTGCATCACCTGAGCTAAGAATCCAAGGCATATGCCGATGTGAAATTGTGAGTATCGGTCACCTCAGACACTCCGTCTTGTTGCAGGGCAAGTCGAATCGTAGGATTGAGAAAGCTGAAATTCTAGAACAGACGGTAATTTTCCTGAAGAAATCCAATGAAACTGGTACAAGCAAAGCTGGCGAACAGCAGCACATCCGGGATGGGTTTTCTGCGTGTCTCCAACGAGCTGCCAGATTCCTGCACTGCAGGGGGGAGGGGCCGCAGGTGCAGACAGTCCTGACCACCAAGTTCTTCCCCTGGCCTTTGCGAGGTCCGCTCTCAGCTCACTCTCCCCAAACCGAGTCCGCTGAGCTGCCTGCGCAGACGTGCAACAGTAAGTCGGACTGCAGACAGCAGTTCCATGTCACTTTCAGGAACAGTGACGCTGTTTCCAACAGGCGTCCTCTGGGGTGTGGAGATCCCAGCATCCAACAGCGCCCACAAAGAGACGCTCTTCTTTCCTGCCAGTCGCCACCCAATAAAATCAGCCAGGTCGTGTGGAGACCATGGCCATAAAAACTCTTTAAAATGGGACAGTGATCTGTTTAAAGTTTATACTTGTATACTACTGTATATGTTATTGCTTCAGCAACAAAACTCGGGTCCGTAATTATAAATACATATTTAGGATGTGTTTCAAACACCAGTATATTCCAAAAAAAAAAAAAAATTACTTCAAGTTAATTTACTTCATTAACTTGTAAATATCTCAATATGCATTTGTATTGAATATTCATAAAGTTACATTGCATGGATTTCGACTGCTTTAAATGGTTTCCCACGCACGATACCTTACTTTTGACTGCAACGGAGTAGGTCTCATCCCAGGTTTTATTCTATTGTACGGAATAACTGGTTTTCAGTGTGGATGTACAATACCACTGTCACATATAAACCTGCAAGCAGCAAATGTAATATGTTAGATTAAATGTAATGTAACGTTTCAGTGCAGGACAGTCCATATAAATAATACTCGACACCTTTTCTTCTGAACAATATTCGAATACCTTTGATTTTTGCACAACTATTTATTTATATATTTTGTATTTTTCCCTCAGCTTATATTTTGTACAATAAACATTTTAAATGATATCTGTGAGTCCTTTGCAGTTTTGATTCACGTGGGTCTCTAATCCTTTTCATTCCTTTTCACCGCGAGAGCACATTTGCGGGTGCGTAAAATCCACGCGCCATACATGCCCCATCTGTCCCGCTGTTTGATGATGCAGTTTAAAAAGGGTCAATTAATCACGCACTCATGGGAATCTCTGAAAGGCAGAATGGAAGCATAGGACATACTCCGTCCACAATACCCCCAAATGAAAAGTTGATGGCAAAATTATGCCCAATGATTTTAAGAACCGTCCACATATTATACAAAGTTTTGTTTTGGTGGATAGTGCTATTCCATCACACTATAGGTTTTGGTTTCCCACAATCTTAATGAAATTCTTAAATGTATGACGTTTTCGTTTCACTTTAGACTATACTTCCAACTATAATCAGTACAGTTTAATTTACAATGTTTAACATGAGCAGCTCAGGTTTGGCTTGAAAGCTGGTATATGGAACAAAAAAATAAAATAAATGTTTCAATTATATATGCGTGTAAGTTTGAAAGGATTTTTTCAATTTTCCTTCAAGTTGTCTGGGAAACATCAGTAGGCTATATGCTTATACCCACATCAACGCCTGTTTTTTCATTAGACGTACCGTATTCCTTCTATAATATAATTCATGCTGGATTGTAAAAAATACGTTTTCTCCCTTTCGATTCTTGCTGAGCCACTGCTCTCTAGTTCTACTAAACCTTCCCATTCTGAACGGGTAAAATGTACTTATCGTGTTTACCAGAGGGTGACTATTGGTGGGTGTTAAGGTTTCCTACCTAGGAAATGGCCCGCCAGCTCAGCCTCGTGGAAGCACGATGGGAGCGTGCTTTTAGGTGTTAAAATCCAGCGAGACGCTGTTTGATCCCCTTCAAGACACTAAGCATCACCTTCTGAAGAGAGGTTCCCACAGCAAGGCGCCAAACCAAGGTGTCTACAAAGACGTTCGAAAGCGTGAAAAAATCGCTCGTTTGTAACACAACGACAATTGATCTGAGTAAAGCACATGTCCTCACATCAGTGGCAGTTATTTAACAGGTAAACAAAAAAGTAAAATAAAATGGAAATGCCGCCGGAGTGAACAACGCCCGACACGGCATCCCACGCTCTCACTTCACCCGCACCAGTTATTCAATTATTCAATTATTCAAGATCGTTAGTTGTTTTCAACTATGAACCGACATTTACGCTTACGGTTGTTACATCCATCCATCCATCCATCCATCCATCCATCCATCCATCCATCCATCCATCCATCTCTTTCCACTCTGCTTGACCAGCTATGGGCTGCGCTGATATAACGTGTCAGTTGATTAGATTAAAATGTATCCCCACCTTCCATTTCTTATCTAGAGTTTATCAGAATATACCAATGTTTATATGAAATCCAAAAAACGAAACCAACCAATAAAGTGGACCCTGACAGTGAAAGAAGCCCCTTCAAACCAATCCTCTCACCTCTTTCTTTTCCCATGGCGGCGAGTTCTTTAATCTCTGTAATTTAAAAAGGTGCCACGGCGGGAAAGCATGATGGGCAGACAAAGACGCTTCACACGCTCCAACGCATCCATTCACTCAAACATTTTACGACGTTCGAGTCAACGCTTGTGAATCGAAAATAACATTACATTTCACAGCAGCGCACATCTCATCCAAAAGCACGTATACTGACACAAACTACTATGCCCAGCGACAATTCGTATTTCAACTATTCGTAATTTCTCTGCACATGTTAAAAATGGGATGTAGTACGGGCGAATGCGTTCAAAGAACACTTGAAAGTCCATCGGCACGTGGAGACCCAGATGTGTCAACAACTGCAGAACGGCTGCAATGGTGGGACCGCGTGCAGCCCCCACACCTCCAAGAAAACCGGTTCCCACGACATAGCGCTACATTCTGCACCCAAATAGCGGAAGCGCAGAGGCGAGAGACAGGCTCACGACTGTGGACAGGTCCTCTCCCACCCGTTCCCACGACTCAAAAAGGGTCAACATTAACAGGTCAGAAAAATGTAAACACAAAGAAAACGCAGATTTCACATCACAATCACTTTATTTGCAGCTAACCAGGGCAGAAATTTGACAAACTGACTTGTTGGAAAAGTGGCATCTTAAGACAGAGCTGCATCGAATGTCACTAACTTCTTCATTATGATCTTTTCTGCCATCATTGTTTGATGCTAGGTGTTGCGTGGTTGTGTGCTTAATTACACCCCAGTCACAGTAGTGACTACCGCCAAAATAATGCGAGCACCCCTAAGTCTTCAGGCCATATAGTATGTGTACTGTAAGAATAATAATCAGCACGTTATTCATCCCCGTGGGGAAATTAATAATTCATGTGTTTTTCCCAGCTTGCTCTCCCAGCTGAGAGCTGAGGTTCAGTGTGCCAGGTCAGCCAGTATCCAGCATCCCCGGAGCAATTCAGGTTAAGGGTCTTGCTCAAGGGCCTAACAGCAAGTCAGACACTTTTGCTGGCTGCAGGACTCGAACCTATGATCTGTGGATCACAGGCACAGTCACCTAACCCGCAGAGGTGCAACAGCATCCATAAATGCACAAACGGACAAAAACTGTGGCTTCAGATAAAATAATCCTTGTTTGTACCCTGCATGTTTTACCAAAAGAAGACTCCTAAATACACAGCTTTCATAAAAAAAAGTCTCCATC
Organism: Gymnarchus niloticus; assembly: GCA_009936485.2. Classification (NCBI taxonomy): domain Eukaryota; kingdom Metazoa; phylum Chordata; class Actinopteri; order Osteoglossiformes; family Gymnarchidae; genus Gymnarchus; species Gymnarchus niloticus. The sequence continues at coordinate 277,342 of JAACJT020000053.1, forward strand.
GGTCTCAGGTATTAGGTTGACTAGCAATTCTGTTAAATATTATCTAGTTATGTCATGCCTCCATAGCCCAACCTTTTTGCAAAACAAAAGGTACAAAAGCATTAAAATACCTGTATTCCCAAAGAAATAAAACCCAGCTCATACACTAAATGTTGCTGCAAAAAATAAAAACTTGAGGTTTCTTTCGGCTGAAATAAAATCAGATATTACACCAGTAATGAACCAGTAAAATCAGCTATCACAGTAATTCTGGTATGCAGGGTACCAACATATGGGTATGGATCAGTCTCAGGTCAACAAACAGATCAAACCTCAAACTTAAATGACGTGGAGAAAAAAGTGACACATAAGCAAATAAATTACAAGTTTATTCATGATAATAGCAAAACAAAAACAATAGCTTTCAAAGCATCTTTATTACCTGATCCAGCAATGCAGGTTAAGGAAAGCTAGGCATTGTGAACAAAACATGATGCTTTAATCACCTCCCACCCCATCAGTGCGACCCACCCTCTGTCTTGCTAGTTTTGACTATGTCGTGCTTTGCTTCCATCTGCTTCACCTAAACCTTCCCTGCCGCGCGGCCTTGCGCACGCTGGTACTCCTGCTGCAAGCTGGTCAGAACTTCGCGGTGCTGATCTGACTTGCGCTCCAGATCCTTAAGCAGGGTCTCATAGCGCTGGCTGAAAGAAGAAAAGAGACATGCCATAGGCCAAGAACTCCAGCGCCTCCTTCTCCCCCCATAAAGGAGCTGGGCTACATTACCTGGAGATACCACAACGGGGCAGTAAAGAGCACTGAGGTTTTCAGCAGTGATGGGAGAAACCAGCTTTATAAACCTCCATTTGGTGTGCTTACAATAATGTTGGTTGACAGCTGGTTTACTGTACATCACCAGCATTGTAATAGTGCCGAAGGTCTGGCAGGTCTTTTAAAATTCACGATAGATGAAATGAGACTTTGAAAATGCAAAAAGTTTCAAATTACCATCATTAGGAAGTCCTAAATGTACAGCAAGATTAACTCAATATAGGAATAAATACAATGAAACTGCTAGTCTTTGCGTTTAGAATATATACCTCAATTTGCAAGCTTTGGAATCGTTTTCCAAACTTACATCTCTCCATTGATGTACTCCAGTCTCTTAGCAACCGTAGCTTTCGCTTCTTCCAGATCCTGCTTCACCAACACCGGTCCGATGAGCTTGAAGACGGTGTTCTCACTGTCCAACAGATCCAACTCCTGCAGGGCGCAGCACAAGGGCGCTTTACAATAGGCAACTGGGACATGCCGCTGCAAATGTTTAGTCATCACCCCTGTCGAGTCCGTACCTCTCTCACAATGTTGTTCTCTGTCAGCTGGGCTTCCAGTTTTTGCCTGGCTGACATGCTTTTACTTACATCTAGCAAAAATAGACCGGTTATTACAAAAAAAACCTGTGATATATATTTTTTTAACAACAGGCATCAGACAATTGAATGACACGTGCTTCTACCACTAAAATGGCTTATCATTAGCGCACATAATGTAATATTAAAATACAATAATGCAATATAATTCAAATAAGCAACGTTACAGGCCAGATTGTGTCATTTGCGTACTAAATCTAACATACAATAAGCAGCCGACATAATGCACTGTAAACTACATGTTATGAATTCATCAATACTTCTCTGCCTCGCTATACCTTTCTGTAGCTGTTGGTATTTTTCCAATTCGGACTGCAGCTTCTTCTGAATGGCTTCAGCCATTGTTGTCCCCCTGTCAACCTTTTTTGAAAAGAACCTTTTTTTTTAAAAAAAAAAAAAAAGAATACACTCGAAACACATTCACGATACGAATTCTATAAAGCGGAGGAAGAAGAGGAAACGGTCCCGTCTCGCTCCGGAAATGACGAGTTTAGCTCCGCCCACCGGTACGACGCTGCCTCTGGCACGTGGAGCTCAAAGCGTCGGTTCCAGACGTGCTTCCGTTTGCTTCACCCCTTGCACCGAATCACTGAAGGAAGTGAGTACTTTTAGGAGATAAATAACGTTCCATAATTAGCTGTATAAATACACCAAATCATTCCGTCGTCAAGCTCTCCAATATAGTTGCATTAATCACGTGAAGGACAAAATTCGAATTTAAGAAATACGGTTATTTCAGTAACTGCGAGCTCCATTCGGCATGCATTTGGCGCTAGAGTTACATCGCGCTCCACGGCTCCCTTGAAACAACACCGGTTTAGAAGTGTGATGTGGTTTAGCTGCAGTGTTTGTCACTTAGTTTAATGTTATATTGTTACCATGCTTGTGTTAGGTACACAGGTACCTAACCTGCCTGCCATAGGCTCTCGGTGTTCCCCTCAACCTTGGCCATGATAAGAGGTTAGCCGATGGAAGGATGGATGGTAAAAAAAAAAAACACCTGTCTGAGCAGTAGAAAAATAACATGAATAGTATTTTAAATTCACATTTCTTTTCACTTAATCTTTCTAAATTCTTGTCCTACTGTGCCTTTCTTCCCACTGTGTGCCTTTCTTAATAAATTACAGGGCTGTGTACACACTGGGCCACCATCTGTCTGGCATCATGATTTTGCAGAGGAGGCTCCCAGCTCGAAATGCATGCAAAAGTTCCAATTAAAAAGGCAGCAGGTATCCAAGGGGCTATCTGCATTTGTAACCTTGGACATCTCCACAAATGAGAAGCAAAAGCAGATAAAAGTTTGGTGTATAAATAACCGAACTAACATATAGTGTCAAGCAAATAATGTCACACAGTATGAGGTGTCTGTAGCTGAGGCTGCTCAGTGGAACTTAGGCGTCGTGGGAACCGGTGATAGCTCGAAGGACCGTAAATGTGGTGACCACCGTCGCTGCGCTGGTTCGTGGATTTAAGCTCCATGTATCCCGGTGGGTCAGCCAGAACAACCACTTAGGCCAAGGATCCTGGGAAATCTTTATTTCTTCGCTTAAGCACAGTAGATGAAAACAGTTCTCACTTCAATCTCATCAGCTACTTGCACTACCCCATGCCTAGCTGACTCTGTATCTCTCTCTCTGGGAATCTCAGTGTATAACTGAATCTCTCTATGAATCTCTCTCTGGTCTGTCACTAAATGTATACCTTTAAGATCCCATCAGCAAGGTGATGAGAATGTTTCGATGGCTAGAATTCCACCTTTCCTGGGAGACCATTATGGGGAACTTCCTGTTTCAGAATTAAGAACAACAATTAAGAGAGGGCAACGGAATGCTATGTGCTGCCCAAATGCTAGGAGTCTGAGGGCCTTTTCTACAGCGTCACTAAACCTAAAGTCTGGATTGAATTCAGGTTATTTTTCATTTCCACTGAGAATCTATTGCTGAATATTTACATGGCCTTGTGGTCTATTTAGCATGTAGATTACCGCTTAACAGGTGATACAGCTCTAATCCTGAAGGGTTTATAAGCCTAATTTTTCTACTAAAGGTATATCAACAAAGACACAGTAGACTTGCAAGAAACAGTGCTTTGTTTACCCTGCACAATTAAACTGGAAAAGAACAGGTACAATCTTTGACATGGTTACAAACAAAATATTTATTTTGGGAAATAAGTAGTTAGACATAAGTGGATCGGTCAGTGTGATTTAGAGTATTTCTATCTGCCCCTGACTCTCATAAGCCACCGTCGTCTCTCCACATGAGTAGAAACTGTCTTCTCACGATCATCTCAGTCTTCATTGTTTCTTCTTCACAACATGTGCACAGTCATATTTCCCCCGCACCACTTTCAGCTTGATCCCAGGCAAGTCCTGTGTTCTTCCACCCTCCACCAGTACCACATTGTGCTCTTGGAGATTGTGTCCCTCCCCAGGAATGAACGCTACTGCCTCTTGGCCGTTGGAGAGGCGCACGCGAGCACATTTGCGGTTCGCTGAGTTCGGCTTCTTGGGCTTCCGGATTAGGGTCTTTAGGACCACGGCCTTGAGCTGAGGACGGCCAAAGGTGGCACCGACTCGGGGCTGCGGGGGAGGAGGGCGCCCCTTACGGTGCATCTGATTGAGCGTTGCCATGGCCCTCGGAAGGAAAGGGCGGGACCATGAGGATAGGAAGTGTGGCTCTGTAAAGCCTGTGGGAAGGAAGGTTTGTATGAACACCAAATCATATCATAGGACGGTCCAGATGTCATGTGACCACTGTTCTCTAACTTCTAGCAATACTTCAATATTCAGATTTAACCAGCCCTGCTTGTTTGTTTCAGACAGCTAAAATATATAGAGTACATTAGAAATTTTATATGAACTTAGACTACATTACACAGCCAACTGAAATCTTAAACACAGGACTCATATCATGGCTTCTTAAGATTTTCAAACAATGTTATGGCTGCCATGTATTCTATAGTAAAAATATTCTGCATTATAAATGCCACTTTAAAAACTAAAAAAGTGTTTGTCTTATTCCAGTTGACTGGTGATATTATGTTTTACTGGAACAACCACCCTGCAGGAGAGATGACATCAGAGGTCTCAGGCTCCAGAGGTTAGTCATCCCTTCTGCTTCTGAAAAACAGAAAATAGGGCTATTATAAAGATCTCATAAAAGCACAGATTACAAATAAAATATCTTTTGCATCTGACAAAATTAAGGATTCTGTGACGCCAATAGCCAGAAAAAAATTAAATACTATCAAGCATGCCGTTTTAGATTTCATGTGCTATTAATGATTTTACATGTCACAAGGTTTTAGCATATAAATGTGATCGGATGTTTAAAATCGAGTTAGGCACAGCTTAAAAATAAAATATTTTAGACGTTCACGTCTGTTTAAAACTGAATACGCTGCGATAATAGAACTTATTTAAATATAAAGCCCCAGACTATACTGGAATTAATAAGACACGTTTCTCCCGGTCACCTTGCAGGCACCGAAGTATCACTATGTACCTTTAGGGGGTAACTGCTTAATCCAGAATATCACTGAAGACGTTCCGTATTGTATAAATATGTAACGTAACAAGTCTATTAAAACATCTTAACAACCTTAAACGACAAAGCAGCACAATTCCTTTCTTAACCCTTTCCGTAGTACCTTTAAGAAAACCCGGAAATACGACAGTGTTCTCTATATCTTTCCCGGACAGATATTGTTATTTGTAAAATGGTTCCGGTAGTGAACACGTGGGACGCATAAAGCAGGCCTATGTAAAATATTATACATTTTACATGTCGTATATTCAGGCATTATATAATTTTTGAAGATAACCACAAATGTCCTTTGTAAATTGAACCAATTTTTTATTTCAGTTTTGTTGTTTCATGCAATTATTTTCTTTTGCATTACTTGGTTTCAGGGGAAAATATTGTGTCTTGGATCGCTTACCTGCCTTACCATATTGCTTGGGCGCAATTGCGGCCTCATTAATAACTGAGCAGTGTATTGAAATCATTCCTTGCAAAGCAAATAACACATACAAAATATAAACCACCCTGAACTACCTTACTGTGTTAGTAGCTCCGCTGGTGAAAATCTTTTAGGAGCCTTGACTTTTTGTGATATTTGATATTTGTTTACATATAGCATAGGAACACTTGCGTGTCTAATTTCTTTCTATTACATAAGAAGGTATATTGTTTGGGCTTCAATGGGCACACAAAACTTTTACTGTTATTCCTTAAATATGCTCTTTAGTTTCACTAAAAATCAAGCTTGGTTAGATTCCACCTTAAGTAATCCCCCAGATCAGAACTGCACTGAAAGGTTTAGGGCTGGTTTTTAAAACAGATTAAAACTAATCTTAGACTAAATCACCCGCTTAAAGAAAAAGCCTGGTGAAAAATTAAAAATGCACATGCAGTTGATCAACCAGTTCATCTTTGGTGTATGAATGTAGCTTTCTTTTGCATTTTTGAGTTTGTAACAAGCTACTTTTGTTAATAGCCACAGAAACAAAGATACAAGTTGATCTCAAATTTAATTTTTCACCAAACATTCCCCTTAAGAGGGTGATTTAGTCTAAGACTGGGTTTAATCAGTATTTTAGAAACCGGCCCTTAAAGTTTAATTTGTGTTTCAACCTTTGACAAAGGAGAGGACAACCACACAAGAGTTACAAGCTGATCAGATGCAATTTCTCTGTATTAACACTCGGGGGCAGTGTTAGATCCTTTTCCGCAATGAAACAAAATTATTTGCAACTGCCTATGCTTAATATGTGTATAATTAGTCTAATTTATTGTTATTTTGTGTATTGGATTAATTTCTGCGATTTCCATTGCTTCAGACTGAAGATTTTTTTTGGTGTACTAACACACGGAAACTGTCATTTGAACACCAGTACCAAAAATATCACGTTACATAAGATCTTAAAAGGAAAACATTTGATTTTGAACATTTTGAGAAAGAGACTTGAAGAGCATTAAGGAATTATCTCCAGTCTGTTCAGTCAAGACTCCATATTACCTTGGTATCTTTGGCAAGGGCAGTACAATGATGAGGACAATAGGCTGGATAAAGGGGCAAAGGGGGCAGGAGGCTGATCTGTTTATAACTGTTAACGTCTTGCCAGGAAAAGAGGGGAGGATTGAGAGGTGTGTAACTTATAGAAGATAAGAGTACGCGGGACATCTAGACACACAATGATCATAGATGCTAGAGAGTGGAAGGACGGCCATGTTAAACAAATCACAGAGAGAGCATGTTTATGGGAGAGAGAGAATTGAGAAGTGAGAGAGTGCGGGCAGGGGACTGCTGGGGGGGGGGGTGTCTGTGCATACTGGGTCCTTGTGAAAGTACAAGCACCCTCTCATAGTCTCATCATAGCCTCACTGTCTTCTCCCTTTTCAGACCAGTTTATTTTTAGCTGATGTAGAAAGCTGGGACCTTCACAGGTGAACAATGGGAGCGGGGGGGCATGAATTGCATTCAGACGGCTGCTGGGATGAAAAGAGAGATGGCATGAGGCGGTGAGCAAGGACAGATGTTACCTTACAGCTCATGCAGGGTCAAGAGGAAGAACAAATGAGAGTGAGAGAGAGAAAGCGCAACCACAGAATGAGTTTCTTGCACAGCAGCCCGAGGGAAAAAGGTAACCAGTGAAGGAGAGAGAGGGCGATGCTATTTTTGGCATGACGCGGAGGTGTATGTATGTTTTGGGGGATGTGGGGGGGAAAGGAATAAAGGAAGAGGAGGAGGAGGAGGAATATTTTGTTGAATGAGAGGGAGCTACTTTGTTGAATGGTGGGGGGGGTGGAGTTTGCAGGAGGAGAACTTGATTGCACAGCAACAGACTAATTCTCGTGTCTCAGGCTACAAATCTGATCAAAAGGAAGGGTGGTGGGAGGGTTATGGGATTAAACTCTGCCCTTAACCAGGAAAGCCCATATATGGAAGTCATCCAGCCCCTAAGCAGGAATATGGTGGGCGGACAGGCAGTTGAGGATGGGTGGAGGCACGCGTCTATCCATTAACAGCCACCGTGGTCCTGTATGCCCAGACCCAAGCCCGCCAACAGGAAGGCTGCCCATACCTGTGCCAGAGCTTCTGAGTCAAGGCTGCGTCAGCTTGAGTCAGAGAGCCTGCGCATTGCCGTCTGCGTCAGCGACGCCGCTAACGCCGGGTGGCAGATGGAGAGGGAGGAGGCGGGGAGGCTGGGAGCCAGGGACATGTGTGTGTGGAGGGTGAGGAGGCCATGGTGGGGGCGGGACTTGGGAACAGAAGGCGGGCAGAACAGCCAGAGCAAGAGAAATGATAGGCGACGCAGCAGAATACTGACATGCAGACATGAATCAGTCTTAAGTGCACTTTAATATAAATGCATTTGATTGACATCCAAATACACTTATGAGCAACACTAAGAGAACACTGTTCCACAATGTCCATCTTCAAAAATACCATATCTTATGCATATGCATATATAATTCTTATATAATAAAAATTCTTATATACACTGATACATTTGTAATACAAATTCATACAATCGTTTTGTTGCACATTTTTGACTGCCCATACTGTTTATTTACATATCCTAGGAGATATGTTTACATGTTCAACAACATCCTTTCTAAAACTGTCACATGTAGAATGTCATACAAATAAAGTTCTTTTTGTAAAGGTAGCAGTTAAATAGCTAGAACGTAGGAATCAATCCTTTACTTTACCGTAGAAAACTCTACGTTAGCGTGTCAACACTGCAGGAGAAACAAGATCGTTCTCAACCAGTGTCGCTTAATAACTGAACAGAAACAGCACCTCAAACCGATCCAAGTATCCAGTAAACTCGTCCTCTCTCCGATAAAGAAGAAACAGTCACCCCACAGACAGCCCTGCTATCTGAGCAACAACAGAACGCACCCCCTCTCTGCGGCACGGTGTCACATTCGGACAGAACCGGACGTGTTCAATGTCGTCACACCTATGAGGTGGAGTCACTTTGTCACACACACACAAAACAGGTTACCATAACCACGTATTAAGAAGAATTCCATTAACAGGCAAGGTGGACTCACAAAATTTGACGTGCATTTATAAATATCGGTGTCACAGGATCCAGCATATGTCACCAGTAGGGCTTTTTCTCCCATGATGCACTGCAGCCTGTGACGTACCACCTCTGTTTGGGTGGGCATAGGCATAACAAGAGAAATACTAAGATCACATCACACAAAGTCTGTAAACAAATCAATAGCATAAAAAATTCCATCAATGGATTTCCATACAGGATTTTCATGTCCTTGCAGCCACAAACTCAAAACACAAAATCTTTAGCAATTTAAAACTGACCATGACTGTCAGTTTCACTTTTTGTAAAAGATTTAACCACATGATGTATGTTAGGCAGGGCCACCCTAAAATTAGAGCCTAACAAGCCTCACACATCTTCAGATTTTGAAGATTTCAACTCAGTTTTGTTGCTTCATGCCACTTCCTGCTGCTGTAGAAGGCAGCTGGAGAATTATAGGCTCGTTCGCCTCGTCGTAGTGTCGGTGTTTTCAGTTTGAGCTGCTCCTCTGGAAAAGGACAAGAGTAGCAATCTGGCGATTGCTTTCTTCATTAAAGACCGAGGAGAAGCGTCAACAAGGACATGTCCGTGTAACACTTGTTTTTCCTTGTATGTTTTACAACAAAGGACACTCACTACAAGTGAATACAAATAGTATAAGTAATCCATTAGTAAAATTGCCTTTGCAAGGTTACCGATTAAACAGAAGCTAGTGCAATAGGATAGTTCGATGATTAAACCTAAACTCTATTCAGGTTCGTACAAGTGTCATGTCACATCCCTGTTCTAATATCGACAAATAAATAAGTAAAGTTAGTAGACCATCTCTCATGGGCTTGCAAATGCATATACCGAAGTGACCGTACTTTAGCTATATGTACAATTCTGTATATATCTATACATTAGATATTCTTCACTTTTCAGGAAAAGTAGCTCCACAAAATATGACAATATGCCATACTTAATGAAGTAAGTCACAGACTTATTTTAGAACGGAGTATCACTTCCACTTCTATCTGAGGGAAACGAGAGAGAGAGAGAGAGAGAGAGAGATGGCACCAAATTAGTACTTTATGGTTAGTAAAGATTTGACATTCATGTGCATGGCAGAATGATGTTATTGAATTAGTGATCAGTGTGGTTGGTTACTTCATGCGGTAGAATGAACTGGTGTGAGACACGTAGATGCAGTAGGAGAGATGGAGAGCTGGTTAGTGTAGGTGCCTCACTTCTTACCTGCTTGGAAGTCCCGTGGCGGAGAACGACGGTGGAGTTGATACAACTCAGGTTGTTGCCCCGGGGTAGGGGCAAAAGAGGCTCCTGCCCCAAACATGGGTTCCACGGCGGCCAACTCCTCTGGGAGGGGCTGGGCGCAGAGCAAGCTGGGGGAGGCGACGGGCACAGCAGGGACAAGGATGGGAGAAGGTGGAGATGCTAACATTGAGGAGGAAGAGGAGTAGCAGGTTGGTGATGGAGAAACCTCTGTGTCCATCATTCCTTCCAAGATTTCTCCCTCGCCTCTTGGTGCCTCTGCTTCAGTGCCCGCCGTTGCTCCGCCCCCAGCTGCAATGTTACGGTGCGCCGATTGGACGCTACAGGTGTGGCCAAGGCCAACCAGAGATGCCCCCTCAAATTGAGAGGGCGGGCACCAGCACTCTGGCGTTGGTGGAGAGGGTGGTGGTGAGGAAAGTGAGTGGGAGGAATGGCAGGGTGAGGGGGACAAGGATGGGGAGGAGAGGTCCTGGAGGAGGGCCTCTATGATGCACTCTTCAATAAGAGCAATGTCATCTGGGCTGAGACATTGATCCTGACTCTTCCAGCATTTGACAGGGTAGAGTTCAAGCAACGGAGAAGTGAAATCCTGGGCTGGGGGGGAAGGTATAGGAGAAGTTGGAGAAGAGGCAACAAGCTTGTGAAAGAAGCCTTCGGGGTAAAATCTCTCAGCCAGAGAGCTGATGTGCTGAGCCAAGACAGAAATCTCAATCCTCTCCTTGTCCTGCTCTCCCTCTATAGAGAAGAGGGGCAGGCATGGCTGCTCTCCAGGAGAGGCTTCTGGGGTAAGAAGACCTTCATGTGGGTAGGGAAATGGTCTACTGGGGACATCAACAAAAAGCGGGCCCCGGACCTCAGGTAGAGTCATGACAGTACAGTCACCATCCCCTGGGGTGTCTGGGGTGGGGGGTAGTTTCTCATAGAAAGCCCCACTGCAGGGCTCCATGGAGAAAAGGAGATCAGGGACAACTGCTGAGATGGAGAGCGTATGGGGGTTAGATAGTGGGGCCGTTATGGTGACGGGGGGAGCGACTGAGGGAGTTTCACTGATGTTGGTATCCATGGAGAAATGCTGCTCACCAAAAACAAAGCTACCTGCCCCCAGCTGAGGGGTGTAAGGGGGTGTGCACGCTGACTCCTTTCCCTGATGGGGGTGGGACATTGGAAGAAAGGGAGGGGCGAGAGGCCTGACAGGGAGGCGTGGCCCTGTCTCAATGGGCGGGGACAGAAAAATGCTCTGGGCCAGGAAGTCAAGTTCAGCGACAGGATCAGATGAGGCCCCATGAGTTGGAGAGGAGGTCGTGGGAGGCGGGGTGGCTGAGTCACTGGGGCGGGGCTGCTGTTGCGGCTGCGGCGGTGGTTGGCTCTGTTGGCCAAAGCTTTCCTCCTCCAGGGAGGAGAGGCTTGAACGTGGGTGTCCACCTTCGGGGTGTGAGAGCTCCACACTGCCGCCGGGGGCCTGCTCTGCGCCGGAGCTGAAATCGAAGGACTGCGCGGAGAGGCCACTGCTGCTGGGCGTGAAGACTTGGTCTGGGCTGGACAGAGTGTCTGGGGACTGCAGTCCCAGGCTGTGCTGGTAGGATGCGCTAGCACTCAACACTAGGGCCAGTTGGTTCTGCTCTGTGCAGAGCTGCTGGCGTACTGACCATGCCTCCGACTCACTGTGGGGCCAAAGAGGGGACGAGGGGAGAGAGGTCATTTGTTAGAGGCAGTCTCCCGAATCAGAGGTCAACATGTCACATGAACAAATGAACCTTCGGCAAAAATGGGCGGAGGACAAGAGTGCTGGTGACCATGGTGTCCTTCATTCTGGTAATACCTGATAACGTAGTTGTGGCAGCTGATTGGTGTTTCTCCACCTTCCAGGGTGAGGACCATGTAGAGCCACACCCACGTATGATCTGCAGCTTCCACCCGAACCACCATCTCTACTCGACCTTCTCCACCCTCACTCACTGTGGGGAAAAGGAGAGATGAAAGTTAGCACGGTTTAAGCGCTATGCTGCAGTGACAGCTGTGGGTTTTATTATAGTGAGCCCCTGTGCGGGTGCATCTTGGCCACTCGCTTAGCGTGGAAGCTAATCTTCCCACACAGAGAGCCGTGCTGTGTGGGGGTGCTGGAGGGGGGGAGGAAGTCGTGCTGGCATACTCACACAGGCGGCAGTGCTGCGCAGACGCGTGCGAGAGGTCCTCCGGGTGTAGGAGACTGTACCAGGACCGCAAGCGGAGGGCATCCACATCATAGCCCAGGTAGACGTTCACACTGTGCAGACGGGACATTTTCCTTCAGTCACACAGTAGAGTCAGCAACGTGACGCGAGTCACGTGACCCAATTTTATTTATTTATTTTTTTTGCTATAAAGATCGATCGGGATATCGTGTGAGAACTCAGCTGCCTCTGCCAAACCTTACCTATCCTGTGCATCCTGCAACCTCATGTCCCGGCCGTGCTGCGAGTGGAAGCAGGCGAGGAAGAAGGCGTGGTCAGCCGGCGGGGTTAGGGTGGGGCTTCTGGCCGGACACGGCTGAAGTGGCTGTGCCTCCAGAGGGGAGCAGAAGCACATCCACACCGGATTGGAGGTCCAGTACGAGGAGGCGGGGCTGGGGGGCGACAGGCAGCGCGCCCTAATCAGCGCCAGCTTGGTCCCGGCACTCTGACGGCGGACAGACTTTGAGGTGTTGAAGCGGCATCGAAACAGGCGGTCTGCAAGAGAAACAAACGAAGGGACGCTTTTCTATATTTTGTTTTAATACTCATATCAATAGAACATTTCTCGTATGTCCATTCTTTGTCCAAGTAATAGGAGTGTATGTTTTTAATTACCTGTGTCGGGTGCAGTCGTAGGTACGAGGTTGCTTCTCATTACAAAGTGGTCGCTTGGGTCAATGATGTCGTACACGCTGTCACCTTGAGCAACCAGATCGACCTAAACGAGTCAAAAATAGCGAAACATGCATTAACAACCGTGGCAGAAAAGAACGTGTAAACTTTCGGTATCCCGTTCCGGTTCTTCCCGACTTAATGTTTCAAAATCAGCCTTTTTCCTGCACCAGTCCCTAGTCTGTAGTGCATTTCTTCTCTAACCTCTGCTTCCTGCTGCCTTTGCCGCGGATTTAAGCACTCCTGATCATCGCTTAATCAGAAACGAAACATATCTGCATTCCTAACGCGTACAATATGTAAAATATAATCGAGAACTTGGGCTGCACGCATTTGTCGTCGTTTCACTATCGATGGCTTTGCTCACCATAGAGTGTCCGAGATGCTCAGCCACGCTGTCGGAGAGGTACAGGAGTTTGCCTTCGCTTGTCAAGAGCAGGAGGAAGCCCGGCAGTCCGTGCACCAGCTCCGACAATTCCTCGAAAGACATGAAGCTCGCAGCCTCCTCGTAACTGCCGGCCGCGACTGCTTCTGTTCACAGGGGGGGCGTTCACGTTAACAAAGTCACCGTTTTGCCCCCTAACTGCCCCCCTCCTTTCAGTTGGCCTGACATTTACAGTAAAAAGAGATTTCTCTGAAACAAAGAAGTTAGTTGTGCCCCCAAATGAAATTGAGATGCCCGGCTAATTTGCCGCACGCCCACTATTTCAGAACCCTGGACAGCGGCAGAGTCGCTCCAGCAGCCTGTGTGGTGCCGTCTAGGATGCCGGTAATTCAGTCAGAATATGCAAATTAAATCGCCTGGAAATAGGTGTTTGTCTTTACGGATCGGTTAAGGTCAAATATAAACCAGAGATGTACGGTATGCCTCTTTTCAATTTGGCTTAATTTAGCTAAACAGCCGGTACTTGACCTGTTGATTCGCGTTTAACCCCAACGGGACCAAATGAACATTAAAGCTATTTAAAAAGTTCAGATTGATGCATTGACTTGTAATGTCGAAACTTTAAAATGCATAAAGAAACTTCAGCAAAGCTTGTTCGATATCTAAAGAGCATTACTTAAGGACATGTGAAGAATGAGACGACCGAGACATAGCAGACTCAGACATGATGCCATGCAGATTATTCACGTTTCACTTACCCTGGGAGAAGAAGACAGACTTTCTTGTGTACATGCAAGCCAGCGACATGATGTGAAGGTAAGACAGCCGAGCCTTGTCCGCATCGGATATCGGCAGAAGCTCCTTCAAGTTCCGAATCTCCGCATTGATCTGATCTCTCCGAGCCTTCGAAGCTCCTTTGGTGGATCGGTACATCTCAGCCGGTAAATCAGGGAGCCGGCCCGGGATCTTGGAGGAGACTGCACGGAAGAAGGACGATTCAGTTTTTCCCCTTTCCCGTTCTTGCGGAGAGGAACTTTTGCTCCGTCAGATTTTGCTAATAATTGTTATTTTGTCGAGGCTAACATTCCCAAAATATTTTTCTTTCTTGAATTTAATATATCGCTTTCCCGTTCCACCTGGGCTCCCGGTTCCGCTGGCGAGTCGGTCGCGTAATTTCTATTTCCCCCGATGACAGAGAGTCAAGCCGCCGACGCTAGATCCTTTCTTGAATCGGTATTTAATCGGTTCTTGTTTCTGGTGGAGGGCTTCGCTTTTCTGGAGCTTATATAGTCTGGGGCAGTACTGGCATAGGGGGGTCCCGGTGAGCTAGCACTGACGTAAGGGAGGGGGATAGCAGACTCCGCATCAGTATAGGCAAAGCGCAGTCCCCCCTCCCTCCGCTATTCAACGTCACCCCCACTTTCTCCTCGACGATGACGTTGGGGAGCTCCGTCGACGCAAAAATCCCAATTTGGACAAAACTGAGGACAGGGCGGAGATTCAGACGGAGTCACCGAGCCCCCCCGGTGTAGCCGGGAGGGGGAAGCATCATCACAGAGCTGAAGTTGCGCAGCATCCAAACGAGATACCCACATCTCTCCGCATCTGTTTCGACATCTATCCAGCATTGCCTATAAAGACAGTGTATTTATAAATATGAAATTACTTTTATATAAGACATTTCATTTCAGCATTAGCATAAACTCTTGTGTCTTTTCTGTCACTGTAATATTTACAGTTTTGTTTTTTTTTGTTTGTTTTTTGTTTTATCTCGTCATTCAGAGTAAGAGTTAGCGTTTTCATTCAGGTAAAATGCCGACGAATTTTTAAAAGTGTATGTGGGCTGTATAAGGTCTCTTTTCCCCTTGATGCTCAATGGCTTCACCGACATACTTAGCAAGCCTATGCCATCATTATTCAATTGAACAGGCTGCATGAACGCCATCCAGCGTATTATTCATAAGGGAGCCTTTTTGTGAATGGAAGTGATTAGCCGTCGGTGAGTTCTGCGGTTTAACCGAGCGAGAAAAGGTGAAATTACAGAAATTCCCATGTATGCATGTATGGAGAATTTAGCCAAGTACGTTTCGACATTATACTTCGCAGTGGTACCTTATATCCGAAATACTCACCACTTGAATCAATTTTATAATGCCTCATAGTGGCGTTGAAAATTAAGGCAATTAAAAGACGCACTATGATTAACTGTGGCGTATAGAACTGATTTCGAGGCAAATTTAAGCGTACATCGAGTTCGTATAATTAACAGCGTTTTTGGCGAGACGTGTATTTGGCACAGATTCACCAATGACAAAATCTTGACTAATTTTCAGATGCATTGTCTAAAAATAGTTAACCGTTGATCATTTGAATCTAGATAAATATTAGATAGCAGACAGAGGAGAAAGAGAGCGGAGCGAACGGGGCTCGGGTGACTGGGTTCCTATTCTTCGTATCTGGTAATGATATTCTGTCCCCTTTTCTTTCCTACTCACTAATGTGGTGCATATGGGAAAATGACATTAAAGTGCTTGAGATTCTACGCAAGTTCTAAATAATCTAGTCAGGCTGAACAAAAAGAATTAGTTATCCAGGTTGAACTTTTCTTAGCCGCGCCAGATTGGATTTAGACCCGGATTACACACGTTTGCGCAATTACGCACCGCCCTGTCTCTGTCTTATTTGCAAGACGATTCTTGTAAAATTACTACGGCAAAAGTGCATTGTGCCTTTCTTTAGAAATCGATTATAGAAAAAGGTTTACTAGACGAGAAAGCTATGAACCGATTTGAATTTGCAATTCATTATTCTAACCAATAAAATGTTTTTATATATGAACATATATAATGTATTTATATAGTTATAGGTTATGCGGGTTATGTATAAGTTTATATATAAAAAGCTCAAGTCGTGAATTTCGTATTCAGGTTAGCTCACAAAATTCAGAATCCTGCCTGCACGGCGATCAGTGCCTGTTTACCAGGGTCTAAAATGTGCATGCAAAAAAAAAAAGATCACACCTCAATCTCCCTCTTTGTTTTTTGCGTTATAAATAGCCCCTAGCTTTAATGTTTTCCGAAACCCCCGGTTTCTGAAGCACCGTATTGTGTGAGGAGTGTAACTCAAGCACCAGTGTATTAAGACAAAACGTCGTTTTTTCCCCCCTCAGCATATTTGTGTAGCTGTCAAATTGCAGATAATAGGTGTTGATAATCGATATGTTGATAATCAGGATTTAAAATGCGTTTCACGCGATGACCCCAGCCATGGGACTAACTTGAAAAGCCACTTGGGACCGGCAAGAGACGCACCGGGTAAAAGCAACTTTCATTCTTTATTATAACGCTCGACTCGGTCGGGCTATTGCGGCTTTGACTAAAAGCATTCGTGAATTTAGTGAGACTGTCATTTTTCGGTTATACGACATTGGAGTTTCTCATTTTACTCCGAATTTCAGCTGCTTATAAGGACCTTGGAATCAAAAGCAGTGCGGTGGTGGACGCGGCTTCGTCTGCTTCGTGCGCCTGCCAGCGTGTGTCCCGGTAAGACCGCCGGCTGGTGGCGGT
The DNA here is from genome assembly GCA_009936485.2 of Gymnarchus niloticus. Classification (NCBI taxonomy): domain Eukaryota; kingdom Metazoa; phylum Chordata; class Actinopteri; order Osteoglossiformes; family Gymnarchidae; genus Gymnarchus; species Gymnarchus niloticus. The sequence goes on from JAACJT020000053.1 coordinate 293,916, forward strand.
GGGAGTAAAGTGATGGCTGGTAGCAGGTGGGAGCTGCCACCTCACGATGTTGACACTGACATATGACCAAAAAATAACGCATGGAAATAAGGACAAAGTTGCCAATACTTCATATCACGAACAATAAAGCGCGGGACTGAGGTGGGAGAGGGAGACTGATTACCCGGGTCATCTTTATTAGGATTTTAGTCAATTTCGTGTTAACAGTCATTACCGTATTTAAACTGTGACTCAGAAACATAATACACATAAAGAATACGTAATGAAAAATCGATATCGGTGAAAGTGATTAAAAACCAAATATAGCCTATATTAAAATTATTTCCCAGAAAATGGGCCTGGTTATTAATACTATATATTCTGCAACGCTGAGTAAAACTCGTTGTTGGTGGGACATTTTAAAGCCGAAATTTAATGGTATCCAGTTGAAATTGTCCCGGTACTCATCAGAAAAATGTTACGTTTATAGTTATTGTCTTAGTATACGCTTTAATCTGAGATTTATTAAGGAACTATGAGTAGTTATTTTACTTACGGGCACATCGGCCAGCTTATTTTGGGTCTTGAGTCTATAAAATTTCACCTATGAGCCAGCAGGTGCCTTTTTTGTCATCTCTGCATGCCAGTTTGGCGGATAACAAGCCAACTGAAGTCAAGTCAGAATATTTTACTCTTAGGAAACAAAAGTGAACAGGGGGCATTGCTTCATGCTGTCTGTGCTGCTTATGCCAGTGATGTCATGTGAAGAAAAACCGAACAGCATATTAAGAAATACATTTTAGTCCCATCCATACGTAACAGATGAGCGGTGATATGGAAGCAAGTGAAACCTCACTTTTCACATTGTAGTCAACCAAAACATTCAACTTTCAGCAATTGATTCAGCTGGAGGATGGCTTTCAGGTCAATTAGCTGTCTAAAGGGAATTAGAGGAGGACGTCTCCTAAGACTTTGAGCAAGCAGACCTCAGGTTCCCAGTTGGTTGATTCGGTATGAATAACTGGAGATGCCAGATAGCCGTGAGGACCTGTGTTCAAGGTCCAGGTGAGACATTTCTGGCTGTCCCACGGCGACGAGTGGACTCACTTCTTGAGCTCTTCGTGGTGGATCAAGTACTGGCTGGAGCAGATACCTCTTTTGTACCAAAGATTGGTCAGAGTGGTTGGGGTGGAATATGAAGGGTACTGTAATATCATCTGTAGGTAGACTTGTCCATTTTAACCTGACATACCCAAACTCCCTACACATCATCTTCCAGACTGCTGGATCCCATGCAGGGTTACCCTTAGTCTATCCCAGGCAGCTTAGGGCACATGGTAGGGGATACCCTGGACCGGGTGCCAACCAATCAGAGGGCTCAATCACTCACTATGGGTAATTTAGAAATGCCAATCAGCCTAAAGCACATCTTTGGATAAAGTTGACTGGATAAGTACAATTAAATCTTGTTTATTTCATAGATAATTAATGATTCTGCACTATTGAGTAGAATCCATAATCCTTGCTGCACCCGTCGTTACAAAAATGAGGAAAGCATCGTCAGTTTGAACTGCATTGTTTCCCTATAGTGAGAGTAGTTTTCTTCCTTGAAGAATATCTCATGCACGAAGCTGACGTATTGCTTGGTTTTCTGCAAATGGTCAGCGTCTACAAGATCATTTCATTTCTTATAATCAGAAGTTGATATGTATGCAAGTATGCAGAATAATTATAATATGCAAGAGTTTTCTGTCATAATGGTACAAATGCATACCTATTTTACCTGTTATGCAAGATGAAAACACAAGATGTCTTTAATTTGTACAAGTGAGGTCATTAATGCACCATCAGTCTCTGTTTTTAAACATCTGTAGTCCACTTATGCATCCATTTTATGTGTTTGTACCTGTTGGTGTGAATGACGAGCAAGACCGGCATAAAGGACTTGTGCCAGTTCAGTTCCTCAGTGGGTGTTGCTGTTAGACCTTAGAACATGTAAGTTACTCACTCGTATCAGTAAAAAGGGCCCCACTGTTAAAATGAGAGGGCCAGCTGATATCTACCCAAGATGCAAAGAATGGACATGTGCGTATGACGCATGCTTCTCGCATGCTTTGCGGGTGATTTTGCCTGCAGTTGTGCGAGCGACGCAGTAGGGTGCAATGGCGAAAAGCGATGGTCACATGTGGCTAGCATGTGACTGAAAGCACTCGCTAATCTGAGGGAGTGGAGCACTCTAGGAAGCAGTGTTAGAACCACCAAGGGCACCGCAGAAAGGTGTGTTCTCCATCAGGCGGAGGGCGCTTGCCTGTTTTCGCTTTTCTATTGGTGTGCCTTTATTTCCTACTCCAGTGAGAGACTAAGTCTCCGATCTGCTTCTTGAAAAGAATACAGCGATTCTGTTGCCTAGCAACCCTGCTGCTCTCTGGGCATGGGCACGAGGGGAGGAAAACAATGACGTGGAGGGATGGAGAGTGGAGGACTGTGGGGAGAAGGGCCGGATGAGGTGCAGGGAAGAGGCAGAGGGTTAGAATGAAGTTGGGCAGAGACGATGAACAGGAGCTCCTCTGGAACAAGAGAGGGACAGACAAAATGGAGGAGCGAGAGGCTCTGCCTTCTTCACAGTCTTGTGCCACTGATGCCGCTACATTGTAATTCTATCAAAAATACTCACGGGTCTCCATTCCAATGACCGGTTCTTGGTTATCACTTGGACCACTGCCCTGTGTTCATGTGGTCAGTTCCAGGGACGCCCGGTGATGGCTGGGTGGCTGGCAGCGTCGGTACTCAACGAAGGGTCGAGCGTTAAAGGCGCGGCTCCTACCAAGTGCCCTGAATTTGTGTGGACCCATAAATGGAAGGCTTGTGAGATGTGTGCGTCCTTGTGAGACTGCGGCCGACTCTCGCGCCGACGTGTCTGGCTGAAATAGCAGTGTGAGCTCCCCTCCCCTCCCCTCCTCTATACAAGTCTGTGGCTTTTATTTATTAATTTTCCCATCTTCCCACTCCAGATTCGGGGTATTTTTAGACCTGGGAGACAGAGCGAACAGCTGGATCCAGCTGCTGTCGGTTCCCTCACGCTCTGCTGGTATCTCCTCTGCTCGTTGGCCACCTCACCGCCATTCGGAGCCTCCCAGCCGTTGGCAGGCCCAAAGGCTCCTGGCTTTCATTAACATCTTCAGATTTACCCAGCGGGTGGTGGAGGGGGCAGAAGTGACTCTCTCCCGTGTGTCGCTGTTAGGACTCCAGCTAAGACTCACGCCAACAGCCTCTCCCTTTAACATGCAGTGCCTCTGTCGGTGAAACCTACTTCAGGATGAAGACTGAATCCGGCACCTTCGTTTAAATATAAAAATATAGATAAATATGCACAGAAATACTAAATACAATTCCTGTCTTCACAAGAATTAGATTTTATCAAAATATATTAATAGAACTTCTATGTCACAGTTTGAACGAGATAATTTTATAGCAGATTTACATTTCTTTAATGTTGGTTAGTTTCTTGGAGGAATCCTGAAACTATGCATCTTATTTCTAAAGCACTGTAGGCCTGACTGGTAAAGGAAGTCATATTCCTGTGTATTCAGCACTCTCCTGAATTGTCATATGTCAGGCTGTGGGAATGTTTCTCTGTTTTGGCTCAAACACTGCATGCTTCCACAGATACTTGCCTTTTCTTAGTCCCCACTCTCCTCAGCAAGCTGCTGCTGATGAAGTGTTGCTATGGTGATGGGATGTCGTGGAGTTTTGTGACATCACAACGGCCTTGGTGGACAATATTTTGAATTTTTTTTTCCATGTGACTGCATCTCTTTCTAAAGGTCTAATTTTAAAACAGCTCATGGACAACACAAATTGGATTGTACGGCCATTTATCCCGAATTTTGCCTAGATGAGTTTTTCAAGGCTACATTAGTCTTTATCAGTATCGCTGCTATAAGTTGGACTCCTCCAGTTCTGTTAAATAGATATGGTTTCCAGCTTCAGAAAGGACATTTTGTTCTCCTGACAGCAGGAAGCAAATGCAGACTTGGATTCTTTTGAAAGAGTCTCAGACTGATGTTGGCATTTTCTCAAAGTAAAACAATGTACTGGCAACTAAAAAAGAACACTAATCAATAGAAAAGGTCATTTCTGTTGATAAAGCGTGTAAGAAGTTCAGTTATTATAAAGACTTTTAGTAGTGTATTGGCCAAGACCATCATCTGATTGATGAAAGTAACTTTTAAAAATCGTGTTATTTATTATATTCTAATTTGACATATTGAAATATTAGACAGGTGCACCAGACTGAAATCTGTGAGTTCTCTGCATCGACATGGGGAAAGTGTGTTATTTTCTCCTCTCTATGACTATTTATTGCATGCAGAGGTGTGTATATGACTTGGGATGCAGCGTGTGTCCTGAACGGTGAGATACCGTCACACCGTGCTACCGGTTCTCCCTGGGCCGTCAACACATGCAGTTAAAAGATGCACGCAAAAAAAAAAAAACCCTGTAAAAAACTGCAGGAAGAGGCACCGCAGGTGACAGATGAATTGCGAGCGTGACCCCACCCATGCGTCAGGCTGTTTCTTTGCCATCGTTTGACAGGCATAATTGCATTTGCTGCTCCTTATGCTTGCTAATTGCTCTGTGACAGTTCTTCTTGTTAAAGGCGCTATATAAATAAAATTGAATTGAATTAATAAAGACGTAGGACCTGGAGAATGACCCATTTTCCCTGTTTCACATTTAATATAGTAGATCCACATTCTCAAGTGGTTTAAAGGTCTAACAGATACTCCTGCCGTAACCAGTGTGCTACAGTGGAGCAGTGGTCATGCGCTCATCTGTAAATATGATCCTGCTGTCAGCTGCCTCTGTGGATCCGCGGCGTCTGGCATGTCTCGCACGCGCATGTGTGTCAGTCTTCCCTGGTGGGCGTGGCTGTGTGGGCCGTGTTCTTAGATGGAAAAACAGCTTGGAAAGTGTCCACCATTCACAGGGGAAATCAGCTGGGACCAATCGTTATGTAACCGAAGGAAGAGAATGAAAGAGAAGAAAGGATGGATAGAGAGACTGAGTTGTTAAAGTTCCCCAATCTCCCCTTAGCTTGAGGAACATCACTGTTCTCCCTCTAACATCCTGTTTTTTACCTCTAACATGCTCTTCATGTTTTTGAAGAACATTGTCTTAGTTTGCCAGCTAAGAGATGCGGATAATGAACGATAACGAAGTCCCGAGATGGCAGCAACTTCGATTATAGCAATAAACAGGAGGTGTGAGTCAGACGTGGTGTAAGTGAAGAGATGGCTTGGAGGAAAGCAAGAAAAGCTGCACAACCAAATTGACTTCAGTAGTTTGTGAAGATGTCAGCCCTGATGCTTTTTGGAGAGGTGCAGCTCTGCCACAAGGGTGGGGAATGCTGGACAGCTGGTTTTAAACAAAGGGCATTACTTTAAAAAAAAAAAGAAGAAACTCCAAATAAAAACAGAAAATAAAAACAAAGAATTCTGCATGACTTGAGGATGATTTCTGCAACTCTCCTCCTACACTCTCCCGCATCCAACCAGCTGACCCTGCTGGGAAAACTAAAACAAAAATTCCAATAAAGGGCCAGCTGCGCTTCATTGATTGAAGAGTCTGTATTTATGATGCTGGTAATCTATCGCCATAGAGATGCTAAAGAGGACCCAAGTTTAGCCTGCCATGAGCTCACAGCTTGTAATCAAGTTTTGAATTTCCTCTCAGAGCTTTAGTACTGGTCACTTCTCAGCGTGGTGATAGGGCCGAGGTTGGTAACGGTGCCTCCAACACATAACTGTAGCTTTATCTTCTGAAGCTAGGTCACTTTAGTGCTCTGTGTTCCTATTTGAGTTCGACTTGCCCAGATAACGATTGGTCATGTGATCGGTCTTCTGCAGAGGGCTGATACATCAACAAGGATGCCACCAGATTGTGCCAGTATCTTTCACCATAACAATGAGCAGCTGACGGTGTGCTGAATGCAGTGAGATTTACAGTACAGGTTGTCATGACAACTGTCGGGTAATGGAGCGTGGAGTGCATTGTATAGTAGTCATAAGAATACAAGACTTATTGTTGAGTGGTCCAAAACTACCGGCTACGAATTTATTTACAAGACAAAACTGAGGGGTACAAGTGGGCGATCAGTGAAGTAGGGTGTCGTTTGGTGTCCTCTGCAGAATTTTGATGACTATTTACTTTTTTTGGTGCCTTTCATCCATGGATATTCTGTAAAGTGTACAACTTTGCTTGTCGACCATAAGTTTCTTTTCATACGGCTGCACATTATATGTAAGATTTCTTCTTAATAACCAAGAAGGACCATGTTCTGACCAGGTCGGGACAGGAGAGAACATTCCGGACGTTTAACCAAAAGAAATTTCTTTCAGTACCACCATATCATCTTTGTAAGGGTAACTGCTGAATTAATGCTGTTAGTGACATTTTTTGCCTGTTGAGCTGATTCCTATGCCGGGGCTGTGAGATGATGACGAGTAGATTTGGCAGCCCCGGCACGCCTGGTTAGCTTTTTGGCGTTATGGCATGCTAGCGATGACACTGACCGACTGACAGCAGAAAAAAACTCAGCTGGAAAAGTTCATGCATTGTGAGCTCTGCAACTGAATTTTCAAAACTACACTTTATTCATTTGCTTAAGTAGATTCAGCAACAGTTTTGGGTCAAAGCAACCGTGTGTGTGTGAAAACAGTCCCTCTCATGGGATCTGAACCTATGACCACCTGTTCCGAAACATGCGGGCTTTCCAAACCCAACCTTTTCCCGATCAGCTACCGAGCTACCGAGCAGCTTCTAAAACTCACCATTTCAGATCTCACTTCATTTTGAATCACTTGCTTGGCTGCCCATGCGCAGGTGCCGAGCACCGCATGCCACACGCTTGCATCGCCCTGTGATTCTGGGGTCCATTTTCACATCTTCGCTCGCTTACAGAATGACCGCCTGAGCTGACCTAAAACCATCATATAAGGTTAGTCAGAAAAACCTATTCCTTCACACATACCCACAATGCACTGGGCCACATACCGTTTCCAAAAATAACTTTTTAGTTATATTTCTACCAGATTTAAACCAAATTTTTCCATTCTATAAAAAGAACTTTCGACCAAATATGAGGCAGGTGAAACTTCTCCTCCTTCATATTCCTCATTTTCATCTCCCACCTCATACCGTCTTACTTTTAGACAGTTTATAACATTTTCTTTCTTGAATTTTCCCAGTTGGGAGGATGCATTCTTTTAGTACAAGCTCTTTGCGTCTGTCCACCCACGCGTCCATGGCAACGTTGCTGCGGTAGCCTAGTAACCACATTTACGCACTCAGAGAGGGGGAGAGAGGGAGAGAGTGAGACAGGCGGGAGAAGAGCTCCTGAGGAACGTAAGTATAAAAATGGAGGTGAGGGATACCAGTGCCGTTCATTCGTGTTGCAGGAGGGAGACTGAAATGGAGAGGAGAAATTCAAAGGAATACTTTTAACTATTCTGGCAAATGGGAGAGACCGAACTGGGACAGGGTGGGATGTGCCATGAGCAGATCCATATCTTCAATGGGCTTTAAACCAGATGTATTGTAAAATATGAAGAGGCCCACATGCATGGTTGTGTTACCATAATAACTTGCAGTTTACATAAGCATATATTTATGTCACAGAAGAAGGTTATGCAAAGAATGAAGGGAAGGGAGCTGCAGAAGCTCACACAGTGTGTCCCTGCATGAAGGGCGAGGCCAGGCCAGGCCAGCCATCCCAGCTGAGGAGACAGGTCACGTGCGCAGGGGCTGGGAGTCAGCAGTTTCAGGAGCCATTCTGCCGTTTTTCGCCGTGTTTTTTTTCCCCCAGATGTTTCCAGTTTCACAGATCTTCAGTTGGAGCCTGTAATTGTTTCCATTGGCCCAACGGTAGGGATTCCCTGTGTCCTTCAGTGCAGCGGGTGTCGTGGTCGGGGCCCCAACATGTGGCCCCCCTGTCATAGTGCCATGTGCTGGTTAACGGACTGGTGCGACCTTCACGCTAGAAGACATGATGACTCACAGCTAACCTACCATGGGACCCCACATCTGAACAAAATGGGGCCCCTCAGTCATGTCCCATAAGCTCAGGCTCCTGGTGAACTAGCGAATTAAACGGTTTTGGTTCGGGGTATAAATGGGTCATAGGGTAAACATTGTTTTTAAGTTTGTGGTTATTTAACTCACACAACATATGCCTTAATACACAACTCTCCGAAACATTTTCATTGTTTCCTTTCATATGGAATATCTTACTGGCATCCCATCCAGGGTGTAGCCCTGCCTTGTGTCCTGTGCTGCCCACCATATGCCTGGCCAGGACAGGCAGTGGGTCCTCAAAGCTTTGACACTGAGGCCAGTCAGCATTGTAGGAGACGTTACGTTCATCTCGATGCAATCAACATTCTACAACTTTAAAAAATTAATGTTACCTGCAATAAGGTAAGCAAAACTGGAGTCAGTACAGAGGGTTCCTCTGTGACTCTTTACCACACAAGCAAGATTAATATTTTATGAATAAAGTTATTTATTATATATGCACTTTCTAATTGGTTACTTTTAGCATGGGCTAATCAAGTGGCCTTTTTAGTCTTACTATCTGTGAGTTTCTGAAATGTATAATACTGTAAATCACAGTGGCTTTAATATGCTTCCTTCAAAAATAGAACGCAAAAACCACATAGATCTGCCCTGTTTGAGCACCTCTGTCACCCCCATCTTTGTTTGTTCCGGCGCTGTTGAAGCTGGAAGTTCACAATGTCACCGCCCAATTCACTCACTCATTCACTCCCCCAACTCACTTCCACATCCACTCCCCCAATTCACTCGCTCATTCACGCCCTCATTCACTCACAGGTTCCACCACACCTCCTCTCCTGAAACGTTGACGTGCAGAGCGAGGGGGTGGACAGGAATGACACTTCAGTTGGTCCAGCTGAGCACGGGCTTCGCGGGCAGGATGTATAAAAATATCCATGCCCACGGTTATAAACATAAAGGTAAATTTAGAACCGAAAGGGTGAAAATAAAGCCAAATAGATTAAAAAATAAAGACGCGGCTATTAGATGTGTAACTGGACCGGGGGGAGGTCGTCTGAGGCGTGAGCGTCTGCTTGGAGCCGTGAAAGGTAACAGGTGCCCGGCCATCCTCACCCGCTCTCATCTGCGAACAGTCTCACATTCTGCCAGCATGCTGGTCGGTTCATTTACTGGGGTCGGTATGCTGTCACAGCTTGGGGACTTGCCTGAACATCAAACGGGGTGCTCTTCACGGACCTGCCCTGCCCTTCAAACCTCCACCAGAAAATTACTCCCTGCATCTTCTCAAGAGACATATGCATTACGTACTTGGATTAGACAGTAGTTTTAGTTAGAGGCTCAAGCATTAAAATATCGCAAAAAACCATTAGTTATGTAATATTAGATGTTAAATAATTAAGCATTGTATGTGACCTTACCTAATGAGGAGCACCCCCCCATTCATGCCCATTCCCATCCAACAGTCATGGCCACGCCCCTCTTCACCACCCCCTATCTGTGCCATCCAATCAGCGCCCCCTCAACTGGAAAGTACGAGCACAGCATTTTTACCACGCCCACTCCTCTCGCCCCAGGCCCGCTGTGCTGCTGCAGTGAGGTCATTCCTTGTCCAGCTGCCAACGGGAAATGCCCGGTGTTCCGACAGCGTCCTCTGAGAGGGACAAAACAGAAAAAAAAACTACGCACACCGTTGATAAAAAAAGAGGCCTGAAAATGTGTGTCCAGTTACCGGCGACCCAACAGGGAGATGCAGACCGGTGTCAAGGACGTCCCTCCACGTGAAAACGCCAGGAAAATTTTCCAGCAATAAAGGAGGTTTAAAAGAGGTTTTACACAGCTTAACTGGTGTGAATTACTCACCTGCAGCTCTGTTGCTTAAGATAAATAACAGAAATGTATACAGTCTCGTGATCCTGGAGCCTCCCTGAATAGGACAGGCTCCCAGGCAAAAGCTAATGAGAATCTGAAAAATGAAAGGTATTGTGGGTGTGGCACATCCGTGTCAATCAAGGGTGACATTATGAGATACCAATAGTTTTATATAGTCATGTGACTGCTCTGTACCAGTCGTGTAGGTCTACTGATTTGGGTTAGAAACACCAGCTGTACAATACCAATAATTTTATTTAGTCATGTGACTGCTCTGCACCAATCGTGTAGGTCTATTGATTTGGGTTAGAAACACCAGCTGTACAATACCAATAATTTTATTTAGTCATGTGACTCCTCTACACCAATCGTATAGGTCTGTTGATTTGGGTTAGAAACACCAGCTGTACAATACCAATAGTTTTATATAGTCATGTGACTGCTCTGCACCAGTCGTGTAGGTCTACTGATTTGGATTAGAAACAACAACTGTAGATAGACATAGATACCATCAGCTCAGTCAGAAAACCTGTTTGAAGTCAGCTGGGTATAACTTCTGTAAGAGCAGCCAAGGGAAAAAGAAGATGAGATGTAGCTCATTGATACTGGAGCTTTAATGGACAGGAACCAGGGCAATGGAACAGCTGAAACTGAGAGTGGAACCCAAAAACAGCCCTGTAGTTCAAAAGGTTTATAACATGGAGCATCACATTGCAGGGGATTGGCTGTATGTGCAGTGCAGCCTTCTTTTGCAAGAATTGGGATCTGGATTGCGATCTTAGGGATGATGGAGATCCACTTAGGACCATCAAAACCAGCGGGAAAAGGGAAGCGTGGGGTGGTGCTGGCAACAGGATCAGTGTTACTTGTAAAGTGTCTGCAAGCTGCCCTAAGCTTCATTTGCTGTTCTTTACGCTTTGAATATCAATATATAAGTTTGAATTGAATCGAATGTGAGCAAATCTGCAGATGGGTTTTGGAATTGACCTATGTTCCTCCTATATACCCATATGGCCAGGAGATGACTCAAACTGTTCTTTCACCATCCAGCCATCTTCAATTAGCATTTATCCAGTACAGGCTCAAGATGAGCCTGGTGCCTACCCCAGGAAACAGAGAAAAAGACCAGAACGGCAGACCTATTTTACTTTACATAACCTTTGGTATCGTAGATTCGGTCTTTGAAACTAGCACAATGTTACAGTGGCCGCTGTTCCACTCGTCACGGACGACAGCCATTGGGTTCAGTAGTTAATTGGGTTACAAAGCCAGAAGCGAGATCACCCCAAGTTATTTTTAGCTCGTCACTCATCTCACTGCCAGTGTGGGCCTGCCCCCCGGTGGACATTCAGCGGTACTGCAAGGCAGACAGCCTCCATGCTGGTTATGTAAAACACCATAGTGAATGACTCATCATGCAAATACGCCCCCCCAAGGGGTGAACAGAAGCTGGCTGCGGTGAGTAAGACAGTGAGTGAAATAGTTTTTTTTTTCCCCATATGCAATTTTTGGCTTAGGGACTGTCATCTGGCATGTTCCACAATGACACAGACACGTACGCACACGCGCGCGCTCTAAAGAACAGCACGCACTCCTCATCGCTGTTGGAGAAGTACAGCGCGTCCCGTCTCGAAAGATGGAGGGTAGCGGGGAGGTTCAGCAGCCGGAGAGAGGGTGGGTGGCAAGAAACAGCTCTCACGGTTACGAGCGGGACAAAAACGAACCCTTTCAAAATTCTTAAATTTTATTACCAATTGCTTCACATCAAAAGTATATATTTTTAAAGATACAACACAATTAAAACAATACTGAGAATTTAAGGAAAGCGAAATATAATGTGACCAATTAATGTATGTGGTGAATTTCAGTGTCAAGTATAATGTTCCTTTTAACCACGGCAGCCAGATTGTTGATTTCATCTAAATTTTAAATGTCACAAAGGACCTCTTTGCCGACAGACCCTCTGTTTGATAAACACATTATATTTAGCTTGGTTTTGTCAGGGATGCTTTTGAATGGTTGGCAATGTGCTTTCTGTCATAAACAGCGTATAGATGTTTTTTTTTTTCCCCCGTTACTATTGATAATGTGATGAAAAAGACTCATCTCTGTCCTGTCTTACTTAATCCCCTCCATCTAGTTATACCTCTGTAAATGGAGTACCAGTTCGCAGCATCAAGTGACAAAGGTTATTAGGTTAACTGACAGGTTAGAGAGGGTGACCATCACATAAATTACCGTAAATGACCAAGAGCTAGTAAAAGGTGAGAGTAGAGGTCAGTTTAGTCTAACCAGGGACGCTATGTCTTTCTCTAGGGGAAATCTGAAGGAGACTGAGGTCTGCTTTGATTTGGACTGAACATGGCCCTGAGTCGCCTCTCAAATGGCTGGACTTGGTGATGGACTCGTCACTTTGTCACAATGGGCAAGTTTCTGGGTTCAAGAAAACGATGGCACTAAAGTATACAGTCTGTGTCTGCAGTTTGAAAACCATCGTTAGGGTAACGTTAGCCCATCGTTAGCTTGTCATTGGCATACCTCTCAATGTTCCCTCCAGTGTTTCTCGTATTTTCTAACTGAACTCTGTCTTCCATCAATATATCAGAAGTTTTTACTAAAATAATCTGAACTTGCATCTCTCTCCAGTTCCTCAACTTTATAATGATTTTTTTGCACAGCGTTCCCTCTTTTGAAAAGCTTGTTCTCCATATCATTCTTCTCTTCATTTATTTTTCTCACCTGTCCCAATTTGCCCTTCCACCCATGTCTTCAGAAAGCGTGCGGCCCCACGAAGACAGTCAGGCGGAGGATGGAGCTGCTCTGGTAGCTCATGAGAGGGTTGACAGATACCATCTCCAGGTCCAGAACGTACTCCTTCGGTCCTGAGACCGACCGAGCCAGAACCAGCATGGCACTGATGTTGTTGATTTGCTGTGGTGGGACATGATGTCGAAGAGACAGGAAGTCAGTGAGTGTGTAGGTACGTAGGTATCATACGGAGACGTGTGCTAGCTCTGCAGACATTACCACCAGGGGGCAGTGGTTACCAAAGTCATAACCTGGTGTCATAACTCACTGACATTAATGACAGGAATATTAATGATTTAACTTAAAGCCTGCACTTTAAAGTAAAGTTAAACTATTGATGTAAAAAGTGTAATGTTAGTCATTATCGAGGCTTGTTACGAGTTGTTAAAATGCTGAGTTTTGTTCAGTGAGCACAGTGCAGTCTCAGAGAGTCAGTGAGGTCTGAAATCTGCTATAGCTGATGTTCCTTTGTAGAGGGGCGCCCGCAAAGCGGGATGGGAAAGGTCAGGAAATGTGCAAATTGTCTGAACTGCAGTACATGAAGGCTGTATAACATTTAGCAAATTAATAAAATCTGTAAAATATAAAGGGAACAAAACGTGTCCCTATCAACAGGCCATCATATATAGAAAATATATTTACTTCCTAAACTTCATCGTATGTGGGAAACTGGCGTTGAAACTTAGCGGCACAATCTGTGTCAGTCAGGCCGCTGCTCTTCTGCAACAGACCTCCTTGTTCTGCAGTTGCTGTACTCGCTATATTCGAGACATTCTAAACATTCCTTCCCCATTGTGATATCGCTGGGCGCCAGTTTCGAAGAGGAGGGTCTGAGCTGAGGCCCATGTTTGGGTGGACCTGGGTCCAGAAGAACCGCCCCCTCAGACCAGGATGCCCTGCAATTGGCTGTAATTCCAGACCCGAGTTTGGCGCTGGGTGAAGGAAAACCAGTGGAAGGGAAGGTGGAGGGACTAGAATGGGCCGGCGGCTTATTTCCCTAAGCGGGCAGATCCGACGTGTTGGAGCATCGGGACTTACCCGCATGTAGAAGTCACTGTTAGTGTCCCCAGAGCGGATTCGGAAAGTGTTGTAGGCCCCGGGGTAGACACTGGTGGCCTGGACCTGGAAGATATCAGAAGGAACCGGGCGCTGGGATGCCACACTCATGTAGCGGTAGACGATGGAGAAAGGCAGTTCCCGGCAAGCAGGCTTGACCACGGGGCACACGCAGCGGCTGGAGTGGGAGGATACATCAGGGTCAAACACACATCATCACCCGGCACAGCAGCTAAAATCTTCAGAGGGCCAAGCCCCCCCCCCCGCTCCTTTCTGGGGGATCTCACTGATCTCCTACAGCGTCTTCACATCATTTCATCATTTCAACGGCGGATTTCTGCAGAAACTATTTATTGTTGCGTAGTCACGCGGCACAAACGGCCAGTACTAGTCTGAACATTCAGGCTGCCGCTCCTCTCCTCCCCTCTCCTTAGATCACGTCCCCGTCTGACGTAAGCAGAACGTTGTAACGATGTTGAAGGTACGATGGGCCGGCGACACTGCTGACATTTTACACCAAAGCCCATACAAACATGCCAGGGCGTTCGAATGGTGATCTTGAAATGCGGGACAAGTAGTGCTGGTTATGGAGACGGATATGTCAAATTTACTAATGAGAGCAAGAAAAGGAAATGAGCTGATTTAATTTCCAATAAGGGATAGGTTACCATGGTTTTATGACAATATTTACTGGATGGTGGACAGAAAGAGAAATTCAGTAAACAATGTGGGCCTGTGTTGGTTGCCTTGAGCATGTGTATCCCTTTACTGTGCGTACATGCGTGCATGTTTACATGTGTGTCTGTTTATGGTTGTTTGTGTGTGTATGCATTCTTAGACAGGTGTGTGTGCCTCCTCAAGCTACTCACTTGTCAGAGATTTGTACATAGGGCTCCTGGCAACGGTTGGTGTCCACGCATTGGTAGTCTCCATGGACGTTGACGCAGGTCTGCCCCTGGGCACACCGGTGTGTTCCCGTCTCACACTCGTTCACGTCTGAGGGAGGAGAGAAGCCGGCCTGATGAGTGGCATCGAGGGTTTGTCGGAGGAGACGAGGAGGAAAGGTGACGGCGTGGTACGAGCGGTACTCATGACTTAAGGAACGGTGTGGCGGTTAAGTCCCAGGAAACCCAGTACACTTCAGCAAAGCACACACCACAGAGGTGAAATCTGCAGTCATTTAACAAAATTAAACTGTTGGTTGTGGTGTTGGTATCCAGATCTGAACATCATACAATTAGCTCATTTGGTTAGCATTGCGTAGCTATTGTTAATGTTAAAAATTACAATAGTAATATTGTTACTATTTTCTGGGATACGGGGTTATATCATCGTATGTCGCATCCCATGTCATCCAAAGCCGGCAGTGGGAGACGATGACGAGGACGATGACGAAGAAGGAGACAGATGTCCCCGCTACCTTGGCAGAGACGCGTCCCCAGTAGCTGGTAGCCCTTGGGACACATGCAGGAGAACTTTCCGGGCTCGTTCACGCACTGGTACTGGCAGAGGTAGCTGGAGTAACTGCATTCGTCAATGTCTGCCAAGGGAGGGGGGGGAAACGGAAAGGCTTCACACAGAGAATATGACAAGGACCCCGTACACACTGTCCCTTTCTCTCGGGGTCTGGGGGCGGGGGGGGGGGGGGGGCGGGGGCGGGGGGGGGGCGCCTGCGCCGGGGCGGCCGGCCCGGGGGGGCGCCGCGGGCGCGGACGGGGGGGGGGGGCGGTCCCCGCGCGCCCGTAGACGAAAG
>JAACJT020000053.1:317275-343510 GCA_009936485.2 Gymnarchus niloticus
CAGCAGAGACTCAGGCAGACACACAGCAGAGACTCATGCAGACACACAGCAGAGACTCACAGAGACAGCAGAAACTCACTCAGACAGACAGCAGAGACACAGGCAGACACACAGCAGAGACTCACAGAGACAGCAGAGACTCAGGCAGACACACAGCAGAGACTCATGCAGACACACAGCAGAGACTCACAGAGACAGCAGAAACTCGCTCAGACAGACAGCAGAGACACAGGCAGACACACAGCATGTCTCCCTGCCATGTCTTTAATCTGCCTTAGATGGGTAGCCAGCAGATGCGGGTGCATAAAAGTTTTCAAACACTCAGGGATCCCGTAGCTCCGACCTCGTTGCCGCTGCGGAATGACATTGAGGCGGCATTGCGGACGAATGTAACGACAAGCTCACAAATGTGTACCAGGGCATTAGCAAGCACAGACAACTAGGAAAACAGCGAGGACTAACTTGAATGAGTCGGGTGTGTGGGCGGAGCTTATGTAGTGAGTGAGGAAGAGCCATAGGTCCCCAACTGTCCATCGGTCGGAGCAACAGAGTTCGACAAACTGGATGGAAGAGGCAGAGGGGGTGGGGTGTTTAGAGAGGGCGAACGAGGCATTCGTTAAAGATGAATAACAACCTTAAAAGCAGAAGCTGTCACCCAGGCCTTGTCTGGGGCAACAGTAACTACCTGATAATTGGAGATCATTCTTCAATATCAAACTACCATAATTTCAGATTAACTGCTGATGTAACTGTCCAGCCTGGACTGAAATCAGGACTTAGAAAACTGGGGAGTCAGGATGACACACTCTCTGGGTGAGGATATCCCATAGATTACTCAGTCACCTTCTCCACTAGATCTGTGGAGAGCCCTCTGACGTCTTTGGAGTGAGTGAGCTTAGCTGCGACGTTGATCAGGGATCTGGAGAGGCTCTGGAAGCCGAGGGCACATCATGTTAGACAGGTGACGTCACCGGCAGGCAGCGGAGTTAGCGGCGCTGTAACGAGCATGTATGTCCTGGCAGTAATCCGGCATGTGGTGAATGTGGGCGCCTATTTCTTACCTTGAAATTGGCCTTCATCTCAAGAAAGACTTTGATCTCACACCTCAGGGCTGTGCATACGAGACTGTGACAAGGAGAAGGAAAGAAAATGCAGAAAGTGCGGGAGATAGGAACCGGAATAACATGAGAAGGATAAAGGGTGGAATTTTACTCCAAAGCGGGAAAGCTCCTCAGGGTGTTGCCATAGATACCACTCCCTCCTCATGACAGTGAAAGGCAGCCAGCAGACATAATCCAACAATGTTTCACTCTGGGTTTCATACACAACTGTGCAGCTTTTGCTTTCAAACTGCCTGGAAAATAATCTTACTCATGGAAGACCAAGCACCAGATGGCCATCTAACAAGTGCCTAAGGCAGACTTGTCTGCACATTTTAGCTGCTTCAGGACACATGCACACACGTTCACACCTCTTGTGCTGGTCCAGCAAGTCTTTATCTGTAATGAGAACCCTGAGGGCCTTCGGACTGCGCAAGAACTCCTTTTCCACGGCCAAGTCGCTGTCCTCAGCCATGCTGCCTGAGGGATAGCAGGAGAAAGTTCCAGAGACGGTAGGAGAATTCTAGGGAGGAGCCAGAGGTGGGTCAGAGCACGGAGCATGTATCAGTGAGCAAAATTCACATGGAGCTAATTTGACAATATGGTTAATATAAGATGAATTCAGCGTTTCATAACTGCCTCCAATTTGCAAAAGTTCCCAGCATAATAAATGAAAACAGCTGCCAAACTAGGTCCAGTGATGGAGTCAGACCAGAAAGGGGGTGTGGCTACCCAGAATGCCCTTCACCCATGGCCTCCACAGTCCAGCTGTTGCTGAGCCGAGCAGCACAGAGGGAAAAATCCTGGAAGGAGAGATACTGTAGCTTTCTCTTTATGATCTCAAAATGAATGCTGGCATAAAACAGGATGGAGGTGTAGTGAAATGCAACAAGAATGATGTAGGAGAGGAGAAAGAAGGGGGTAGAAAAGAAAGGGAGAAACAGGCGTGTACATGGAGGGTGGACTTATGATCACAATGACCCCTTAATCTTCACTTTCCCATTGTTCTTTGAAGGCTCTGGATCAACCAGTTAGTTTAAGTTCATCACTGTGCTTTCTTTTTTTTTTTTACCAATGCCTTTATACTTTTTACTAGAGTAGTCCCAACTCTCAAATTCAGTTGAGAGTAGAAAGTGATGACGTATTTTTTCCACTAGGGGGCCTTTGAGGACCTCCACAAAGTGAAAGAGAGCACCGTCATAAATGAAAGGCGAAATGTTAATAATGAATGGTGGGATTTTTTCCAGTGGTGGGCTGCTCTGTCTGTGCAGCTCTTCAGAGCCACGCCGGTCTTGGACCTCAAATCACCCAGCTCCTTCATGGTCCCTTTGGAGAGTCTCGTTCCCAGCACCTTCCTCACAAAGGCATCAATGAATGCATAATACTTACAGACCGTACACACACACACACACACACACACACACACACACACACACACACACACACACACACACTTCAGGTTATTTGTATGCATCTGCTAAACAGAGACTGCAGAGGCTTCTCTCTGTCCTGAAAAAGCAAGTCATGTGACTGTCATACCTTTTACTCCTTCCATTTGCCAACTGATTTTTGTTGTATATATGAGATCGCATCCTTTCTCACCCGTAAACATTCCCAGACCCCGATTCCCTACCCATCTTCTGTTTTGATGTTTTCATCACTCCTTGACTCCACTCTTGTCCCATTATGAATACAGTTGTTTATTTACCGAACAAGCAAACAAGAATTCCATTAACCGATTCTAACCACTTGTGGCGCAGTCTTGGAACACCCCACGCCCACGGGCTATCATTGGTGAATAGGGACCAAATAGCAGTAAATGACATCCTCTGCACAGAGCTGTGCAGATCCCAGCAGCAGAGCCTGCGTCACACTCCCAGTGAGGCCAAACGTGCTGAAGGGGAAAAAATATTATTTAATAAAATGGAGCCAAGGTTAAAGGACAAAGGGGTGTGTCTGGGCCCTTAAAAATCAGAAACAAAGAGGGCTCCTGATGACACGTACGGGAGGAGAAGACAGCGTGAGTGAGGTGTAGACAGGAAGAGAATAGGGGGCAAAAAGAGAGATAGAGCAGAGCAAAAACAAGCAGAAAGAGAAAGAATGAAAGAAATGGGTGTAGTCGTAAACAGAAAAAGCAATAGATAGCGAGAGAGAGAGAGAAAAAAGGCGGGTAAGAAGAGGGGTTTAGAGGAGAAGACAGGCACAGCAATGGGCCAGCGTGGCAAATAGGGGAGGCGGGGACCTCTCCACGAGCGCGGCCTGTCGGCTGGGGGGAATCTGGAACAGCAGCTGCTGGGCCAGCTTGGCAGGGCTCTGCAAGAGATGCTCGCACATCTGGAAGCTGTGGAACCGGCCCAGGTTGTCGCTGAGGAGCACAGCATTGCCCGGCTCGTGGTTCGCCTACTGGGGGAAAGGCGAGGGGAGTGTGATTGAGGGTTTACTATATAGGCGGCACTTTAAGATGGCATGGGAATTACGTGGAAATGTAACAGCACCGAAATGCTGAGCAAAAACGGTAAAAACCCTAAATAATGACCCACACCAGGATGAGTGGTTCAAAAATGGATAGATGGATGGATCACTAGCCAGGACACGCTGTTATATCTACAATCCTACAGAGGTATTAACCCTCAAAAAGGCTCCTCCAACCTCATGCCTCTAAAGCTACCTCTCCAACAGTCATCAGATTAATGCAGCCTGAAACCAGGGCACAAAGTAAATGACTCTTCATTTTATAAGCAAATATTAACTCCAAATAGCTAGACCAGAATTCTGAAAAAGGAGATGTTTCTTCAACACATAGAAACCATATAAATACACATTATTATTATTATTATTTGTTATTGTTTATTGATAATTTACTATCATATATGATTGTTTCTCCTTTCTTGTGTTCTATGCTTCCTGGGATAGGCTCCAGACTCACCATTAATAACAGTCACAGCAATAATAATAATTTCACAATTTTAGCATATTTCAATAGTTCATCAAAAGCAAAAACATATTCCTCACCTATCTGGGCAGAATGTGACCTTAACATACTAGGAGTCACTAGGACCCCATTGACAGTGTGACACAGACACCAGCAGGCAGTCTGGCAGAAGCAGATGGTTGTGACAGACCTGAGAAGCCGTCCAGCCACAGCTGGCAAACATCCTCATCCAGGATAGTAGTGTTCCCCACAAACACATCCAGCTCCACAGCCATCTTCGGGGAGGCACAAAGACAGCAGGGTCTACCTGGAACATTCAACAAATTAACATGGTTTTTAAAGTCCTAGTGACACGAATGACCGAGAACCAAGAGCTCCAGTTTTTGATTTTATTACTGGTTGAATCTCACTTGGACGACTCTGTAAGGCGTGGAACTTAAGTAGTCTCTGGCAGAGCACGGACTAAACTTCCTGCTCCGTAGGTCTGTACTCACGGTTCCAAGAATCTTATTATTCCCATTAAATAAAAAAGTGAATTGCTCAGTTTCCCCAAGGGCAAATGCTCAGTTCAATCAGAATTTGCCGAACGCCCGGCAAAACAGGATGTCTGTATGGTGTTTGGTCACGAACGCATATTCACCCACACCGTTCAACCGTTAGTGCAATTTACAGTAATCTGCATACTTAACAGTGATTGATCTGAACTGCACCCATTCAGTCTTTGTGGAAAATTAGTAGTAGGTTAGTTAGTAGGTTTAGCGTAATAAATGTTTAAATATTTCAGAAGAGATAGACTACATAACAAGTAGAAGATGAACAGAAACGTTGAAACCGTTTCACTTGAGCGCAATCAATGGAGTTACACTTCTGTGTGTAAACTGCTTTTTCTCTATAAATGACTGCCTAAATAGAGACTCTCACGGTGTAGGCTAATTATCCACAAATCTTTATCCATAATTCATTTTAGTTCCGTGGCTAAGGACAGGAAGATTGAATTTTTGCTTACCTCTTTAGTTTATTCCTCTCCCTGCTTGTGACTTGTGCTGGTGTTTGTAGAAACTCATTGAATTGTGAAATTACTTGTGTCTGCCAACTATTATCTACTGGAATAACACAACAAAAAGAACCTCGTATGACCCAATTATTGCGTATAGTAAAATCCGAAAATGACTCAATGAAAAAGTAAATAGCATTACATATCCAATACAACGTTTAAAAATTAGACCTACAAAACCAGCTTTTGAAGTGTACGAATAAAACACGATTTTTTTTCTTTCGAGTAGTTGGAGTTTTTAAGACTCGAGCGCCGTTACTGAGCGTTTCCATTACGGCCACTGACGGCACGTTAGCGACACCTGCTGGGTGAGGAATGGCATGGACGCAGAATATGGGTGACTGTACCGTGCCAACCGTTCAAGTAAAACGCTAATCATTCCAGCTATTCTAATCTATACTCTAAGCAGATGTAATGTATTAAGTCATGAATAAATTAATACTTTGTCAACAATATCTTATCCCAAATAATAACTAATCGGTGTTTTTAAAGGCAACCTCAGTTCGGACCGCATTCCGTTGCTTCCTTACTGCAGATTCGACGTGACTGGGAGGAGGAATTCACAATCATTTAAAGATGCAAAAAACACAGTAGTGGCGTGCGGAGGGGTGATGTGTTGAGATATGGTACTGTGCCCATGGCAAAAATTCATAGCCTCTATTTAGAACTCCTAACCTTTTCTATTTCTTGTTGCAAAGTCAGCTTCAGTGTAATATGGGAGGATGTCTCCAGATCCCATGAAACACTCTCATGAAATTTCCTTGACCAAGGTTCTTATTATCATGCGCCGTCACGTTAACACACCTAACGTGAATGACTCCAGTAAAAGATTCAGAATTGCTCCTTACTGCCTCAAGGCCCATTAATGCTTCACTTTTCCATACTCTGTCAGTAGTGCACTAAAAAGTGTACTAAACAGTGCATCCGTCATTTAGTAGTGTTGTTTGAAATATTAAAAAAACAAGGTACAGGGGGAATGAAATCATCACTAAAAAACCTTATCATGCAAAAACGATGTAAAGCGAAAAAAACAGAAATTGCACATATCTATTCAACACATTATTCAGCACATTAAATAGTGCTGTTCATATTCTCTGAAAAAAAAATCGTGCTCACTATATAATACACTACAAAAGACCCACAATGCACTGCAAAATGTAGAGTACAGATGATGCGATCATTGCAGACTTAATTTGACATTTCGATTCTAAATAGTAATTTATTGTCATTATTAATAATTAATTAAAATGAACATTTTAAATTATAACGGGCTTACATACGTATATTCTGTTTATCTTTATTTTGTTGATGTATTTCGCTTTTTCCTGTCCCATGTTGCTAGGATACCAGCATACAGCGGTTTGGGGATGTAGTGTCTTGTTTCACTGATTCATTCCCTACATAGTGAAATACACGGATTCTTCTATACAGCACATGGAAAGTACAGAGTGAACGCATTGCTATGCGCAGATTTCAAGGAGGGCAGGTGCTCAACTGAAAAAAGGCACTCGCCATTCCACATCAGGCAAAAACAAAACAAAAAAACACCTGACCAAAGAGGGCAGATTTAGATTGAGAGCAAAGTAGACAAGTGATCGACCGTCCCCTGTGCACGTGCACGAGTGAACTATTTCGATTGCGGTCTAAACTGCATTTAAACATCAAAGCTTCTTTTTCCTTTACCAGGGGGATGTTTCAGCGGCGGACTGAGGTCTAGAGATAAGACCACGCAATTCCCGCAGAGCCGTACAATGTGATGCGTTGTACATGCTGTATGCACTCGACCTGCAAATCTGGCAGGAGCGGCAAGTCTGGTAGGGACAACGCTCAGCTCAAGAGCTAGAGGGTGTGCTTTGAGAGTGTCAGATTAATGCCACGTTCGGAATTATGTCTCATATTTCCCTGGTCTGTGTTACTGTATGTTTGCTTGCGTTCTGTTTCCCCAGCTTGTAAATTCTCAAGGGCTCTTAAAAAGCTCATCGCATCACCAGGATCTGCTCACCCTGTCATCAGAGGAGGATCTTATAGTGCATTTGCCCGAATTGCACCTATCTGTTTTACTTTAACCCTTTCAAACACATTCAGCCATGTGATGCAATACGGAGAAGGGAAGGAAGGGGGACTTTCTGCTTCCGTCGTTCCCGAAACAGGCGGAGACTGGAACGTTTAATATTTGTCCTCTGTCATTGACAGATGTCGGTGAAAACAACTATGATCATTTAGTTTTTCATTAAGCATAATCACATATTAAATAAGGAGCTACAGTATGTGAGGAAACATTCACCGAAACAGCAGGAGGAAATAAGAGCAGACGTCAAAATAGGTTTTTCGTGTATACGTAGCCCAGTGATAATAAAAAACGATCTTGGAACAGTATTATTAATTGATCCGTTAAACATTTCTTTCAGCATGAAAATGAATTGAATTGCTAAGCTAAATGTCTAGATGAAAGATACGACATAAACAATCTTAGGTAAATACAAACACCGGTGCCTTATCAGCCTTTCCTTGAGTGATTGTCTGTGAAGTTTTAGGAAAGATGCTTTTTGAGTTTTGTCACGTACGTATAGCTAACTGGCCAAGAGAAGACGGAGACAGGTGAGAGAATTTTCAGTTAAAGGCTTTCGTGATACGTTTGCAGAATAAGCCCACGTAGCCTACTGTATGGAATAAGGATACGGCACTTGAGTATCATGTATTGTGGATTAAAAAACGAATTTAACCGAGCTATTAACTATTAACCTACGTAAATTAGTAAATAATTGTTTTTCGATTCGAAAACCTAAATTAGTTCAAATGCAGAATACTACCTTTGAAATGACATTGTTAATCGAGGGGATTTCAGAATAAACGCAGGTTCCTGAGACGGGCAGTGAGTTTAAAGCAAACATTCGACCATGAAGACTTTTGAGCTGTCAGAAGAGTTTAGGCAAAAAGTTGTAGAGAGACACAGATCAGGAGAAGGGTATAAAAAAATTTCGAAGACTCTGAATATCCCTTTGAGTACGGTCACATCCATCTTTAAGTGGAAAAGTGTACCACACCACCCAGACTCTGCAGTCAGGCCAGGGGGATGCTGGTTAGGTATGCCTCCAAAAGGCCGATGGCCACTTTGAAGGAGCGGAAGCAATCGATGGCTGAGATTGGTGAAAACGTCCACGAGCCAACTATTTCCCAGTCGCTCCAGAAAGTTAAGCTGGGCAAAGTAGCAGAACGGAAGGCCTTGTTAACAGAAGCCCATCTCAAGTCCCGCATGGAGTTTGCAACAAAACATTTAAGTGACACTGCAAACGTGGCAAAGGGTTCCATAGTCCGATGTGACAAAGGTAGAACTTCTTAGTTCTGCCTCAGTGCATCCTGCAGTCACCGGAATTCCTGCCACCAAAGAGGAAGGCAACGGCATCCTCTTATGGGGCTGTTTCTCGTGGGCAGGGATCGGAAAACTGCTCAAGATTGATGGGAAAACAGACGGTGCAAAGTACACTCAAATCCTACAGGAAAACCTGCTGCAGTCTGCTAAGTGGCTAAAACTGGGACGGAAGTTTGTCTTTCAACAGGACAATGACTAGAAACATATGGCCAGGACCACACAGCAGTGGCTAGGGTGAAATTCACAAGGTGAATTTCCTTGACTGGCCCAAGCAAAGTCCTGATTTGAATCCCATAAAAAATCTATGGAAAGACCTGAAAATCGCTGTCTATCAAAGGCTGCCGAGCAACCTGGCAGAGCTTGAACAATTCTGCCAAGAAGAATGGGCCAGAAATTCACCATCTCGGTGTGCAAAGTTGGTTGATGCCTATCCAGAAAGACTTTCAGCTGTAATTGCTGCAAAGGGCACTTCAACCAAGTGTTGATTCACAGGGTGAATCACAGACAAAAGTTGGCATGGTTTATGGTTTTAAATGGATTCCTGGAGAGATCTGTGGTTGCTAACAGTCTGAAAAGCTAGTTACGTCATTGGACTTGGGGATGACCATACTTCTTAATGAGTTTTATCATTAATATAGGAGGGTACAAATAAGGTGTTGTCAGAGTTAATTTGGATAACAGTTTAATTCATATTTTCTTGATGCCTAACAATCTAGATGTGATCAGATGAACCACAGCATACTTCAGTGAACTGCTGATCTTTCTAGTGCAGATTGTGAGGACTCCAGTTGTTACGTTTCTGTAAATTAACTCATTACCTTCACCTGTTCCGATTATGCGATAGCCGATGTTGATCATGGTTGTGGGCATTTCCGTTCTCTACGTCCGGTGCTTGAGGCCAGTTAACACCACAGGGTTATACATAAGCCGAGTCGACCCTGGACATCAGCTAAACTCATTGTTCATGTCATGGGTCACGTTCAGCAGTCATGCCGATCACTGACCAGAATGGATCTCCAAGATAAATCTGAGGCACTGTTACCCCTGCTGTGAAGAAAGCGCATGATGAGGAAACAGTTATACAATATGTCCAAAATATCATGGACATCTCTGGTTGTTTTTCTGCTGATTATGACTTGCATGTGCCTTGAAAGCCCATGCAAACCTGTGTGGTTTTACACCTTCCCAGATAAAAGCATAGTGGTAATCTTTACTGCTGATTATCAAATCGTGTATAGTATATGTGATGTGTGTGTGTGTGTGTGTATTTATTTACTTGTCATCTTCTAACACAGCTTAAATCTCGCTTAAACAGCATCATAGACGATTTTTGTGCTATGAGCTAATGTGAATTTGGTAACTGTTCCCCTGCTGTCCATTGCAGATCCGTTACAAATGCGTCAGAAAAGTGGCAAAATGTGTGGGTGAAGGCGTTTATTCAGTGAATAAAATGAGGAAATGGTAATATTGGAATGGTCTCTGATAGAGGATGTCATAGTGTCTATAAGATTAGCCAATGGAGGCATGGAATTTCAGCTTTATTTTGGACAGAACCGAAAATTTTACGTCTGATAAAAACTCGAGTGTAATTTTTCATATTGTGTAATAGGTAAGAGACAGCAGGGTGGAGTTTACCTACATTCTGCCTCACTGCTCCAGGGTTGTGGGTTTGAATTTTCCCTCCCCTCTCTGTGTTTTCGGAGTTGGCATGGTCTCTTTGTGTCATCCAGGGCCTCTCTATGTACCCCGTTCTTCACCCAGAGTCCAAATTTAATTCAATTCAATTTTATTTATATAGCACCTTTAACACGGAGCACGGTCACAAAGCGTTTTACACAGTCCCGGGCCCAGAGTCCCCAGAGAGTAAGCCAAAGGCGACAGTGGCAAGGAAAAACTCCCTCAGAAGGAAGAAACCTTGGGAGGAACCAGACTCAAGGGGGAAGCCCATCCTCCTCTGGCCGGCACCGGGCAGGACAAATTAATTAATACAAATCAGTCCAAAGACATGCCTCAAGGCTAACAGGCATCCAGCGATGTACAATTTTGTGTGTGTGTCTCTGTGCACACCCTGTGATTGCACCCTATCCAGGGTGGACCCCAGCCTTGTACCCAGTGCTGCCTGGAATAGGCTCCAGACCTGAGCAGGATAAGTGGTTGAAAGATGGATGGATGGATTTAAGTTCCAATACAGATTCATTCTAGTTTTGTATGATGTAGAATGTGTTTTCTTTACCTATGATTTGTGAGTTCATTCGTTTCTCTCTTATTTGCACATTTTTCCTTCCACTGACCTGATTTGTCTATCAGAGAATCCACCAACTGCTATCTTCCTCTTTATTACTTCATGTACAAAAAAATGACTTCGCCGTCCGTAACGCATTCTTTATGTGTTCACGTAGCAGGACGGAAAGTCTGAGGTGACTCACAAAACCAAGTCTTTGTCCATAAATTACTCAAAGCGGGAAAACTGTTTTAATGTTGTGTACTGCTGTTGCAAAAATATATTTTAATGTAAACACATTTACGTAAAAAGTATGTACCTAAAAGATCTGAAGTTCGGAGTACATTTGTTTAAATAGTTTAAGCATTCTTGTCGTCTATGAATATTCAGTTCAACCGACTTCAACTTCAAAGTCTACTAGAGGATTTCTATTTGGCATTAATTATTATAGGCACAATAAATATCGTTATTAGATAGGGTAACCTTAACATTGACTTATTTTGTCATAAATATAGTTTCTATGTCTACGTTTTACTTTTAATAGCCTTTTTATTTTCTTTAAATTTTGAATTAGATACTCTATTAGATGCTTTCCTGTTACAGAGTGCATTTAATTGGTGGGAAGGTTCTGCCTTTATTTTTTTTGGCTGCCGATCATTAGCCAATGAGCGTGGGCGAGTGGAGAGACTGATCTGACCATTGGTCCCCACTGCTGCTGGCACGGCGGTAGGTGGTGCCACATGTCTGGTGGGTGGGGCCAAGGAATGACGAGAGTGCAGGACTCAGGTGGGATTGGACAGATGCTTTGCAATCGAGAGGTGAAGAGGGGTAAGTGAAGACCATACTCATTGAAAATGGTGTGAGAGAAGGAGAAGAGATGAAGATAGGAGTGTCAAGGGACTCAGACTTTGGGATCAGGAGCAGGGCAGGAGAAGCAGGGCAGGCTCCCAAAAGAAGAGGTGGGGAAGAGACTTCTGGTTTTGGTTTGTCGGGCTGGGAGTTGCTTTCGTCAGCCAAGCAACCACGCAGGCTGAAATCTGAAGGCTCCATTTTGATGTGCTCCATCGTAGCTGGCTTGCTGGTTTTAGCGGAGCCTGAAGTGGCATTGTGCATCTTACACACAGGTTGGTGGACTTCCAGAATGAACTCCAAGTGGTCTTTCAACTTCTCCAGCCCGGCAATAGCTTCCTGTAGCTGGGCTTTATCTTTCTCTAACTGGTCAGTCTCCTGAAATGTGTAAGCGTACCGTTAGTCATAGGACATCTCGTCACTAACATCAGAAGATGACTTATTAGCATAAGAGGCACAGAACAACGTTGTCAACTCGGTATCGGAAGCACATCGTTGTGTTGAAATTAAGGTTTGAAAAATAGAGCACAATTCCATGGCATTCACCTCCTCACTGTTGACACCATACAGCTGGACTTGTCCATTTCTCAGTTTCTGAGATTATTGGCCAAAGACCAAAGCCAAATATAGCTTTGCACACTTGCAAAAGCATATCCAATTATGTAATGACTATGCTATCGTAGCCAAGGCTATACACCACATAGCCATACAGTATCTGTACTTATACCTACTATGTATCTTACCACATCTATCTTTATAATCCACTGACTGACCCCTGGCTACTGTGCATTAAAATCTTTCAAAGCGACACGGCCAAGCTCACATTTTGCAACCGATCTATCAGTTCTCGCCGGCGGTTACGGCATCTGGCGGCGGCCATTCTGTTGCGTTCCCGGCGTACTTTCTTTTTTTCCATCTCCTTCAGCGTCATCTGTGGAGACGAGAGCCACGGAAATGGGAGTCAGAGTGACAAGCGGAACTGCAAGACTCTCCGAAACTGATGAGGGGTCAGACAGGTTTACGTCTAACAGGAAGCTTCCAAACCTCATTTCCACAGACCGCCACTCACTTTCGTCGCTTTTCAGCTGACGTACGATGGTTGCGTAAGCTTAATTTTGCTCTGGATTTGATAATCACATTCTTTCTGTATTTGATTAACAGATTAGAGGTTTTGGAGTCTTAATTTTAAAGGGGTTATATAAAGACAGCCTTTTACACCAGTGCATAACTACACCACCAGCATGAGTGCTGTCTTTGGAACATCAAAGTAATAGCATCTCTTCAATTTTTAATGAATTCTCCTCATGTGCTGTTTTTAGAAATGAATATTTGATTTAATATTCATTAAACAGTCTCATAAAATTAAACTCATTACCATGTTGTTGACCTACATTGGAATCTGGCTCAGAAATATGAAAAATAAAGCACTTAGTCCTCGCTGGAAATCTAAACTCTGACTATATGCTGCCTAGCTGCCATCTTATGTAAATATTTTATCATTGCACCTTTTACAAAATACCTACTTAGTACACACCCAACTTAACATTTAATTCCAATTAAATCTCTCCTATTCTTGATTTTTATTTAAAAAAAAAAAAAATCAGTACATAGACCATATGGATGACTCAACAAGTGAATATCTGACCTGCCCCAATGAGTCAGAGAAAATCCTGATATATCAAGTCCAAAGTTACTCCCTCCCTATAAGTTAACATTAACAATGCCATAGCAGGAGCACATTTTTCCATACATGAAGTACAACCTGCCCTCTATCAAACCAGTTCAATGACATTTCCATACTGGTAAACATTTCCCCGCTTTGCATAAGTTGTGAGCCTTTGTATGTTGCAATTTGCATTTCATAGTGAATTATTAGTTGTAAAATAAGGGGAATTACTCATCACAGGCAAGAACTAAAGCGAAGTGAGCCATTCAGTATTTTTGATGAATGTAGACTGCCACTTCCTGTTTAAGAAGTAAAATTCAGGATGCAAGTCTCTTCTGCAGTCCTGCTACTTTGCTGAGCTCATTCTTAGGTGCACTGGTGAGACCCTTGTTGGGAAACTTCACCAGTAAACTATACCTGCTCATCGTGCGCTCTTCTCGTCTTGCTGACAAACGCCCCGGCCTCGCTGGTCACTGACTTCTGCCATGGAGCACCAAGCAGTGAAGAGCAGGAAGGGTGGGAGGAGCTGGGAAGCCAGCAAGTGCCCACTTGGCCCAGGGGTGTGGGCTGTACTGTCCATTGAGCGTATGGACTTTGGAGAATTGTGAGGCTGGAACTGGGTCTGACAGAACCAACAACAGGTATTGTCTAGATGAAGGACATGGAAAAGAGGAATGGGGAAATTAAACAGAGTGTGCTGAAATGGAAATTGTACCAGCCAGAATCATTGATTGATTGATTGAATGAATGAATGAATGAATGAATGAATGAAACTAAACTAAATGAAATGAATAAATCTACACATCAATAGCATGACCCTGTGCAGTTTGAGTGATGTGGAAAATGGATGGATGGATGGATGGATGGATGGACATTGACTAGATGTGGATCAAAATAAAACTTGAAAACAAATAAGTAAATGAGCAGGAATAATGTGGTAATCATAAGAACAAAACAGGGAATTAGGAAGAGGGAAAGATTAGAGTTGAAAACAGCAATGGAACAGATTTAAAAAATCTATCATTTCATCCATCTTCAAACTGCTTGATGATGAAAATTGCGATAACAACCACAATTAGTCATAAAAATCCTGCGACCCTGACTACGATGAGGTTGGAAATAGATGATAATAATAATAATAATAATAATAATAATAATAATATAAGTTGCTATTCTTCTAAAAGTTATACCATGCTCATATACGAATTCGTCAAATCCCTTAAAAGTAGATGCTGAAAAAAGTTTTTTGGAAAATAAAATGAGCAAATGCCAAACCTTTTGCTGAAGTGAGGACAGAGTGCACACATCCAGCTCTTTGGTAATTTCGTTTCCAGGAGTTCCATCCTCGCCCTGGTTGCCTCTGCCTTGTCTGGTGGCGCTCCGGTACATATTTTAATAAGCTTAATACGACTGGTGTTTAACAAAATAGCCACGCAACGCTGGTTATCTATATAATCTGGTGCAATGTCAAAAGTTAGTAAAATGTATGGTGTAGTACTCTTTTACATGTTACTTGTCTGAGTCTGATCAGTCGAGGGAGAAAACCCCTTACACGACAAGGCAAAAACTAATCTAACAATTTGGGGGGGGGAATGTTAAAGCAAAGATCATTTTCACATTTTATGCTGCATTGAACTATAGCTTCCATATTAAACACACGTGAGAAACTTGATATTTTACAACTATTTTCTATTTCAGTAAACTACGCACTTCAAAACAATATATTTATCAGTATATTGGCATATTGCGATCCCCCTTCAAATTGAGTAAAATGGTGTCGTCCGTGATTCGCAAGAAAAACGGTAACGTAGATACCCATATTTGGTAAATTTCTGCCCACTTCCTCGGGGTTTCCTAGTCTGAGGGTGTGTACCTGACAGGTCGTCTCTATCGTTTCCTTTTACCTCTTATTTCATTTTCATTTCAGTAATTTTAGTCTTTTTTCTGGAATGACATTTAATGATGAAAGGTATTTCGTATATTTCCACAACTCCTTAAACAGTACATGTCATGTGAAATTGTATACGCGTATTCTTCGATACAAGGAGCTCCCCTAGTATGAAGCAACCTCTGGAGAGCAATACGTGGGAATCGTGAGTGAATTCCATTACGAGAAAATGCCATATTTCGCAATCTCCATACCGTAGGCCGCAACAGCCCACTACCGCTAGCTATTCCGGTAAATGCTGGTTATTGTAGGTTTACATTATGACATAACCCAGATCCGGAGGTGTGGCAGAAAATTTACAGAACTGGATCAGTCTCGAAATTCATTACTACTAGTATTATGTGAAACATTAAATATTTAAAAACTTAATGTCTAAAAATGTCTAGCTTTGAATAACCTCATCTAGTCGACGTTCAGTAGCACCAAATTCAGTAATAGGTGGCAAGTTTACAGTATATGGATTAAGAATACTTGCTTACAACCTGAAGGTTGCTGGTTCAACTCCCAGGAAGAGCTTTGTGAAGACAGCTCAGGATACTTCTGTATGACAGACGTTTGTTTCTTAATAGGGCACGTGTGAGTGCTAAACTGTGGCTTCGGTCCTCTGTGGTTTGGGTTTTGATACCCCTGGCTCTGCCGTGTGTGTGGAATTCACACTACTTTCCTTCCACGTCCCAAAGATGCCGAGTTGGGTGACCTGGTGTCTCAAACCGATGGTGTGTTTACGCTGTGAAGGACTGACATCCCATCCAGTGTGTCACCTGATCAAAATGCACTACGCAGGCTCACTGTGAACCCACGGATACTACAAGCAGTCATGGAAGACCCATGATTGCGTGTACGAGCAACATCTCGACGTTTAGCAACTGCAGCATGCTAAATATGCACACGCTATCTGGTGGAAACAATGAATTCAAAGCAAACCCCAAAGGCACAAAAAATGTTTATTTTTTCAGTTAGACTGTTCAATCATACTAAGACACCGTTAGTAATACGATGCTCATTTATTGAAGTTTTTCAGCACTGCCTTATAGCCAGCTTTCAGCTTAAGTAGTTTGTATATTAGTTTAATAAATGCTGGTCTGTTTTGAAACCAAATACTGAGTTCTTTCAACAAAGTTCACCAGTTTAATTGCAAAGTCATTTCGAAGATGCGGGCAGTTTTGTACAACATTTCCTCCACACCAGCCAGTTGTTGGCCCTACTTGCTAAGAGTTTCCAAACACGTCAGAATTGCCTGTATGCCCCCACAGTAATTTCAAACAGTTTGGTGTTGTTCAGCTTTCCATCCCTGTCCAAAAGGAAATAGAATCTGTGCCCTTTGACCCGAAGGGGAATGAAGTAAGGGGCTTCCGTCCAATGTGAATGGCAGGTCACGTGAGACAGGGGCACCCTGACGTTGCGGCCCTTGCCAGTTCCGAAAGGTGATTGTGTTGTCACCGTAACCATACCACCACCCTTATGCAAGACAATCCGGCTGACAGAGCGGCGAGTCAGCAGCAGCCCGAGTCCAGCTATGGCTCCTCCTGCAAGAAGGACGACGCACAGTCTCAGTGACACCGTACTTTGCAGCAAAACATAAAGTAGTAGAGGCTTTACGGTTCTAGAGACTTTTTGCGCAGTGAATGTGAACGACCATCAGCAGTCGGCGCAATGGGTAAAACGCCTCTAGTATTTTGAAATACTAGTTGCATTCCTATTTGTCTAACGCGTGTGAATTAAATATGGAGCCGTATAAAATAACTAAAAAGGTAAATTTGCATGCCCTGAACTCCTCTAATTAAAATGTCCGCTATAAGCTCGTAAATCAGGTACGGTCGCCACTGGAACATACTTAATGTAGTCAGAGTGAATATACATACACACTTTCTGAAACACTGCTCCCTTGAACTTCTTAGTCGTATTGTAGACATGGAGGAGGCAGCATGCACTCACCCACAGCGAGACAGCTGAGTGTGAATCCGAACCTCCAGGTATTCGTACCTAAGGTCAAGCCGAAAACCCGAATTCCTCCGTCGTCCCCTGCTTCCACGTCTTTGTCAGCTTTCTTACCGCCAGACTTGGTATCTCGCACACTGGTAAAGGCGAAGTGAGCCAAGTACGTCCAAAAAAGCACTTGGCTCACACAGAAGACTGTCAGCAGGCGAAAAAACCTGGTTCGGTCGTGCTCGAACAGAACCACATCTCTCGCAACAGCAGTAGAGGTGGAGTGGAACGGGGTAAGAGATGCCTTTCCTTTTCGATCTACGGATAGGTACATGCATCGTTTCTGCATCTGCGAGTACGAAATGGTACTTTTGGCTGGGTTTAAATCTCCTGCACAGGTATGGATTCGTCCGACGCGTGTGATCTCCAGTACGCCTGCCTTCTTCTGCATGCATAACCGTTTCA
Source organism: Gymnarchus niloticus (assembly GCA_009936485.2). NCBI lineage: Eukaryota > Metazoa > Chordata > Actinopteri > Osteoglossiformes > Gymnarchidae > Gymnarchus > Gymnarchus niloticus. The sequence continues at coordinate 334,807 of JAACJT020000053.1, forward strand.
CAGTAAATGCGTTAAATCCCAGCGGCAGCTTTTGCGATAATCCGCACACGAGGACGCTGATTCCCCTGGTAGTGTCTAAAGCCTTGCCAAGCGTCAAACTTTGCACTGCCTGAGTGTTAGAAGTTCCCTTTTGAGCTAAATGAAGTACTTGGTGACCAAATTTCCTACAGCAAGGCGTGACCGAACAGGGACGACAAAATAGAAAAGCAAATTGCATATACCGAGCCCCCATATTAATTTTTATTCTCTCTCTTTTTTTACAAATTATTTCCTATATAAACAGATTATTTATCACAGCAGAAATGCAGCTGACTTCCCGTCCAGGTTGCCTCAGTTTTATCGAAGCGTTATTTTTCCCGCACCAGCTTTGCCCCACAGACACACCTCTGTCGAATCTGATTGGTTTATCGTCAAAGGATCCTTCCAATCCAGGCGTTTTAGATTCAGCAGGGGCGTGTCTCTGGGGGGGAAAGCCGGTGCAAAAGAATAACGACAAGGACATTCAGCAAGCGCCATGTTTGACAGGTGTAAGGATAGTATTGAGGCCCAAAAAGCTTTCACGTAGGGCGTTAGTCAAAATTGGTGAAAGTATTATTTGCGGTGATGATTGATATGGAAAGAATGGTCGTTGTAGATAACAGTCGATGTTTGACAAAGCTTTTAATTAAGTGTTATGAGTTGTGGGAAAATAGCTACATCTTTTGATATTACTGTAATATAAAGCCATCGTGTGTTTCAAGATAACTTATTTATTAATTCAAAGACAGGCACAGATATCTGGAACGTCAGGTGGTCAAATGAAAAAGGGCACCCAACGGCAAAAAGAATTACATGGCAAAAGATGGCACCTTTCAGTGTGGGAACAGAAAAGGTAGGTGATCGAGTGTCCCCATGCATGTGCCCGTGTTCATCCAAATGCTGGTCCATTTAGTTCTCAATCTCTTTGTGAACGTGATCGTCCAGTTATGTTCACGGTGATGTTCAGCTACATGTAACTCATTATCTGCATCACAGGTCAATGTGATTATGCGGCCACAGTTTGAGTAAAGAAAAGTTACTCAGATCAACTGGAAATAGAAGATCCCCCGCTGTGTTTCCTGAAAGAGGTTCTAGGCTCACCGTGGCCCGATACCACTAAAAGCCATTTTAGAAGATGGATGGATGGATGGATAGACAAATGGAGTGAAGCTATGTGACTGAACTTTTACTACAGCTTGCAGGTATGTTCATATAATGTTGCATCACCCCACCTTTATATAGACTGCCCTGTGTTTTGTACCTTTAAATTATTGCGATACCACTTCCTTCTTCCCGTGCCACTTTGTCTGTATGTTGCACCCCAGTCCTGGGGGCACTTCTTTTTATACCACTGTATCCAGTATTTGTATGCAAAGCCCTCTGGACTTGACGTGGATTGCTCTTCAGCTGCCTTCCTATTACAATTTCCTGTTTTCTTCTTGCTCCTTCCTGTACGACCATGTGGGACCATTGCAGTGCTTCTGTAGGACAGGAAGTGCAGCCTTCTGGAGGAAAAAGGGTGGAGTGATCCCAGTGGTGTAACGTGGCATAACATTATGGTAGCTGACTTACTGTAAAATGCTTTGCCGTCATGGGGTCAGGTGTAGGTAAGTGCAAATATAACTTTTCCAAACATACAGCATTCTATCAGGAAACCAACCATCTCAACAAATCACAAAAGACTGGCTGGAATATGATTACAAATGTCTGAAGCTGTTTCTTAGTCATAATCCCAAGATTAACCATTCACATAAAACCACAACCACAAGCATTTCATCCTGACCGTTTAGCGGGACAACAAGGTTTCTGGAGTTTTTCAGAAAGTTCATTTACCAGGTCCTGTGCTACCTACTGTCACGCAAACTGGTCTGCTGTGGTGGAACTCAAACCCACAACCCCCCCCCCCCCCCCACAAATCACAGCACACAAAAGTCAAGAGACAAACTGCCCACAGAAGCCATAGGTTGCTAAACATAAAACTTGGCTGTGAATTTCTTCCTGTTATGTACATTTACATGTACAATTTTAATTTTGCTTTTTGATTACAAATAATAATAAAAAATCATGAATTATTTTTGTGTGTTCTGTTTAATAAAATGCCAGGGTGCCATTTAAAGACAACACTTAGGAGCTTTATATATATTAGAGGTATGAAAAGTCAAATATTCATCCTAATGTTAATCCAACACAAACCCCTATACACTCCAATTTCTAACATTTGTTGTAAATGTACTATTTTTATGCAGTTTCATAAATGAGATATTACTTGCACATTTCATTAAAGGTAAATTAAAAAGAAGCAAATATTGGAAATTGGGGATACACGGCCTAAGTTTGGTATAAAACCAACCTTTAATATATTTGAAAATGAAATTTATCCGGATGAACACTAGGTGGAAGCATTTAATCAAATGTAATTATTTTTCAACGGTATTAGGATTGTTTAGCTGTTTGTTCACTGTTGCATGGCACCTCCCGGTTTAGGTGAACCGATAACCCATCCAATGTGTGCCCCACAAATATTTATCCTGTGAAATGTACATATTCTTAAGGACTTGATTGCACACCACATTAGCCTACATAATCATTGTGTTTAACAATCGAGTTCAGTTTACCTAGATGTAACGTAAATGTTTTCCAGTGATTAAACGTGCCAAACCAGTAATAGCAAAAAATCAGATACATGCAATAAATAGTAAAAATAATCCAGAATAGCCACGTAATCGATAATTATAAATTTCTATATTGGTATGTCTGAAAATGTAGTATCAGCTGACTCAAGTGCCGAATTTGTCTGCATAGGTTGTTTATACCCCGCCCTTTTTTTTCTTTGTCTCAGCCCCTCATGGTCACTCTCTAATCCCAGTTTCTCTGCTGGCAGTCTCAGGTCTCCTTGTCCAACTGGCGGGGCTCAGTCGGCATCTTCCATCGCTCTCGATTTTACCCTAGAAATGGTTTGCCCTTCTTGCCTTATATGGCGATCGGCGCCGCGATCCGCCTAAAAGTGCGTGAGGTTGGATGAGGCGCGTGCACTGCCGCCAACGTTCGCTTCCTTATATGGAAGAGAGTTCAGCTAACCTTCACAGAGAGAGAATGGAAAAATAAAGAAAAGTGGAGAGCATAAAAAAAGAAATTGACTTTTTATTACGATGATGATGAAACAGAACCGGCGACGGATAGGAGCCCAGACAGGATTTGTACTGTCTATTCGGATAGATGCGTTTTTGCCTGCGCCAGTGTGGTGCTCCTCCAGCGCCTGACGTTTTCATGCTCTTTCTAGTTTCTACATTGCGTGTCACTTCTTCATTTCCCCTGCTCAATGTTCCCTGAAATTTTCTTGTCAGTTTAAAAAAATAGTCTACTGCTCAGCACATTATTATTTTTATATCTGTCACTGTAGTGCTTTGGTGTACAAGTTATTTATAAAAAAGTACAATGTTTCAGTAATAAATTAAAAGGAAATAATTGGAAATACTGTATACAGAGAATATATTTAACAAAGCATAATTTGCTACCAGCAGACAGTAAATCCGAGACTAAAAATATGTTCACAAATACGAATAAATTATGTGTCTCAATTACGTGTTTCCAGAAGTACAATCAGAAACTTATTTTGTTTTTTATGTGTGATTCAATGTTGCCTAAGTTTGTGAATGGGGCGTCATATTATTCTCCTCGTGGAACCTGCACGTGTTATATTCTTTGGAAGCTATCAACACGGGAAATAATTTGGTCTGATTCATCACTGGTTATATCTTTCTGTCAGGAATAACCAATATCTAGTTATACAATACTTGTAATATTCAAATTTGATATACAACTTTAAATATACCCAGTCATCTAACCGGAACCACTTACCTAGTGCAGGGTTACAGAAATCCGCATGGAGCCTTTCCCAAAAAGTACACTGAGCATAAGTCAGTGTTTTTCTTTTCTTTTTTTTTTTTTTGACAAATGCATTCAATAACAATAAAATCATCACAATGACAATACAAGAACTAACATCAGCTGATACATTTTCAGACAAATCCTAGCAAAAAAAATAAAATATATCAAATATCAGCACTTTAAAACAATTTTCAGCAAGCACAAATACAACAATTAAAATGAGGTGCTAAGAACAGACCCTCTGTGAAAACAGCATAAGACAGGATACCCCTGGAAAGCCAGTCCTCCTGTCTACACACATGCAGGGCACATAGAGGATAATTTAAGGAAACAGGCCCACCTAAAACCACACATTGTCGGACCGTGAGGGGAAACCGAGCTACCCAGAGGAAACCCACATAAATGAATATACCGGAACTTATACTAATATGTACTCTCAAAATAAATTTCCACACTAAATTGTGACATTCTGTTTACAAAAAATGTAACATATGACCTCTGTCTTGTTTTTTTACAACACTCTGTTACGGGAGCTGACAAGCTTCTTTATCTTTTACCCGTGCCATATTTTGGTAGCCTAGCGCCTAGATGGCTGGTTACTGTTCATGTTCTGTCAGGGGTTTCAGTAAACGATCCTAATAGCTTTATTTGCTGAAGAAAGTCTTCAGTATTCCCATAAACAAAACACATGCCTCACATTTTATTCCTGGTACAGGTCTGGTACAAGTTCCCACCCACACAATAATGTTACAATGGTGTTCTGTAGTGAATCAGGCTGGTTGAAAGTGCAGGGATTTTCTACATTTTTTCTGAGAAATGCTGATGTTTAGATTCTAAGTTGAACGTAGCTGAACCAACCAACTTGTCACAGTATTTGCTATACTTAATTCCTAAAGCTAAGTCAAACGACATACATGCAGAGACCATTTTTGGTGACTACTTGAAATTTTAAAAGACACACAGGTAGCGTATCAACACACTGTTTTGAGGACGAGACCACGCATCAAGCATGTGCTCCTTTCATGCCGCTGCACTTCTTGCAGTTGAAGGCCTCTATTAATTGCTAACATTGTGCACCTTGACAGCAGGAGCCGAAAACTCATCTTCCCACAATCTCCCTCGGCGGCTCAAGCTCCTTTTCAGTGGCTGCCCCGCGTGCCGTCATCGCACAGGCGCGCGTCCGTCTCTGTGTCAGTTGTCCGTGCGAGAGCGAGACCGCATCGCCTTTCCATTCAATTCCGATTAAGACGCCGACAGAGACACAGCCATGGTATGTCTGCATTTCTCGCGTAAATCTTCGGCTCGGCTGCATTTGAGGAGTCGAAAAAGGCCTTGCCTGGTGTAGGGGGCTGATAGACGCAAAGCTACCACTATTATCTGGCGTATTTCGTGCCGTTTATTTTCGGTAACGCTGTCTCGGCTATGGAAATCGCAGCCTCGCGACGCGCTTTCCGCATTTTTATAGCAAATTAGTGAAATATCAGCCGCAACCGTGAGATGACCCGCGTTTACGGGTGTTTTCGTGTGGTAAATTGAGGTGCCAGTTTCTAATCTGGGTTTTCTCTTTTTTGAAGGGGGTCTGCTTCTGTAACTAAGGGTAATGCCGAGATACTGGAAGGAGAGGGGAGCTCCAGGGGGAGGGGGGGCCCTGGCGCCATTTCCTCCTCCTCCATCCTCTCCGTCGGCCCGGCCCGTGTCTGTCAGCCCGTCTCTCCCGTCGGTAATAGCGGCAGTCCGGATGGGCACCACCCCCGTCTGTAGGTTAACGGAGTCCGGGGTGGGGGAAGCTCTCTAAACGGGGTGCTGTGGTGAGGACGGCAGCCGCTCTCTGGATGCCGCATCACGGCCCCGAACCGGCTGGGTTTAAACCCCCATTTTGGGGGGGGGGTCGAGGGTCTCTGAGCCCCACCCTGAATGACACACGCTTTACCCTTGGTGGTGTCCCTCCCTGTATATACTGGTGTGGTTTAGCTCATAAATCGCTGGCTTCGACAGCGTTCCTTCACTTAAGCCGTTTGAATGGCCATCTTATAGCGCTGCTCTATCATATTACTGTTATATCTGGTGTCCCCTCCATCCATGTCCTCCTTTATATCTCAGTCGCCAGTCTTCACGTCCAGTCGGGGGGGGGGTCAGCCAGGAGTTATTTATGCGGTCTAAAATGGCGCTTTGGGTCGCCGCTTAGGAAGCGAGTCCGGTTCAGGCTGCCGAATCGGTCCGGGCGGCGGCGGCGTGATTCGGGCGCTGCGGCGGCCGCGTTACGCACTTTCGCCGGTGGCCATGTTATTCCGCCTCACTCCTCCCTCTTCCTTTGTTCCGCACCTTATCTTGGGGGGGGGGAAAGAGCACCATCCACCCGGCTTAGGGAACGTGGCTTGCGGCGACGGATCCCCGCGTTACCGAGTCGCACGTCTGCTTCGAGGTCTCATTTCGAATTAAAACGCGATAATAAAAAAAAACCTCGCTGGCGTGAGGGTTGCATTTATAGATGGTGCTCCAGTGAAGCTGAGTAGGTCGGCCATCGGCTGGCAAACCCAAGCAAGCATTTGTGTGGAAAAACTGACTTGTCATGGCCAGGTCTGGGGTGGGGGGGCCTTCGAGCACGGCAGGGTGTGGTTGCTCCATCGCCACACATGCAGACGCATCGATCAGGCCACTCGGCGTTGCGGTGCTCCTCGGTAGCGAATATGAATTAGGCTCAAGCCACCATTTTGTTCCCAGTGATCATTTTGAGCCGGTCCAGTTAAAACCACCCCATGTGCGAGTCCGGCTTGGGCGTCACTTCGCCGCGTTTAGTCCTGCGACTAAAGTGCAGTCCTTATCGACCTCCTTCCCCTCCTACAGCCAAGAAAGTAAATCCTGCGGTATAATCTGATAACGTATTTGCTCCATCCTGGCTGTAATATTTGCTGGTAGCTAGCTTTTGTTTCTTTTATGTGGCTGTGGCTTAAATCGTTTTATTTTATTCCCCCATGCTTTCAGTGTAAGTGGCCCTTGTTTAATGCAATATATTCCGCAATTTCATATAGGCTTTTTTGGCTTTTTTTTACCCAAGCTGAACTACCATGTGGCGCCAGTTTTTGAGGGATGTGTCGGTTGCCCTGCTGATTAATTTGCAGAGGTCACTTGACGGTCTTACGAAGTCGGATATGCTAGTGCAGCATCCAGGCCTGGGTAACAGTCAAGTGATTTTTACGTTGTACCCCTCTGCAGATCACTGTGCTCTCTGTTGAATCCAGCCTTAACTGACCCATGATTAGTGTGTCTGAGTAGTAATGGGTGAAATTTAAGCAGATCGGGGGTCCAGGACCCTGTATAGTTTATATACTAAGCTTATGCTGGGTGCTTTTTCATTTAAATTCTGTTTGTGTATCTTGAAGGCAAGAACACAGGCTAGGAAGCAGTTGATAAATTTTTGTGGTAGAATGTTGCACAGCCTGCTCAAACTTCACATGGTACCTTGAGGAGAGAATTGTGGCAGGAATTGAAAGTGTTAAATTTGCCATACAAGTTCATATCTAATCTACTCACTATAATTTCCATTTGTTTTGAGTCACCACTTAATAGCATGCAAGAGTCCTGTTATGAAAGACGGATGTTAATGTGACGACTCTTCTAGCAAGCATTTAAAGATTTCTACTGCAGTTCTGCATGTTTCTATCCATGCAGATATTTTTGTGGGAGTACTTTATTTACTAGAGTGAGTGTTTTTTTTTTTTTTTTTTTTTAAACCCCAAAATCACTCTGTGGTACATGATTCCTTTTCATCTCCCTCAGTCCCCTTTGGTGCTTTGCATGGACTTGACATTTTAGTCCTCAGACCCACCTGATGTTGGAATATGTTGCCTTGAATTCCACTTGTATATTGAAATTTCATTGGCAAATAAATGAAGTGGGCTGAACTTTGTACTAAAGCCAGTGGCTGTCATGCCGGCTTGGCCTGTAATGCCCTGGCAACTGTGTAGGACTTCCCTGGTCTGCCACGTTCATGCTCGAGTGTTAGATTGATCCTCTAGGTTCCCCGGGGGGGGTTGCCAAGTAACGATTGAACTGGTGTCCACTATCCTCGCCGCACTCCACTCGGCAGTTAAACAATCCCCGTAATTCCTCTGGACAGAAGCCTTTGCTTACCTTTGCTGTGATCAAGACCTTATCTGAATCAACAAATGCAGTCAACTTGAGGAGGGGGTGTTTTGGATATTGATTTTCCTTGGTACCTTATTAATCTTCCAGGGGCTGTCCTAGTCCAAGCTATGTTGCTCCAACACTGACCATACAAATAGTCTTAAGTGTCTGTATCCTCCCCCCTTCCTGTCTGTAACCCCACCCTTCCTCTGTAGAAAATGGCTTTTAGGATGTGGCGTTTGCTGCTTCTGTGTCAGTCTGTCCGTCCATGCATTTTAAGCGTCTTGCTGAAATGGACTGGAATGCTGTTTTAGTTTAAGTGCTTTAAATATCAGTGTGTACAGAAAGAATTCAACTTCCTTCAAGGTGAAGTTAAGATGTGAGCTGGGAGGTCCTGCTTTTGGCCCAACAGCCAGAGATGTTGGGTGAATTGAGGAAACGCCCAAACCAGGTTTGATGACAAAGGTTAAAATAGTCACACATACTGACACCAGGGTAATAAATGCACCTGATAGCACAAAGTTTCAGTTTGGTTAACTGTATTGACTTTCAGTGCTAGGTTATTGCTGCTCATACTCAGCATGACTGAACCATTTTGTGTGTGTGTGTGTAGATCAGACTTTACCAAGTCACTGCGTTTTGTCAAAATGTAGGTATTAAGTCATCTTGGTTT
>JAACJT020000053.1:344433-387938 GCA_009936485.2 Gymnarchus niloticus
ACCCGTCGCCGACACCCACACACCCAACCATAAAGGCCCTCCCACACAACCCACCCCACCCACACCACACTCTGTTAGGCCTCCGGTGTAACAGTGACTGATGACGTCATCACAGTCTTCAACGAGATGAAGGTGCGCAAAGCACAGGCTTGTGAGGAGGAGAAAAGGAAGAGGAAGAAGGCAGTGCTGTTCTGCCTGAGTGAGGACAAGAGGAACATCATCCTGGAGGAGGGCCGTGAGATCCTGTTGGGTGATGTGGGGGAGACCATCCAGGACCCTTACCTGCACTTTGTCAAGATGCTGCCGCCTGATGACTGTCGCTATGCGCTCTATGACGCTACCTATGAGACTAAGGAGACCAAGAAGGAGGACCTAGTCTTTATCTTCTGGTGAGCGGGAGAGGGATTTAGCTTTCCGAGCTGTGTAGTGTGACCAGATGAAGGGTGTTTTGTTGGGGTTTTGTTTTCACTTCATGGGTTAAATACATGGGGATGCTTTCCATGTATGGAGACATCTGAATCCTTGCTCTATGCCCCTTTCCCAGGGCTCCAGAGAGCGCTCCGCTGAAGAGCAAGATGATCTATGCCAGCTCCAAGGACGCCATCAAGAAAAAGTTCACAGGTGAGCGTTGATGTGCTGTACAAGCACTGGGTGCAGTAGGACCCTGGGGGGAAAGCTTGAGCCAACATGGCTGCTAGTAGCCACACTGCACTAGATCATAGTGCCGCAGCTGTAGAAACAAATAGCTGCGCTGTCCATGGAGGACACTTTGCCAATTCCATTTCTGAAGTACTTTACCTGTTGTGAGTGTTTTCTGAATTGCATAAGCTGACGTGGCCCCCCACCCATCATTCTCAGGTATAAAGCACGAGTGGCAAGTGAATGGTTTGGATGACATCAAAGACCGACGCACCCTGGCAGAGAAGCTGGGAGGCCACTCGGTGGTCTCTCTTGAAGGAAACCCTGTATAAATCTAGTCTCAGGCTTCAAGTGAGGCCTGTAGGGGGGGGAACAATACAACATTACATGGGGGTTTGGCTGTTCATTCCAGTTTGGGGCATAATGGGGACTGGGGAGATGAATAGTAGGGGGATAATAGAGGGTGGGCATGTGTGTGGGGCAGGTGGGTTTGTCTCTCAATTTCCAAAATCTGAGGCTGTCATTTCAATTCCAACACACAATAGCAAGCAGAAAAATGCAAAAATGTGATTTAAGAATGATAGACTTTGAAGATGCAGTTTAAGGGATGCGGCTGATGCGTCTAGTTTTGATGGGCTATATGTTCTGCTGAATCAAGGTAAAGAGGGGAAATGGGGCAATGATCTAATCACTGAATATTGCTGAACACTTATCTACCTTTTTTGCCAAACTTCTAGTTTTTACGTAATTGTTAGTTGAAACTAGGTGTAATTCAAAGACCATTTACATAAAGTGTTGGTGGGGACATTTAGTGTGAACTGACTTGTGATTTACTTTTCATGATTTCCATAAGTTTAACATGATTTAAACAATTCCAGTAAAATGTTACTTGAATGATGTGATTCAAACCAAACATTGGGGGGTGGGGTGGAAAATGCATTCCTTTTACAAAGACACACAGGATCAACTGAAGTCTACTACAGATAGTGATGGATAGGAGGAGCAGAGATGAAACAGCCTGAGACTGAAAACAGGGAGGAGTGGATGGAAAATTGTTTTGTTTCATCTCCTTATCTCTAATAAAAAAGCACTAAACTACTACTTGTCCTGTTTAATTTGAGCTCCACTGATCCTTTTTTTAAATGTGAGCCACTGTTTTCTGAAAACCAGTATTTAAGCTGCCATCTTATGGACTGGTTGCACCTGAAATGCGTATGGCGGTGTTTTCCGGGACGGTAATTACCTTTCTCCAGGGTTAGGGGTTTAAAGTCTACCCATGGTATACTAGATTGTCTATAGAAATGCAGTTTTGTAATTTGGTATCGATCTGTTACCGAGTGTATCGACTGGCATCCCTTAGTAGCAGGCATGTCCAAAGTTGGGTCTGTAGGCCAAATGTGGCCTGCAGCTTGTCTGTTTAAAATGCATTTGAAGTGTAGTTTAAAAAAAAAAAAAACCGCTAGTGAGGGACTCTCCCAATAGTGTATTAATATGCAGCACTGCATTTGCTTATGGTGGCACATGAGTAGGCAACAGAGAAACATTTGACAGCAGGTGGATTACTTTGGGAGTAATTTAGGGGTTTTGTACTAAAAGGTTATACAGTGAGGGGTTCTGTTGTGTGTGTGTGTACGCATGGAAATATCAGCCTAATGGTCTGTTTCTAAATTGCCCATAGGATAGGAGTGTGAGGGTACATGTGCCCTACAGTGGACTGGCATCCTGTCCATGGTGTGCCTTTGATTGCCTGGGAAAGGCTTCAGGCCCTACACCTGTCATATGACCCTGACCAGAAAGAGCAATGAGGAAATAGATGGCTGGATGATGTGTGTATTTAGAGCAACTAACCCTCTTTTGGTGTAAGTCAATCTGGCTGCCTTTGGAAAAAAAAATTAACACCCTTTCCTTATAGGGTTCCGTGTACCTCACGTTGAAAGGCAAATGTAGTGTGTTAATGTTAAATTTGAAAGATAAACTCGTGTTTAATTTGTGTGGTTCTGGTGACACCTGGTGGGCGCTGGTGGAAGAATTAACTATTTTCAAGAAAATTGCTAGATGACCAACCTTATGACTCAGGCCGTTGTATCTATTTAAAACGAATTTGGTCTCTAGACACTCAGACCAATGAAAATGTCTGAAGTGTGTATTTAATATACATTAGTCTGAATAGCGTCTAATTGCAATTAAAGTTACGCCATAACTTGAATGAATCTGAGTTAATTTCCAGCAAATCAAAAATAAGTCGTAAAGAAATAATACTGCAAATGTAGGAGTTCTCATGAGTCAGTGTTTTAATGTGGTTTCTGTGCTACATTTGCTGATCACGTTTTCTTACTTAGCCAAAAAGGTAAGGGGTGAAATTGTTTACCCGTTGATTGGATAATACGTGACGTGAGATGCAACATTTAGTTCTATGATGAATAATTACGTTCTAACCAGTGCAATTGTATCTGTACTTATGCTACTTTTGTCCGCTGGATGGCACCATACTCAGCAATGACTAATACAGTCACGGTGACTCAGTCACCATAACAGCACAAACCCAGCTATCTGTGAGTTCTACCTCTTTATGCAAGTCTTATTCCGCAACTACCACAAGCATTTAGCCTAGGATCCTATGTGGTATGAATCTATTAAATGTATCTAATCTGATATAAAAACCGACTTCTTCATGTTAGAGATTTCTCGAGTGTATGGTAGATGCCTAGTATGAGATTCTGCAATCAGAAATAATATTTATATATGACGCATACACTGAGCTAGTGCGTGTAAGACTTCATCCCATAAATGAGAGATCTAGGCTTTGACCTCTGAAATTTTATGTTTAATACGCCTCATTTCCCTTATTCTCCTAAATTAAACAATTTTATATGAAAATAATTTTTCAAACCGAAAAAGCTGATGCAATGGAAAACCGTGTTTAAAGCGTTGTAATTGCGATGAAAACTGCAGGCACACGTAAGTCATGCCCTTGAAAAAGGCAAATAAGCAAAAATTCTTCAGTTATTGTATGAGACTGCAAGGTGAGTACGTCTCTTTCAGCACACACAAAAATATCTGTTACACATATAAATCACTAGAACTGCTTTTGCAAAAACCTTTACGTGGCAAACAGGAATGATGATGAAGCAAAAAAAAAAAAAAACACTGTTTCCCTACCCCAGCTATCACCTGCTGATGTAATTTATTCAAGTCGTTCTTTGCTTAGAACCTTACGCTGTCTTTGCTGCTTTTCACTTGTGTTACCTGCATGCTCTAACACGCCTTCACTTCCTGGTGTGAATGGGAGAGAAGTAGGCGACTGCATCCAGTATTAGCCACTGTCCATTAGAGGGTGCCATATCCTCTCTAACGATTACATCTGTGGCAAAAGATAGGAACGTAGCCTTAATGTCATCTTAATCAAATTCAAAGAAATGTGCTCTTCGAACTTGATGTATAAAGTTCAAGAGAAAGTATCCACTGAAGAATAATGTATGCAAAGAAATATAATGAATTCAATGCTGAGAGAAGCATTTTAAAAATTAAATTCTGAATTGAATTATCACAAAAATCAGGATTCGGTTTATAAATCACCGAGTATTCTAACACACAAGGAATTTGTCTTGGTGTAATGTTGCCAGACACATGACAGCCTGAGGGCTGTAGTAAATGCAAAATTAAAGTAATCACTCAAGTGCTGGGAATGTATTGTGGCTTCTAATTACTCCGGGTGTAGCAGCAAACCAGAGTGAGTTTAAATGAGGTGTTTATAAGGGTGATGTTACAACCCTGAGCTTGAAATCACAGATTAAATGGAAATTTGGGGCTTTTAGCTTGGCAAGCTGACCGTGTCTCTGGCTGGGAGGTTGTTCAAATTATGCTGTTAAGAGGCAAGAATACCCATAAGTTCTTGCAATTACAAAAAGTGAAACATGACCCCGTCATTCCTGTTCCATGTCGTCCTTATTTAAAAACAGATGATGCACGTTCGCATCTCGGCTCATACCCCTGAGGAAGAACTCAAAAGAGTCACAGGAGAATAAAGAATCTCTGGTCTGGTGTAATGATGCTGATGTCCTTTTACCTTGATACTGCCTTCAAAAGACAAATGTCACATTTAGATTACTCTGAAAAACATAACACTGATACAGAGGCTGGTATCTCCTGCACCAAGACACTGATCTCAAAGCCTAGAGTGTTTTACTATTATTGAGAAATTATCCACCATTTCTTCCCTGTGCTTACACCTTTTTTTTTTTTACTTTTTTAAAATCCATCTTCCTAGCTCCTTACAGCATACTGCACACACACGACACCTGACTGTTCTGCACTTTGTTGCTGCTCCCTCATTGGATACTCAGCCTAGAGCTCTGCACTTATACCTTTGGTGACTCCTGAACTGCCGTGATCTGTGCTGAGTCTGCCTCCCTTTCAGTTGCTTTGGACCGAAGCATCTGCTAAATAAATAAAATGTAAAAATGTAAATCCGACACGAACTAGCTGGTAGTCCTTCTGTCTGTGAATGCAGTAGTGCATGTTTCTATAGATTGGCTTAGACCAGAGTAAAACCTACACAAGGTCATAGTGTCTCTTCCACTGAGTGCAAACAGCCACACGTGATGGAATCTGACAGAACTAACACTGGACAGCTATGGATAAAAAAAAAAAATTGTGATTCACAAACTAGCTCATGAAATTTTTTTTTCCCCCCTGGTGTGGACATAAATATAGGTTTAGACTGACATTAAATATGTAATGTAAATATGTTACATTTCTAGAAGGGAAAGGCGAGGAAATGCAACTGAGACGTAAAAAATAGGAGAGATGTTTAAAAAAGTATATCAGGAAACTACGCCAAAACAAAATCACACTTGAGGGCAATGTCCAGTCATGATCTTGGGTCATAAATTCTTTCAGTAAAGTATAAAAGTATATAAAAAAAAAACAACTAATAATAAAAACTACTTGCAGACAGCTTTTCAAAGAGAGGAGCTGTATTTTCCCCCTCAAATTTAATTATTGATTTGGCCTAATTAGTGTTATCTTGAGAATTAAGCAAACAGTTTAATTCATCATGCCATCAGTACACCTAAGATTCATGATTTTTCTTGCATATTTCCCCCCACTTTTCACCCCGGTGTTTGGTGTTTACACTCCCCCACCCGAATACCACCCACCACAATGCCCCTTGTCTTTCTAATTACCCCCAAACAAACCCACGCCCAATCCCCAGACACACACCCATCCTCCCAGAGCACATGGATACACCTAGATACTGAAACAGTATCCAACCATTCACAACTCAAAACAATATGGATAGCAGACAACAAAATGCAAGGAAAGAAGTCGGCCATTTTAAATACGCCGACAGAACACGTGGATAAATAATATACCTTAGAGTGGATTCTTGGCGGGTATGAGGAGGGAGAGCGTTGTGAAAACTGGGAATTATTGCCAGGAACACTGATATACTAGAAAAATGTATGAATGCCAGCTAGAAGGACCTGTAATTAAGTTATCTACAGCTGCTGTGATATTCGTGAATTGAACACAACTCACTGAAGAGCTGGCAAAAACGACAGCCGTCTCGTTTCGTGATCACAATAAGAAGCAGGAGATTAGATGAGCAGAAAACCATCTTCATTTTCATTGACTTTTTATCTTTCAAACTCATTTTTTTTTTTCTTTTCCAGTTTTCATTGTGTAGTCTATACTGTGCGCAAAATGTTTGATCCGTTCAACGATTTGGTTAAAATGATTACCCGAGAGAGCAACTAATTCAAAAAATATATTTATTTCATTCTTTTTCAGATACGACCAATTTTGTAACGTTGAACTAGACTACTAAGAAAAACCAGGTAAAATGGAAAGGAATCCCCTGTACTCATCTAATTATTAAATGCCTCCAGGTTTTTGGTGGCCATATAATCCGTTATTTTATTTTGCCTGCCCCAGATGTTGACGGGTCCCCGAATGACACGGTGGAGACGCCAAAGTTTTACCTGCCTGCCCAAGTACTTCCCTCTTAAGGCTGACTAGCCTCGACTATTCTTCTGGCCAATGTTACTCTCTGAAGGCCGTCACCGCTTCCCTCTCCCTGCTTCCATTAAACTACCGAGAAGAAGGAGGAGGGAAAAAAAAAAAAAAAAAAAAACCGGTTGGACAGGTAGAACTGAAGGAGCCGCCTGGGTCAGGTTGTCACCGTTATTCCCTGGCGCATGCGCAGTCTTCGCTTCTCTCCCAGCCACCTTTGAATTCGCCGTGCTGTGCGCATACCTGTTAGAACGCCGACCTAACTAACGGGTTCCTCGCTTCGCAGGTAAACTTCGGCCGCAAGTCTCGGGATACACAAGAACACGATTTTTATTATATATATTTCTTTTGTTTTTTTTGTTTTTTTTTCACTCCCACCTGAGACAGTCCCGTTTGTTAATTAAACCGGCTAAAAGGTGAATAGAGCGAAGGATCGGAGAAAGCGCTGAGGAGAACCTTAGAACTTCGCAGATGAATGAAAAGGGGGGAGGAGAGCATGAACTAGAGTAACCTAACCTGTGCCGTTTTATTGTATAAAGTCGTCGTCCACCTCATATTATAAAAGCGCCGCTCGCTTTCTTTCCGCAGTTTTGTTTCTTCTCTTACCGATTCCGGTGTTCTTGTCCTCGGAACTTTGGTTAAAGCGTGAGAGAAGGGGCAAATTATTCAGCATAGCGGGGAGATAAAAGGATGCCTCGAGCCTTCATGGTGAAAAAGGTGAACGTTTCACCTGGCAAGAGGAGCTGGAGCCAGCTGCCGGATCACCAGCGTGGAGAGATCTACGTACCAGGTGAGACCTTCCAGCGAGTCTTTCGCATGTTACGGCTTGACGGCAGCATGGAGGAAGATTTGACACGAACGTCACGTTAAGTCAAATGTCGATTTGTGAAAGCGAGGCGTAGCCTAATATCCGTGCTGTTTCTGTTATGCAGCTGGAAACAAAGTTTATTTTGAAACACATTCTGGGTTAAAAAAAAAAAAGGCACTAAACTGAGTGTATAAACTCAAAACGCACAAGCCAGATAACGGTGAATACAAAGGGCGCAGTCGCCGTGTGTTGACATTAGGGCGAGCCTAAGAAAGGTGCCCGCATCGGGTCATTTCAGGTCATGGTCGGTCGATTTGCAGCCCAAGGAAATACCCAGGTGACTTTTTACAAACAATATGGAAAAATTCCTCGTCCCTCCATCTGTATCACTCACTAAGCTCAAATGGTAAACGTGTAACAGCCTTGATTTAACACGTTGAAAGTATTTAGAGGATTCAGCAAAGCTTTTTGATTTTATTTTTGCTTGTTTTCTAATGAGTTCTTGTAACAAATTGGGGGAAATCAAACTTCATTTACATTTTCTCTTTTATGGTTTTGGATTTAAGTGCCAGTTCGGTTTTGTGTGTGGAAATCCTCACAACTAAGGTCCGAGACACGACTTGCAGGTCTGATTCATTCAGTGGTGTAAATCTGCATTAGACGGGTTAATATTTAGTGCGCTGAAGGAAATAACGGATCACCTGCGGTGAATCCCGACTCGCGCCTTTGTCCGTTTTTTTTTTTTTTTGTTTTTTTTTAATCCTACATCTTGTTAGGGGTAACATTATTTCCCTGCAAACTCCATCGAAACAATTATTCTATTTAAGTACACCATAAACGTTACGTTGAATTAAGTTAACCATTTACTTTCACATAATTACTTCGACAACTCCGGACGAAAAAGACATGAAACGTCTTGTTCACGGCCCCTTAACTGTTTTGCATGCATATCTTAATTGCACTTGAGTATTCCATACACGCACGAATATTGCTTTTACAAACTACCGGTTAGCTAAATAAGCTATTGATTGTGATGAGGACCCAAAAACAACCACTTACAATCGAATAACGTTGCATTGCGATCAACAGGAAATTATTTTAGCTATCATACACTAAAAGTGTGTACTGTGAAAGGTGGCCCCTTGTAATCTTACCGTTAACTTCATTTGCAAACTTGTTGACTGCCAGTCAAATACAGAACACGTGTAAGTGACTCTTCAGCACAATTATTGTAGTAGCCTACCTGTGGCGTGATCCGTGACAATCCAACGGACACCACAAGGGGGAGACCGTGATGCAGTCTGTTTCTGCAACTTGTATTAAGGCCTGGTAGATGTGCTTTGAAAATGTGTGCTGAATTAGTTTGAGTTTTTGAAATGACTTTGTGGCAATTATTCCAGCTTGACTAAGCGGACCAGCCATCAAGATCGTTTTGCATAACAGCTTCAGTTATAAAGCTGCATAGATATTATTGGTTTCCCTGGGTAACAGAATTTAAGGAGGTCACTAAATGGTACACTGAACAATGTCTCTCTTCCCTCCTTGCTTCTCTCATCAAGGCTTGCCGTTGGGTCTGGAACAGTCTGAGGCCAGTCCAGCAGAGTCCACGTGGCATGAGAACTTCGAAGCTGGCAAGCACGCGCGCACACACGCATGTGACTTGCACCTCCAGGCTGCTGAGTTGCCCTCCTGCAGCGCCCTGGGTCAGCAAGCTCTAGAGCCCGAGGATGGGACTCGCACCCAGGAAGGTTTCTATCTCCGTACCAAGATCAAGGTGACTCTGCCTGTTTTGCTAGAGGAACAGCGCCCCCTAGGGGTTGTCAGACACACTGTGGTAGTCGTGGGGAAACAAATGGAGTACTGTGTGTATGCGAAGGAAGATCAAGTGACAGATGTGTCGGTGTGAATTGCACTCTTTAATGTGAAGGAAGCTTGAGCAGTTGCCACTCTTCCTGTATAACACTGCTCCTTCTCAACTTCTGCCAGTTTCGTTCGACTCGGCCGTATTTTGTTCCGGTTCTCCTCTCCTTCTCACCCTGTAAACAGGTGACCACAGGTGAGCTACCCACCGTGGGGACGGCATCCAGTGTCCCTGCCGCTACCGCTCCGCCGTCAAATGTCCCGCCAGAGGTGTCACCCTTGGGGGCGTCGCCGCTGGTGTGTCCGGTGTGCCAGAAAGGCTTCCAGCAGCAGCGCATGCTGAAACGCCACCTCAAATGTCACAGCGAGACCAAGAGGCACCCGTGCAGCTACTGCGGGAAGGGCTTTAATGACACGTTCGACCTCAAGAGGCACGTTCGCACGCATACTGGTTCGTATGTCACGGCACGTTCCTAAACGCGGGTGCATCTCCCATTGTCATGTTGTCTCTCACACACACACCTACCTTCTCAAATGTCCGCTTGTACACTGGTTGTGGACAGACCCCTTTCACAGCTACGTTTCTATGGTCGCATATATGACTGCATGATTAGGAAACAAACCCTTGTCGGTAGCGCTGAGTTTTTAACGTAGCCCAGAGGGTTTGCCAACTCACTACTGACATTTTGAGCACCGGTACCCACCCCCATCTTTGCTTTACCACACAATAAAGTCATGACTGTAGTTAATATTTGTAGTTACTTTCCGAAAGACTCTTCTTCATCTGCATTGCATTTCTTAAGCTTCTCCTACTTATTACACTGGGATGTGGAGTAATAAAATAGCTAAGATCATCTGACAGTACACCAGAGATGGCTGCTCGTCATTCTTAAGGGACGACGGTATTTACAATTCGCAGCTCTTCTTGTACCCTCACCCGTGTCTCTGTACACCTCCACCCCCCTGCCCTGCTGAGTTTGTCCCCTGTGCCTCCCCAGGCGTGAGGCCCTACAAGTGCAGTCAGTGCGAGAAGGGCTTCACCCAGCGCTGCTCGCTGGAGTCCCACATGAAGAAGATCCACGGGATGGCCCAGCCGTATGCCTACAAGGAGCGTCGCAGCAAGCTGTACGTCTGCGAGGAATGCGGTCTTACTGCCCCCACGCGTGAGGTGCTGCACCACCATCTGGAATCTACGCACTCTAGTACCGCCCTGCTGGGGAAACCAGCTGCCTCTGCGGGTCCTTGCAGGGAGAAAGAGGAGGACAGAGGGGTCTCTTGGCTCCCTGGACTCCCTAAATGGCCCTGCGAAAGATTTGAAGGAAACAAGTGGTGAAATTAACAAAAAAGGGACTCGGAACACAGTAGCACCTCGAGCTGAGCTGAAGATGCACAGGCCGTGGGGAAAACCAGTGACGTACTGTCATGCCTGTTGCTCTAAGACAATATGAAGTCGTTACAGTCTCAATGCAACAAGCATCAGACGTGAAGTGGGAAGGACATCCAGAAGATTGGACAGACTTGCAAGGCTGGACATTTCTCTGTGACTTCCTTCAAAGTACGAATGAAGCATGTTGTTATTTCTTTCTGTTGTGTTCTTTATAGCATGGACAAGTGGACCCACTTGTGTGTACATCCTGTTAACGTGGCCTCTGACTGACATATTGTGACTGAATGTACTTCCGGGGCTGAACGTGACACCGTGTAGATGGGATCTATCTGGAGTGACCGAATGGATTTGATTCAGTAGAAATGAGTGAGATGACTGGTTCATTTAGGACCTCGAAACATGCTTCGGTAACGCAGAAAGTCTTGTTAAGGTCCCATGTACCATTTCAAGCATGCGTTTCAGGTAAGTAGCTAAAAAAAAAAACCTTGCATCAACGACAACGTGGATTCTAGCTATTTGAATATTGATTTTAAAAAGTCAGGAAATGGATGAAGTCAAGATCAAATTCAATACGTGGCATGTTTGGCTGTGTGACACGAATGGCACATTTTTTGTCTTCCTTGATTGTCGTATAATTAAGACTGAGTAAAGGTGTCCAGCTGTACAATCAAACTGTGAGCCAAGCCAAATTGCTTCCACTTGATGAATGCAATTGTTTCCACTTTAATGTTGCCATGGTTACCTGGCATCACCCTGTAATTAGGTGTGAGATTCATACTGCCGTTGATGAACTACGGTCACTGGGTGACAAGTCCAGAGTCCGATTGCAGTAAAAATCCCAGGGGCCTGACAGTTATTTTGATCATGTTGCTGTCGGTATTTTCTGAGTTCTTGTGTCTTTGTAGGGAACTGGGCTTCATTGCCATGATTCCTTTTGATCGTACCTCAGCCCTTCACTGTGCCTCTCAAGCTGCTTGATAACACTTAAATGGATATCACTTATGTCTGAGATTATCGTGTGTACTTCAGATATGTATGTTAAAGCTTTTTTTTTTTTTCCTTTTTGTATCTCACCGGTTTAGTGTTTAGTGTTGTATATGAGTCTTGGATAAATATTTCATTTGTAAAAGCGTTATGGCATCAATATTTTATTTTTCTAAAACAACCTGAGGTTTCTGATATATTGTGAAGTTGGAAATAGCAGCATTTTCTTGGAATATCTGGAAACTCACATTTTACTATTGGGTCTTGGCACCTATTGTCGTTTGTGATTTTTATTTTTTTGTCATTCAGGTAAGCTCTGTACAAGTAAGACGGCCATAATGCACTGCCACGCTGTGCAAGACTTTTTAAAATCATAACAGTTATACCCCGTGACCCTGACCAGGATATGGGGCTAGATGATGAATGGGTGGACGGACATTATTTGTGATTTGATACACTTCAACCAGACGGTGCATTCAGTTTTCTACGGCAAATAAATTTAGGAACCTGGCATTTAATGCCCTAAAGCATAATTTTTGTATTGCTTAAATGTGCCAATGTGTTTATTTGTGCTGCTGTGGATTAGCCAGTAAAATTTTAACATGACCAAAATGACTTTAGTTACGTAGGTCGAGTTCATCCATGCACAAACTCTAATGAACCTGATGTAGCCTATGTGAAGTGCTAAACACTCCTGTTTTTGTGGGATTTTTGTTTGTCGGGGAGAAAGGATGACATTTTCGTTTTAATATCATTGGCATCAAGCCAGTGCTTCATGACAGATTCCTGCAAATAAATATTAAGTAGTACGTTACTGTTTTGCTAAAATAATATGCAAAAACACTAATACTTAAAGGGAGGATGAAATTGCAAGAAATACTTCACGACCACGTTCTTAAATCAAGCCAATAAATATAACTTACCTTAATATGCAGGGAAGTTATAAAATTTTTGCGTAAAGTGGGCCAATGGAGTGGGAGGTGTCCTGGCCTGCATGGGTTCGATTCCCACCCCAGTTATCTGTCTGCGCGTGGGTTTCCTCCCGGGGGTCAGTCGAATTGGTATATCTAAGTTACTTTTAATATGCAATTGTGTCTAACCTAAATGTTTCCTAGCACGGGCTCGTATAACACGTTAAACGCATTCAGTACTCTTCCATTTCGCACACCCGTAAAATAACTTTATCCAAATTAATTCAAATTACATTAATGTAAAGATATTGTGCTTTTTTTTTCCCTGTGCAAATCTGATTTAGAAAATATGGAGCAAAATAGCTCGTGTGCAAAGGGAAAGGGGCCTGCTGACAATTTTCTAATTTAACAGTCAACGTGATGTCATTGTATGGGAGAGACGCCATGGAGCGTCTTAATTCGCCATAGATCTATTGCGCTCATTCCATCTTCAGCCCATTCCTCCCCCGGGCGCTCGAAGCCCTTCGGAGAGAGCAGCAGACGTGCACAGCTTTCCTTGGGCAATTCAGTAGGTCACCCGACGTTTAAGAAAACAACTACAGTCGAGGAAGTGAACATAAGCAACGTCAATAAAGTGACAGCTGGAGGGCACCACGGAAAGGGGCGAAGGAAGGCGGTGGATATTATATTCTAAGGATAATGCGTGTGAGTCGCCTTCGCTACTGTCGGAGAACCGAAACAGAGCGAGCGGTGGATGGGGTGACATACCCCACAAGGAGGTCCCGACGCTGGCCCGCCGGGTTGTGCGCGTCCTGGACCGGTCTCCGGTGCTGACGGACGAGATCCGGACAGGGGGAAAGAGACAGAATGCAGGGGGTGACGGTGACCGGAGAGGCGCCCATTCTAAATGGTGGCGGGAGGGAGGAGGTAAGGCATGTGAGTCTTGGGAAATAAGTGGCTTTTTCTTGGTTTGTTCATTTCAGTCTGTGTATTTCTGTGTGCCTGTGTGTGTCATGGGGGAGGGGGGCTTGTTTACCTCTAGATCTATAATCGTTGCGTCTATTTTTGCTGTGCAATATCAAAGAGTGTGTGTTTTTGAAATGGTATTCTAATGACATTTTTACTTTTTATTTAGCGTTAGAATATCGATTACGTTGCGATATTCCTTCATGTCGTCAGAGAAAATGCGCTGCATAGAAATTAGGTAAAGGGGAAATTAATATTGGGTTAGAACTTGAATACTTTTATGAATCGCTGTAAATATGTACCTCGTCGTAAGCGTGATGCTGTATCTACGTGATTCCCCTTTGATAACGTGAACCGAATTGTCATCCCACATATGACAGCATATAGAAAAAAAAAAAAATCCACTAGATACACACGGACTCAGCGCACCTGTTCATATCATCACTCATCGTTACTTTGTCTCTCATTTATTTCGCATGACGAGGGTCGTGGGGTTGTGGAGTTAAGCCTCTCGTTAAACTGCGGAGATCGCCCTTATCAGCACGGAGAATTAGGGTCAGATATTTACTCGTGAAGTTAATCGCACTCCCGGGCCGGCTGTCTGTGTTGCATCCCGGTGTTAAAAGCTCAGGGGCGCAGTTATCACCTTGGTGCGCCGCTATTACATCAGAATCACGCGGTCACAGAACGGCCGTCCTTTAATCGGCTCCTTGCTGCGTGTGGCGCTTTTTGTCTCCTCTAGTTGCCTTCTGTCCTTTTCTTTTTATATCATAACCCTCCTGACGTCTCCTCCTGTCGTCCATCGAAATGTTTCGCTCCTGCATTGCAGTCCCACGATGCTGCTTTTACTACTGCTTCCGTCTTTTTCCGTACTACTTTGCGCATTCCTCCGTATCGCTATCCCGTACGCATTTTCGTGTTCGTTAAGTTTCCAGTGTGATTAGAGTGTTGCCCTTCACACAGTGTGAAATTCAGAGCCGTCCGATTTGGACACGCCTCGCTGGAAACACGCAGTTGTGCTTAAGTTTTGCGTTTGGTAACGGTTTTCGGCACGAGTCAAACGTTAAAAACGTTAAACTTAACTGCGCCGGTTACCGGAGTCCAGCATTTCCCGTTCACGGATCGATTCGCTTTCCACGTGCTGGTACGGTACGTGGTCATCTTTGCAAATCATAAACAGTACCACAATCCTGATATTTATATTTACTGTGTCTTCGTAGCTGTACGACTGTAGGTGGTAACCAGAAATTGCTGGTTCACGTGAGTGATACGAGCTCGACCAGAACATTATTTAGAATAACTAGACCAACGAATCACAGTAACATTATTAGCCACATGCAAATGTAATTAGGGTGGCTTTGTTGCCATTTTCGTTTTGTTTTAGTGCTAATGAGGCTTTAAGATGAGTCTCCCAGGTTGTTACGATTGATATGCTTAGAAACGTTTTATAAAATTTAATAAAAGAACTGAAACATCCCGATTAGTTATTTTCAAAAGAGTTATGGTATTTTATCTGACAATTACCTCAGGATCTATAAAGCATGCAGTACTGCATTTTGTAGCACCAGGATTTAGTCTAATTATTGATCCATGTATGCAAAGAAATAAATACAGTACTTTGAGTAGATAAGCCTAGAGACTCCACAATTATTGCAAGATCAGGCCTTCTAGACTTGACAGGAAAACTTGGCTGAGTACCAGGGCAAAGGAACAGAGATGGAAAATATCTCCATGTGATGGAAATCACTGGAACTTCTTCCTCAGATCTGGTGAATATTTCTGGGACCGAATCATTTTTCCTGCGAAACGTTCATTTAGTCGATGGAGGTCTCCCGACTATGCTGGTATATTTCAAGGGTGCTTCACAGAGACGTTTTTAACTGCGAGTACGGCTACATTTATTTTTGGCTGGACGCCTGCCGTTTGCATCGCACCTGGCCATTATCCTAACAACGGGAATTAGATGTGGTGTGGAAGAATTGAGTGTGTGTATTTGTGGCGTAGAGTTAAAGGGTGTGGAAAAGCCTGCGACTACGCCATACACAAAAGTGAACCGTGGACAAAAAGCAGAGGAAATGTGTTCTTCTGAGCACATTTGCTCTTTAATGAGCGTCCCGTTGGAGTCATGTGACATCCAAGGTCACACACACTTGCATGTTATCAGTGAGGAAATTTCTGGTTCTGTTGTTGATTTGCTCACGTTTCTGGCAGAGTTCATGCAATTAAACTATGAAAGTGAAATGTGTGTAACGAACTGGAAGGGTGCCACTATTTTAAGTGTCTTTTCCCCGTATTCAGGGCTACACTCGCATGTAAGGAATTCAATATAATCCTGCTAACATTTCTGCTCATTAAAACATTTCACGCAAGACTGAAAGCTGAGCAGTTTCTCTTGTATCATAGACGAGTAAGATTATGCTAAAGATCATTCAGGGCAACTGTGGCTTTAGACCATAGTCCAAAGACAGGCAGTTTGTGTACGTGTGTGTGTGTGTGTACCAGAGCATCTTCTTGCCTTTATGAAGGATCTTTTTGTTGAAGATGAAAGTCTGGGATGGAATATGGAGAAATGGAGTGTTTCTGTGCCTGTCAGACTCGTGCACACAACGAGAGAAGCTGGACTTGAAGAAGACAAGGCTGGACTCAAAATTAGAGCAAGAAACTTCGACGACTTTCTACATGCCGATGACCTTACGCTTATAACGGAAAATGAAGATCTAGCGTTGCCTGTAAGGGATACTGAAGGAGCAAGGGGATGGCACCGCAACCAAATTTGAAGAAGATAAAAATGGTTATGACCATTTAAATGGCAGCTCACTTCAGTGTAGAGATCAATCAACAATAAACAAAGCATCACACTTGGCAGAATGACAAAGAAGGATCTAGAAAAAAAATGCCTGAGGTACTGGCATCCCTCTAAGAACATAGAATTGTTCTTTGACATTCCTTGGTATTGAAAGCTGGGTGACGAAGATGGACAGGAAGAGTGTTAAACGTTGGTGTTGACTTTTATGAATACTATATGACAGAGAAGAAGAGACAAGTGAGTCAAATCAAGCTTCAACTTTCACCTGAAGCACAAACGACTGGATTGAAGCTCTCATTTTGGACATGTTATGAGAACTCACCGCACTGAAGAGGACTAATGCTTGTAAAGGTTGAAGGTAAAAGGAATACAACCAGATTGGAGTTTGAAGACAGAAACTTCTGGAGGAAGACCAGCAAAAACTGACATTGACTTGATGGCACGTAATAAATATTGAAAGGTGTAACATTCAGTTCAGGAGACTCAGAATTTTACTTACTGTTCATCTAAATGTGGTGGGTTGGTTTTAGGCCTAGGCTGTATCCTGCCTTATCTTTCTTTGCCGGACTCTGGAGCACTTCTTCCTTGCATGAATGTGTGTTAAATGTGGATGACCGTTCGGCACTTCAGACGTGCCCCGTCAAACAGATGGGCGTGCTCCTGGTAGATTGACAGCTACGGCAGCGAATCATGCAACAACTCAAGCATGGAAGGAAAAGAGAAATCAAATTATGGCAGCAGAAATGATATCCTTGTTGTGTGTTTTTGGGTGGGGTCACACTACACAGACGCCGTCGGTTTGGAAGCGGATTGTTTAAAACCGGGATGGGTTTAAATGTAAAGCTACAAAACGGGTCAAAATGATGGTCCACATGCTGCAAAGCTGGATCATGTAATCCTCTAATTTTCTCAGACTCTGAGTCATTGTTTATTTGCCCATTTTAAGCGAGTCTTTTGGGAGTGTTCTGAAGTCGTACTGTGCTATTTCTTTAAATAGATTTTTTTGAGATGGATGAAAGAATGAGAACGGGCAGGGGAAGTAAAACAGCGGCAAACAAAAGCAGAGGAAGTTTTTTTTTTTTAACCAATTCTCCTCCCAGGAGACTCATTTCCATTGCTCCATCGCCAATTCTCTCTCTCTTTCATCTTCCACGCCCCGAGCTCTGCTTTCTCACTCTTGCTTTTCCGCCCCTGTGCTTCCCCGCTCCTCTTCACCTGCTGCTCGCGCCTTCTCCAAAGTCTCATCTCCTGTTTCGTAACCGAAAGTGGGATGGAGAGGCGCAGTGGCGAGACTTGAAAGTCGGCCATCTTTGCCCCGAAGCGGCTCCACGCTGCCTGTCGGAGAGGTCAGTCGGATGCTGTAACCGCTTTTCCTGCAACCCAACATTACACTCCCTGTGAAACCGTGAAAATTGTTACTCATCATAAATAATAAAAAAACCATTGTATCAGCTAAGCACCATAGCAGCGTGGCTAAAGAATGCCAACAGCACTTCTCTGGAATGCACCACTGTCATATTATATCACGGATACACGATGCAGGCGACGCAATGGCGTTCTTTTGCAGGCCCATGCCCTGGATTCTGAGTCTGTTACCCCGGGATGCTAAGATAGCTTAGGAGCTTCTGTTACACTCTGATCAATAGACAGGAAGACAGAGTGACAGGGTAAGAGGATTGGAGTATAAGCCGTTGGGTTTTGGACAATATGCTGCTGCCATTTATCCCATGATGCCTTGCTGAGTGGTTTTCTTTGGCGTGATTTTGTAATTCACGTTTTACTGTTGGGGGTGTGGCGGAAGAACGCTCATGTGTGGATCACTGTGGCGTAATCTCCTGTCAGCTTGCTGTTTTTTGAGTTTCAGATTGCTGTCTGCAGGTAGGGTGTTGGTGCAAATCCCACAAGGATCTCAGCTGCTGTATGAAGAGAAGCACTTTACATGCGTCGGCCCGGTAAACTATCCTATTGGGTGAAATTGTTGCTTTGGATAAAAGCTGCTTAATGGTAAAAGCACAAGCAGATGGACTTGTGTTGTTCTAATTACTTGATAAGAAGTGACTGCCCTCAGCATCCCCTGTGCTGAAGTAGGACGAGAGGTGGTGAGATTGCTTACTGGCCAGTTAGGTGTGGGGCTGTCTTTTTTTTTGTTACCTGTGTTCCTCTGAATCACCTTTTGATTTCATGCCATTTCTCCAGAAGCCTTCTTTTCTGGGGTCTTCTCAAGATCAATATCGGTTTCCTCAAAATTACTTCTTTAAAACCAGCCCTTCTCCTGCCACCAAAGGCTGTCTGAATTTTTTTTCAGCTTGTCATGATGGAGACGTGACGTACTGAGGTTGCCGTGGAATACTCGGCAGGGACAGCAGACATTGGTGGAATGTCGATGAGGCGTCCAGCAAGTAAAATGTGAAATATAGTTTAAATATCACCCATAGATTTTAGCTGAATGAACTTTATTCTTCTCCTGAGTGATTTTCATAGCTTGTGTTTATACAGCTTCGGTTTAAATAATGGTCGCCTTCCAGATGCCAGGAAACGGGAACGCATCTTTGATGGAGGAGGCAGAGGCCCTCCTAGGAAGTCGCATGCTGTATCCTTTTACCCCACGACGAATCAGAAGCAATCTGGAACTCCTCTGTCCCACAATGCACTGGGGTATTGTTTTCTTCCCCCGGCGATACCATATTAACGTGGTCACGCCTGCGTCCTGAAACGAGCTCCGCCCAGACGCCCTCCTTGTCGGATACGTGCGTGAGAGCACACACATACATACACAGAGACGTGTACTAATGCACGGCTTGGTTTGCAGTCCCTTACAAGAACATATTAGACTTCATCGTGTCAGGGGGATTCTGGCATGTGGGATGGTTGGAGCCGGGGAGTTATTCTAAAAAGCAGCTAAATAATTTATCACGTTGCAGGAGCACCCCATGGCTTGCCTGTCTGCTGGCTCTGCCCATCGTAGCTTACCCTTCCCGGGTGCAGGCACGACCGAGCGGTAATACTCTGGACCTCTTACTGGTTCGATCTCACGATTCAGCAGTGGGGCTGTTAAAGACTCCGGGGCAGGCCGATACCTTTCTAAATCCTCCAGTTGTATAAGTTTGTTACTTGCTCACAGATTTTCTTGGGGTTGTGTGTATGATTGGCTGGTTCAGGCGTAACACGGGGATGAGAACCACCTCTACAAGCCTTTGAGACCAGGGGGGCAGAGATATCCAGCAGCACATTTGTTAATAAACAGACTCCTCGGACGGCACACCCCTGCTCTTATCTGTCCACTGCTGTCACATGCTCGTTTGTCATCTAACCGGTAAAATATCTGCAAGCATTCTTTATTCTTTTAGGGTGCCCAACTTCTTCCTCGTTCGGGGGAAGTCCGAATCGCAAACGGAATCGGATTCCGAGGAAGACCACGCGTGGTCACTGCCTCCTTAAAGTATCCTGTGTATCTGGGCGCCGGCATACGACGGCGTCATTAAGACAGATTCTTCAAACGAGATCTTAATTAATAATTGATCTGAGATAATGTATCCCACTCTGCTGTACTTGGAAACGGAGAGGGGAGGTCAGGAAGATGGAAACTATGAGGGTTAGCCACCGTACTAGAGAACAGCCCAAACCCCATTTGGCGATAGCCTGTGTAATTGTGATCTGCCAGCGGTCGGCCTGTGTTACCTTTAGTCAGCCCTCTGTGAAACACACACAGCGGCATGACATTAAGCTGACGGCTGTGTCCAAATTCATCACTGTTTTGTCGCAACTCCAAATTTTCATCTGAAACTTGGCACCGATGCTCTTCTGTACCTACGCTGTTTTGTAACGCGTCGTCCGTTTACATTTTAAGGGCGTCTGTGCAGTTTTGTAACCGGCAGTAATTTTCTGTTTCAGCTCTCTTCCTTCTCACTGTCCTGCTCTCTCCTGCATCTCTTTCCCTCCCCATAATCTGCACATAATTTCACCGATTCCCATTCTCTTTAATAGCCTTGCAGCTGAGTGACTTCCTTAACACGGTGTTCTTGGTCAACAGACAACACGAGAGTCCAGTAATCCCCTGTCAGAATAAGCATCCAAATAAATTGCACATTTGTGTTCAAGCTGAATGCGCCTTACAGGTGGAACTAATGTCCTGAATGTCTGTTACACTGTCACTTAACCGCATCCCTTTCACAGCCAGGAACATGGTGGACGTTTGTCAGATGATAAGGCCGGAAACTATCTGGCACTGCAGCACTGTCTTAGAGAAGGCGTCTTTTTGCGGTGGCAACGAACGTCACGTGGAGAGAACCCTGACTGAAAGGCCCTGACTGGCTGCAGTACCCCTGGATTCCACTGGTGAAGGGGGCAGCAGAGAGCTAAACTGTGCCCATCTCCGCCTTGCCCTTGGGGGGTGTGCAATTACTGCTGCCACTGCCCTTGTATTGCTCTGCATTTCAGTGATTGCCATGGTTTGGGTTACACGAATACAGAAATGTGTTCTCTCTCCTTGAGACAGCCAGGCAGTGTTCCGTGGAGTTTGACTGAAAGGCCTGCGTTTAACAATTTTTTTTTTTTTTTTACTGTTCTTCCTGTTATTATTTCACAGCTTAGGATGTTGGCTGCATGTGTCACTGTGTTTTTTTTTAATTTGCATAAAATGTAGTTATAACACTAGTTTAACACCTTCCCTTTCTCTCTCTCTCCTCGCTCTCTCCTGCCTGTTTCTTTTCATCCCTTCTCTATTTTTTCCCCGGTTCTCCTTCATCCTCTATGATGACTAACCCTCTCCTTTCGCTGACCCCTCTTATTTCCTACATTTCCTTGCTCTGCCCCCCGTACCTCATCTCCTCCTCCCAATGCTCTTTCCTCTCTTCCTGTCTACACCCACTATGCCCATATATTACTGCACCTCCAAACTCTGGTCACAAAACCCTCTCCTGCCCCCTACACTGCCTCGAACTTTGCCCACCCACCCTCATTTGCTGCTCCCCTTGTCTTCCCCGCCCCCCTGCAGCAGCGCCCCCTGAAGCAGTCCCTGAGTGGCTCCTTGTGCCGAGAGTCCCATTGGAAGTGCCTGCTGCTGACACTGCTCATGTACGGCTGCTTCGGCACGCTGGGCTGGTGCTCCTTCTACCGCGTCACCGTCATGGCCAATGACCACGGCGCCGCCTTCTTCTACGGCAGCCGCGCCCGTCTCTACCACGACAGCCCCTGCTCCAACGGCTATGTCTACATCCCTTTGGCCTTCCTGGCCATGCTGTACGTGGTCTACCTGGTGGAGTGCTGGCACTGCTACTCCAAGACGGCCACTCTGGCCAAGGTCGAGATCAGTGAGGTCTACGAGCGCGTGCAGAGGCTGCAGCAGGCCACACCCTGCATCTGGTGGAAGGCCATCAGCTACCACTACGTGCGCCGCACCCGGCAGGTGACGCGCTACCGCAACGGCGACGCCTACACCACCACGCAGGTCTACCACGAGCGCGTCAACACGCACGCCGCCAGCTCCGAGTTCGACTACACCCAGCACGGCGTCAAGGACGTCTCCAAGGAGCTGCTGGGCCTTCTGGACCATCCAGCCACCCGGCTTCGCTTCACCAAGTGCTTCAGCTTCGCCAGCGCCCGTGCCGAGACCGCCTACCTCACCCAGCGCGCCCGCTTCTTCGGCGACAACGAGGGACTGGATGACTACATGGAGGCTCGCGAGGGCATGCACCTTAAGAACGTGGACTTCCGGGAGCACATGCTGGCCTTCCCGGACCCCTCCCGTCAGCCCTGGTACTCACGGCGCCATGTGTTCTGGTTGGCGTCTGTCCTCCTGCTCTCCTGGCCCCTGCGCGTGGTGGCCGAGTATCGGACGGCCTACGTGCACTACCACGTGGAGAAGCTGTTCGGCGAGGGCGAGGACGCCAATGACAACACCCACGAAGAGGGCGGGTACAGGCCTGGCAGTGAGATTGGGGGCCCTAATTACCGCATGATCTCACGGGTCAACACTGTGGACATGACTGAGCTGGAGTGGCACATCCGGTGTAACCAGCAGATGGTGCCAAGCTACTCAGAGGCCTTGCTCATGGACCCGGACCCCAATGCAAACCCCCCTTTGCCCACTAGGGGGAGCTCCTTGGCCAGGTTGGGGCCCCACAGTGGAGGCTACTTCCTCCAGAACTGTCCCCGCTGCAGGAGGTCTACAAGCAGTGCCTCGCTCCCTTCGAGGGTGAGGGGCAGCGTGGCCATGGCGACAGCGGGGCGGCCAGTGGGCCGCGGGGGAGGGAGGCTGGCACCGAGTCGCAGCGGGTTTTCCCTGGGCCGCCTGCAGACATCACGCCATGCCTGCCTGTTCCACTCCAGGAGCCTGGGGGGAGGCCTGGCGGGCAGGGGGGAGGAGGGGAGTGGCGGGTTCCTCAATTTCGGTAGCCGGCGGGATGAAGAGAGCAGAGGCGTGCTGGGGGGAGGGGGGTACGGTGACGAGGAAGAGGAAGAGAGAGCGTGTGAACAGGTTCCGGTGGAGGACACGGAGGCCAGCCGTCAAGGGGACAGGCCTCCAGCGTACCGTGACGCACTGTTCTTTCCCTTGCTGATCGTCCATGGAGAAGAAAGTTGCCATGGAGAGGGAGTACTGTGACAGAGCTGACAGGAATAGGAGTTTGTTACCCCAAGAGAGGGACCAGGAAGACGAGGGCGAGCCAGTGAGACACGGTGATGGATTTAAACAACCGCGAAACAACGGAAAGATTGAACCTGAGAGGAGAGAAACAGGAAGAGGGAAGGGAAGTGAGAGAGGAGGGCGAAGGAATCGAGCTTTCAGAGCAGGAGAGGAGAATGAGACAGAGAAGTAACCATGACAGCCAGTCCGCTGTAGACACAGGAATGGAAAACAAGCCGAAAGGCTAATGTCAAATGCAAATCAAGCCTGTGAATGTAGACCAGAGTCTGTCAGTTGGTTTTAGTAGTTTAGACTGTCATTGTCTGATACAGAATGAGGTGTAGACATGAGGATTGTCCAGCTGACTGTATGCTTGTTTTGAAGTGATTACCCATCGTTAGCCTCTGATTTTATGGTTTTTGTGTTGAATCGTCACCAAAAACTGTTGTCGTTCTAGTCGATCACACACGTCGATCAAAAACAACAAAAAAATTAACAGACACCGCCCCTTTAATCTTGGGACAGTATCGCCTTGAAGTGACATCATCACTGGACCAGCTTTGGCCTTCACTACCACCAGATGACTGTCTTCGGCTCCGGGGGTGCCGGGCAGGGGGAATATGGAAGATTCACGACAGAGCCGTGAATACACTTTGCCTAAGATGCCTCTCTCTGTGGCATCGGACAAAATGCCCTCGCTGGGTCTGAGCAGGAGGGCGACAAATGTTAGAGCAGCGTGATTGTTAGTCTGTCCTCCGGTCTCGAGGCTGACCTGTGTACAGCAGGAGCACCGGTGAATTAGTGCCTGTTAAAGAGGCGTGCGCACCCCGTTCGGAGCACGTGCGGTCCGTACCTACAGTGGGACACGCACGCTTGTCAACCCGAGCCGGGAGGAAGGTTTATGAGCCCTCAAAGGAAGGATTTTAGGGTCTTGAGGTATCGCTCTTTGTGATTTTATTTTTTTCCCCCCTGCATTTAAATGCAAGCGGTGAATAGAGCTGAGCACAGAAAAAAGCCGACTCTCAGGGGATCAGACCTTGACGGGCAGGTAGGGAGAGACGGAGGTGGGAGCCAGGGGTGACACACCAGAACGTTCCACCCACTGATGTCAGCAGACGTGTCCCTGTTTCCTTTCCCCCCTGGTTCTTATGTTTTATTTGTACTTTTCGCAGTGGCCTCCAGCCGTAGATCTCACTCTCTGTCCCGTTGCGGCCTCGTTGGCGTTCACTAAGCTGTCAAATGTCGTATTTTCCAAAAACCCTCGTGAGCGTGCTTGAACAGCAGACGTGTCCAGGCAGCCCCTCCCCTCCATGCCATGTGGTCATTGGATTCTGCTTGTTGGAAAGATGAGCTTCAGGTTTCACCCCAGAAAAGCCATGGGGCTCCTGGGTAAGATGCATTAGCAGGTTTTCTGGGCGAGTGCCAGGCCTGAATGCACACACACGTGCTTTTTGTACCAGGCAGTTATCGACGCTACTATGGGGAGGGGGATGGGGGGGGTAGTGCTGCAGTGTACACGCCCCCTGGTGGTGACAGACGCACAGAAACGTCATTACACTGGTAAGGCAGATAACTCTAACAGCATCACCAGGAACTTCAGTCATCATCTTCCACATTCATATTCAGCTACACATTAACGCACTAAAGCAAATTTATGAGCCCGTGCACACAAACAATATCCTGAATTCCAATTTGGTCATTAGTACACAAAACACATGCAAACACATTGAAACAAACAAAGACGTGGATGCAGACGAAAGCATAAATAAACAAACGTAGCGGGGTGGGTTTGAGGGGGGGAGCGATTCAGAAGCTCACGAGATGAACGCAAACACGCCCCCTAAGACAGTGACGTCTGCCTTTTTAAAAAGACGTGCTTCTACACGGCCTGGTGCTGTGCCAGAATCTCATCCACGCGCTCAGAATCTCGACCGACGTCGTAAGGACAGCTGTCGCTGCTACAGTCACTCCCAGCGCTGGTGAGGACCCTGGTTGTTCGACGTCATACAGATGGTGTCACCTGACTTGGCATGTTCTGGAAACTTCTGTGGCTTCGGTCTTTTTCCGGATTCCGAGTTACTGCCCACAAAAGCTTCCTCCTCTCAGTGCCCATGAATTCATTGGGGGCTGCAGTTGCTCTAATGGTGTGTGATGGTGTCGTCAGTGGGCAGGCCCTGTGGTCTGTGATGCGGCCGGCCTCCCGCTCCTTCCCGGAATGGCTGGCCTGTGTTTATTGGAAGGATTCTTTATAGAACATCTGAAAGTCGCTAGAATTCTAGAACTATACATAAAAAGGGGAGGGGCTCGCACACAGGGGGGGCCGGTTTTGGGTTGAGTCAGCGCTGGATCAATACTGAGACAGATGGGGAGTTAAGCACTCGTTGGACATTTTTGTGACTCTGCCTAAAGTCCGACTGTGAATCCTGTTTTTCAGTCTGTTGGTGCGGATGGCTGGCACGGCGGCCTAGGTGCTGGTACTACTGCCTTGCGCCGTACAGGCTTTCAGGGTCTGGCTTTGCTCCTACAGTCTAAAGAGGTGCATGTAAGTTAATTAGTGTCCTGTTAAATTGCCTTTAGTGACTGTATGTGCGATACCCAAGTGTGGAGTATGCCCCCATGTAACCCTCAGTGTGATGAGCAATTAGAAGAAGGATAGAATGTTTGTGTGGTTGAGTCTGTACATCTCACCTCCAAAGTTTTAGGCTGTACTGTGGAATGGAAATTTTTATGATTACATTGAATACATTAAACATATTTCATATGGGATATGTATATGTTATGCCATTGTCTTAACAGGTCATGAATGTTCAAAGGACTTCTGATATTTTATAAAGCCCTATGGCTCCACCCAGTGGCAATTAAGTGAAACATGAATTATGGATGCATCTTCTAGTTGGTTATCCTGGTCAGGACTGCTCAGAGCAGGGGCCTGAACCTTTTCCAAGACAGTACAGAGACTCCCCCAGCTGGGTTGCCAGGCATATGAATTACATGTATCCAAAACAATTCCAGAATCCATAAGTTGAACAGGTTCATTTTATATCAGCTGCCTTGCTGATAGCAGTGATATGAACTGATTTTCAAGGAAATGCCTTTCCCCAAGTGCAGTGGAATAGAACGCAGTATTTATAAAGTAACACATGGATTTGGCTAACAAATGTTACTCACTGGTGTTCTGCATGCTTTTAGAGAAAACGGTTTTGGAAGGACCCAGAGCGGCGTTTTTCGTTTACCAATCCAAGATTTGCATTCCTAGTCCTGACAGCACACTGGTATAATGGGGTATACTGGATTGGCCTTTGCATAGTAGTGAAACAAGGTTTAAAGTGAGATTATCACCCTGTTAATCACCAACTGTTAAACCCAATCTGCTGCTTTATTGATTCCTGTTGGACAGTTGGACAGTGATTGACAGCATGCAGTAATCCTGCCCACCATCTGTATCCATGCCCCATTTCTTCCATTCCTATACCCAGCTCTTAACGACCCTTGACTGATGTTTGGATAATTGAATCTTACAGTTAAGGAACTTAGCTTAAGCAGATTTTTTTCATCCATCCATCCATCCATCCATCCATCCATCTTCTGTTTATCCTGGACTGGGTCACAGGGGGCCTGGAGTCTGTCCCAGGCAACATTGGGCAGGGGTACATCCAGGATGGGATGCAGGTCAATCTCAGGGCACATGCAGATACACAATTGCAGTTTAGTGATGCCCTTTAGTCTAGCTGCATGCCTCTGGACTGCAGGGGGCAACTGGAGAAACGGGAGGAATCCCGTTCAATGCAGGGAGAACATGCAAACTCCACAGACACCGCAGAGCTGCCAGCCCGAGGTATGACACAGCAGTGCCCGCATGCCTTAACGGGGTAAGGTGTCCTCAGAAATCAGTACTTTATTTAAGCGCTGCTAATCAAATCACTAAAATAATAAGCATTACACAGATACGAGCACCAAATACCCATAGCTATGGTGTTCTGTGAAGGCACTTGTTATAATGCACATTTGAAAGGTCAATCAACGAGTCTTGGGTCTGGAAGATAAACGATGGAGTTCAGTTTTCAGAAAAGCAGGAAAACCTCTTTGCAAATCAGTCCAAGCCGGATGCTGGCTTAAAGGAGCACAGTGTAGGTTAGCTTTTCCTGCTGACTTGTAGGGGTGGTTCATCTGGTTAAATTAAGATGGTGATGCATGGAATTTGGTGGTTTTCTGCTTGGCTGTAATAAAATGCCAAGGGTATTGCAGCCCTCTCTGGGAGCCTATGATTCGCGTGAACCTAGCCTGAAGCAACACAAGCATTACGAAGGTGTGTATGTTAGTGCCAGGACAGACATTGGGCATTTGTTAAAGAAGCCTTGTTGGGATGTACTGTGGTACAAAGGAATTCGATTTTCACACCGCGCATTAGCAGGCTGTGACCTTCCTAAAGGTGCAAACACTGCAGACTATCGTTGTAATCGATAGAACACAAGCCTTTGAACTGAACCCAACTTCGTTCAAAGGTTCTGACGTTCCCCCTAGTTGCCCCGCCATGGGTACCGGTGACGCTGCCTTTGTAAACGTCGAGGACCTGCGTTAATCAGGAGGCGCCCTGATCTGAGCACGTCACGGGCAAAGTCACCCCGTCCGGAGTAGTGATCCGCCGTCACGAAAAGAGACTGTACAGCGTGCGTCTGTTCAGCTGCGGCTCCTTAATGACCCCTGCGGAGTCCGTCAGAAACCCCGTTTCACGACCAGTAGCGTAACATGCATGCAACTCTGCCACATTGATGGGCTCATGTATATAAGGGATGAGCATGACGGTGGCGACAACGAAAACCGTTCGATTATTGTAATATCAGAGCTTAGGTTTCCAGGATACTAAATATTTATAATAGGTTCTCTTGGCATTATAATGCTCCTTATTTTTCAAGTTCAACTTGAAAATGTTTAATATTTTAAAAGCTCATAAAGACTTACTTATAAATGATGTTATTATGATTAATATTATAACAGCAAGTCAACACCATTACTATCAGTAGTAACAAGACTGCTAAGAGCACACTACCATGTATTAGGTGAAATTATAGAGGTTCATAGTGTGATTGTGAATTAATGAAGGAAATAAATTATTTTGTGTGGATTTTACGTGTCTGTGTAGTACTGTTGCTTTTTTCGCCGGCCGGGACAAACAGAAACATAGGAAGTTCGTCTCGCTCTTCCTGTCTCTGTCTCCCCGAGAGGCTGCTGACCGTTCTGTCTTTCCATTATCCGGCCTGTCTTTTCGCCCCCCCCCCCGACTATCATCCCGGTCCGGTGTAGATAATGGCCTGGTTTAAGCTTACCTTTCATGCAGCACCTACAGCAAGGGCGGGAGGAAGAGGGGGGTATTAAAGTCTTTCTGTCCTTCCTGTCTGACGAACGAGGAAGGCCACGCAAATATGAGAAGACCACAGAATGTAAAGTGATAGGACAGAAAAGGGAAAGATACAGGATATAAAGAGAAGAGAGTGTTGGGTGTTTATTCTTAAGTTCAGTCTCATTTTAATGTCAGGTATTGGTAAGTTTAACTAGACTCATCATCTGCGTTATGTAATGTTATACTTGACAGTCTCGAGCTTCTAGTGCCTCATGTGGTTGTGTGTGGTATCCGTTTGTATGTGGGGGTTGTCTGCTACATGCTGGATTTGATGGGGAGGAGTAGAGAGGGATTAAGCCCCAATAAGCAACTTCTGGGCAATTCAAGTGAAACAGACCAAATGAATCACTGGTGCTGGGTGTGAAGTCTGGAGGAAGGGTGATTAAGGCCGAGTCCAAAAGCACCCTGTTTAAGTCCAGAGTGAAAGAGAGGCTTTGGATGAGCAGCTGAAATCATACGGTCACGGTCAGCTGGTACCTTCAGTAAAGGATAAGCAGCTGAAATCATACGATCACGGTCAGCTGGTACCTTCAGTAAAGGATAAGCAGCTGAAATCATATGGTCACGGTCAGCTGGTACCTTCAGTCTTTTCCCTATGTTTGTGTTTCTCTCCCATGTTTTTGAGGACCTGTTTGGTTTAAGTGATGTCATAGATAACGTGTTACATGACGTCTGCCGCCTGCCACGTTTTGTTTTATCCTAATGACTTCATTTCTTTTCCTATTCAGTTACACAGTTAAACGCTGGGATGTTTTTACTGAACCGAAGCCTGGTTCTCAGAGGTGCAACAATCGTTGCCCTCTGGGGATTTCAGTTGGCAGCGTTTGAGCCTGGATCCAGTTTCCATAACTGTGCCATTAGGACGCACTCTGAGTTTTGCACCTTCAGGCTTTTTCTCTTGACAAACAGCAGTGTTGTCGTCACCCACCCGTCTCCGCTTGGTCATGTTCATCTCCCTTTGTCTGCTGGATTATTCTGGACCGACCTTCGGTCCGACACTCATCTGCTACCACTGACCACTGTCATTCAGTCGCTTAAAGACCTGTCATTATAACCCTCCCCCTATTTGTCGACCACAGCCCCCACCATGGACTTTTCTTTAAAGGCCCTCCGCCTACTGGATCCATCAACCCTTACTGCCCGCCCTTCCTCCAGCTAACGGACATTATGTCAGAGGAGAAGATGGGCACTGGTCCCCAGCATTGATGACCTGCTGGTGGAGGCTGCGCAGCTGCAGTCGTGAAGAGCAGAGCGTGCAGCAGTCTGCACTGGCTGGGTGGCTGGAGAAGCTGCTGGACAAGCGTGCTCTGAGGCGAAGAGTGGGGGTAAGGGGGGGTGAATAAGAAAATAATATATTGAAAGATTGTGAGACATTAAGAGGAAGGAAGGTAGTAGTGGATAGAGGATTTGGCAGGTAGCAATTATGTTTCTCTCACAAATCATCATATTTATGTAAATATACATTATTAGGCCAAAGTTATGTTGACATTCTTATTAATTAGTGGAATTGGCTAATTGAGCCACACCCATCGCTCTCATAATTAAGCACAGCCAGCAATCACAAGCAACAAACACTGGTGGTAGAATGGGTCACACTGGGGAGGCTATAGTGACTTTTGATGCAGGGGGTCCCATCACAGTCTGCCATCTGACAAACCTGTGAAGTGGAAACTTCTAGAAGCACCAAGAGTTCAGTTGTGATGTGGCTGGCCACACAAATGGAACGAGATCTGATCGTCTGACATCAATACCCAACCTCGCTAATGCTGTTATGGCTGAATGGCAGCAAATCGCACCAATAACATTCCACCATCTAATGGAAAGCCTTTTGAGAAGAGTAGAGGCTATTATAACAGGGAGGACCAACTTCCTATTTATACCCTTGGTTTAGGAATGAGATGTTGCACAGGCAGGTGTCCACATACGAGCATTTGGCCATACAGTATATATGCTCACCCATAACACTGGCATTAACGCTTAAATTTAGTGAAATTTTTGAACATCATCTTATCTGATAGGCAATAGACTGGCTCCTTTTTTACACATAACCCCTTCTACATGATTTAGATCAGAATAAAGATAAATGTATTGGAACCGACTGACAAAGTGACTTTCGCTTTAATAAAAATCATCCAGTTTTATCAGGAAGTAAATCTTCATTCTGTCCATCTCCACCTTCCCGTTAACAAGTTTGCAAAATGACATCTCAAAAAAAGTAAATAAAAAATGGCGGCCTTAGAAAGCAGCACATTTTTTCCCCTTAAACCTTAAGTTTATAGAAAATGTTTAGTCAATGTGATTATTCATAGGGAATATTCGCATTGTAGATCACTGCCAGATAATTATAAGAATGTCAAGATTATCATGACTGCAATATTTTAAATTGATACACATTCTTTAAAAAACAATGTTTCCTGTGTTTAAGTTTTTTAAAGTTTAAAATGGAGAGATGTACGGGGCTGTCCTGGCCGACATCCACAGTCACGAGGGATAAATCCCAGTTTATTTGTTCCGATCTTCTCGAGAACAATCCCAGCTTCTCCAGTCGTCTGCGGTTTTCAGTAGCCACAGGTAATTTGCGCAACCCAAGTGTTTAGCGTTGTGTGGGCTGTACGATTGACTTTGTGCGTTGAGAAAGCGCGTTAACCCCGTGTCACCCAGGAACCTGACGGCCTGTACTACTAAACCTATGATTTAAAAGAGTAGGTAATTATATGCAAAAAGAGAACAAACAAACATATTGAGGTTTTCTAGCAAGAGAGTAAAGACAGACGGAGGTCGAAATGATCATGCTCAGTGAATCACTATACATGTTTACAGATTCGAAGAACGTAATAGGAAAATCCCACGTTTTACGGGACACGAATTTTCAGATTTTATCATCAGCTCACCACTGCCCTCTAGCGATAAGTCCCCAAACGTCAGCAGAAAGAAATGCCATAAGCCGATTTCGATTTAGTGATAGTAAAACTATCGATAGAAACGTTTTGTCGGTGATGTACACATTTGACATATTTTGAGAGCAAAAAGAAATAACGCGTCCCGTCTGACAGAATCTTTTCATGATTCAAAAGCAAAATCTAGAAAACCTCCCAGATTGACGTAAATAACCCATTCATGCTTCAGGCCTTGTAATCAAACGAACGTCAGTCTGCCGGAGGGCCACAATTTACCCAAGAGTGTGAGACGGCAAACAGGTACGAACATTCAGCGTCCTTTTTCCGGTGCTCTGATAGTACAATGCTCTTTTCACAAAAATACTTCACTTATAAAATCGTACCAACAACTGACTTTAGGATATAACATCTTAAATTAGATATTGCCGATCGATTGGCATGTGCTTGTTCATTCATAAAACACATGACATATTTAAATCTGTAAATAAAACAATCAGGAAAGGTAGCTACTATATATGGTATTTATATATGCGTTATCTTTACAGTTGTTTTCTTTGCAGATTTATTCCTGTTATTGTTGTTAATCTGGACTGTACACTGCGATTATTACGTAACTAGAATTTCTGCAAGAAAACTTGTGAAAAATCAACACACTGGACAGAACTCTACTTCATAATTATACATTACAAATTATTCATAATTTTAAAGACAGCATTTGGGAGTCCACGCGGAAGAGATTTCCTTAATTTTACAATTTTTTTGGTTCGACAATACTTTACATATTTTACATTTCCAAGGCATCTTATTCAGAAGCTGTCAACCTTTTAGCTATATTATGTATCTATTATGTATTTAAAGTTATACTTGAATTAAGGATTACTAATAGAATGCCTATTGTGGTTTAAAAAGGATTACTAATGAATACCTATTGGATGTATTAATTAGAAACTATATCATTGACTACATTCTGTGTCTTGCATCCACATCATTTACAAACCAATCTCAAACTATTACGAGAAGTTGAAACAATGCAGTTAACAGTCCGATTTATTCCCAAGGGTGGACTGGCTCCCACGGGGTCTCGAATGGCGGTTATGGCTAAAAAACAGCCTTCCTGGGGAGTAGGTACACGGTTCGGGGCAGGAAACGGAGCAAGAATGTTGTCGTGATCGCTAGGGCCTGTTGGACCTGTGGAAGAAGGGCTCAGTTTCGGAGGGGTTCCAGTCGACACCCCCCTGCCTGTACTCTGCTCCTCTACGCCTCTGCATGGACACCACGACTACCACCAGCATCCAGAAGAAGAAGTTGACCCAGACGGATTTCTGTGGGAGAGGGCGTGAGGAGAGGCCAGAGAGGGTGTGAGGGCGAGGGACGTAGGGGGAAAGTCAAAAGGCAGGAGGATGGACAGGAAATGGCAAAATGGCCTGGAACCGGAGGGGAGGAGCAGATTGAGAAACTGTGTGTAAACAAGTGGAAGAAGGAGATCTTAAAGGTCCCAACCACTGATGATACAGGTGAGCAGATACACTACAGTAATATTATAATAATAGTGTTTACTGGCTATGAATTTAATACAAGTAAGGTGTGGTTTTCTGTTGTCTGTGGTGCTTTCCCCCTCTGGAGTGGTCACGTCAGTGCTGATGGAATTGCATTACAGACCTCAGCGCTCTCCAAGCCTTGGTAGAACTGCTGTCCGTTAATCGGGCTGCTCCACGTCTTATTCTGTGCCGCCTCACACCTGGAAAACACGCATGGAACAGCAGGTGGTTTGCGCTTGGGCAGGACGATCCTACATATGCACCGGTGCCCGTCTCAGTGTGCCGAGAGGGTGCAGAGCAGCTAAGGCTAATTTGGGCGATCTCGTTTCTGGACACTACGGTTAAGAAGCACAATGATAGTGAAAGATGGGATAAAGTAGAGTTTCCATCTATCCATCCTCCAACTGCTTATCCTAGTCAGGGTTACGGAGGGCCTGGAGCCTATCCCAGGTGGCACAGGGGCACAAGACTGCTTTACTGATAGGATGGCAGTATACATCAAATGTATTAAATAAAATCAGAAAAGAGCAAATGGGGATTGGCTACAATAAAGGCAATTTGGAAGACAACAGGATGTCAAAAATGTGGATCATGTGTGACTCCTTGGGTTAGCTGT
Organism: Gymnarchus niloticus; assembly: GCA_009936485.2. Lineage (NCBI taxonomy): Eukaryota > Metazoa > Chordata > Actinopteri > Osteoglossiformes > Gymnarchidae > Gymnarchus > Gymnarchus niloticus. The sequence continues at coordinate 377,881 of JAACJT020000053.1, forward strand.
CTATGGCCGTGTCCAGAAGACTGCTGGTTCAAATCCCACAGCTGACAAATTTGCCGATATCGCTCTTGGGACCTTTAACCTTTAAAGTGCTTCAGCGGTGTTGAATAAATGGCTGACCCTGTGCTCTTACCCATGTGTCTGTGGGATGATGGGATATGTGAAAACCATGCTCCACTGTATCTGTACTTGCATGTATACAGATGTCAAATAAAGGGTCATTCGTCCATATAAGACTGAGGAACTCAAGGAACTTGACAGTAAACTGTGTGAGGGCTTTGACAGGCGCACGGCGGGCCCAACCGTCGCCAGCCTCACCTGTTCAAGGCCGGGACACTGTGTACGAGAGACCGGCACAGGTGGTCCCGCCCTATTCGCAGGATACAGCCAGACAGCAGTAGGAAGAAGGAGATGGCTGCACAGGTTCCGAGCGATACGCTTGTCCAGACACTTCCCCTGAGAGGAGCAGACACCGGCAGCGTCATGCATTCCCAAAACACCAAATTGCCACCTTCGACCAAAATGTACCTGTCACAATTCATCAGACCTGCACCAGGAAGAGACCACTAAGTTTAGACTGTTCCCAGCCCTGGGAAGCTGACCTAGTTAACCACTCCAATAGAGAACATAGAAGTAAGTGCATCAGGTAATCTACTCTTTGGTTAATTTCTATTCGTCGGAGCTGGTTGGTTTGTGTGTGTGTGTGTGTGTGTGTGTGTGTGTGCGTGTGTGTTTGTGTGTCTATGAAAGATAGCGTGCTGATCTCTGGGTTCGGCCCCCAATTCCTCCACCTCCACCCCCGGCCGTGACGTGACGATTCCACCTCACACCTTTTGAAGACACCATCCACACAGCTGCTGTAGATCCAGTAGAGGATGTGGGAGAAGCAGTAGACGGACACGCAGATGGAGATAGCCGAGATGAAGTAACAGAGGGACGGAGAACTGAAGTTTTCCAGACCAATGGACTGAGTCGACTTGTTGTAGTAGACGCTGCCGTAGAGTACGCAGTGTCCGGAGAACTGACCCTGCAACACAGCACGCTCCGAAGGTCATTACCGTACACCACCGCTCTACAACCACACTGCTGACACGCTACTTCTACTTTTACAGAACATTCCAAGGAACTAAGAAAACTGATTACAATGCTTTAAAAAAATAACTTCAATGAACGGCAGCAGTGCAGCTGAGGAGAGAGCAGTGGGCTAATTTGCCTGAGTTATCTTGCCTGTGTAAAATACAATTTTTGATCAAAGGTCATATCAAAGTTTGGAGAAAGAGATTTTACATTGGATTCTAAGGTATCATGAAACAGCAAGATTTATGAAGAAACGTGTTGGGACAAATGTTGCAATTCTAACCATTTAAGCATTTCATTTTTTGGAAGGGGGAGGGGAGAACTGAAACCAATTCCATGCATCAAAAGGTACAGCCTAAGCAGGATGCTGTAACATCACCGGGTGAGCAAACCTTCACACTCCACCAGTAATTTGCCTATCTGCCTCTCATTGCTTTATGGTGGAAACCCAGGTGATGTGGGATTCAAACCGACAACTCTGTAAGTGAGGCACCTGTTAGGTTTAAGAGCGGCAAATTATCGAAGGATCCAATCTGAATAACATTACGTTACGGCCACACGTTACACCATGACTTGGTCATACTTGATTACCCACAATGCCACACATTGTTTTCAGTGCTGCATACAGACAAGACACATTTTCTTTGTTTGCCGTCACCATGGTTTTAAGTCGTTTCTCCTCAATGACAGTCACGCTGATCAGTTCTAACTCATCTGATTCTAATGAGCAGGGTGAAGTTAATAGGAAACGACGGGCCAGGCGGTCACGTGGTATTAATACACTTTTCGTAACTGTTCAAGGAGTCCATGTTTGTCACTTTATTGAAATTTAAATGTCTGACATTTTCACTATCCTATCCCACGATGCATTTACGATCACGACATCAAGTGAGTTTATAAGTTTCTTCTAACTTTCCAATTTTCCCACGAGTTAATAAAGTCATCAAGAGACAATAAAGGGCATGTTATTGTAGCTAGAATATGTCATAAAGTTTGAGTAGTGCCGATAACAAAATTTCCTCCAAAGGTATTTTTGCTTATCATTATTGTAATTGGAAATCGGGATTATCATACATAACGCAGTGACTGTCAGATGCGGTACAGACAGACAGATTAGTATTCCCAGATTAAGAAAAATTATGCAGCACATAATTTATACACAGTTTCAGGCGTGTTCAGTAGCGGTGTGTTTGGCGCGTTACCTGAGTGATCGTGAGGGAAGCAGCAGAGATGACTCCACAGATGAAGCAACCAGCGTAAAGCACGACTTCCAGAGCCAGCAGCCAGGGTAGCGCCATCTCCAGCATCCCTCTGCTCCGTCCAGCGTCCGCGGTGGTCTCACACTGCGTCTGTATAGTTTGGACCCTGGAACTGTCTTAAGTATCGCTGGCTGCGGCTTTTCGCCACAATGTCACTATTCACCTCCGCTTTATTGAATCAGATGCTGTTAGAGGCGTGCGCTGTGCATGGAGGATTCTGGAGATTGCTTGAGATTAAGCGGCGTATGGCATGATTTCTGCCGCTAAATGACGTTACCCGAGCCCCCGTGGTAAACCGAGATACAGTCATAGACCGTTCATGAAACATATTCAAGACAAATCCAAAATGATATGGCACAGGGTAAAACGTAAAACGAGATTTCTCACGTCTTTATGACGGATTCCTCAATCTTCTCCCTGTTGGAATTTATCAGTAATGGAATATATTATATATTTACGTTTATGCGAAGAACTTCCTATCAGGATTTCAAAAATGTGGTTTATAGGCTACTGTATAGACTAAAAGAAAACGTATTTGTTGTAATTATCAGACCGTACAGATGAAACTAGATTAATCTGGTCCTGTACTGCTGGTACAGGTCCACTGCAGTTCCCCGCTACACTCCTATTTCTTTACCCTAAATCAAATCAATCAATTACCCCTGGTAAAGTTTGATTCACCCTTTTTCTTTGAACCAGACTCTTAGGTGAGATCTATTGAATGCCATTGCTGTTTTGAGCTTTAATATTATTTTGTTGCATTGTTTATTTTTGTATCTTTCCTGTCCGCCAGCACGGAAAAGAATGCAGAAATTCAAAAGTCGGTCAAAATGAGAGTTAGTCAATAGCTCATTAGTTTAAATTGATTAAAATTTTGATTATAATAAAAATTAGGCTAGTCAGAGCAGCCTGTGCTAAGATGTTGGTCTGAGTTTTGGTCTCACTCCGTGGTCCATAATGGGTTGTTCACCAATTCTTGCAGTTCTCAAGAAAGCAGCTAATCATTTAGCTAATCCACTCTGTAAGTAGAGCTTAACTCATTTCACAGTTTCGCTTACTGTCTGTCGTTGGTTTTTGGACATTGTAAAACTAGTGTTATTGTTAATTCTGAAAGGTCTGGCTTTCGTCTTGGTGTCAATAGGCCTCATGTTTCAGTGTATTGGCTTCTCTGGTATAGTAGGCTACGTGTATTACTGCTAAACTCTGAGTTTGTTTGCCTCTACTGTAAATACTGAACTTCACAATACACAAGCCCATTTGTAGCTGAAACTCTGGCCTGATTTTAAAACAGCAAGGTAACCAAATGATGTGTACAAATTTTAAAACAAATACTCTTTGGCTAAATTAAAGTTATGTCATACCCTCATATTTAATTAATGATCTGTTAATGTTTATATTAATGTGGTAAAAGTGTATTTAACATTCAATTACTCCTGTCTGTGTAAAACATCATAGTGTGTTTTGGTGGCTAATTTATGGCTGAAATGAGGACACACCATACTGTACCATTCCAGAGTTTAATGGCAGATCCGCTGTAACATTACAGTTAGTTGCAAGTGATGCAGGCCAATTAATAGGAATTCCAGTTGTTGACATCACATCCTAAAAACAAGCCTCCTCGTTTCAGCAGCTGTTCTCAGTTCATTCAGTGTTGGTTTCTGCTCACTTGTATCTCACGCACGTTCCTGCTGTAGCCCAGTTGCATGACGAATAACCGTCCCAACAAAAATTCATGGTATGGCAGCTCACACCTCCAAGGTTGGGGGTTTGAATCCTGTGTGTGGGGTTTGCATGTTTTATGCAGGCAATTTTGTTAGGCCAGTCAAGTTAACTACATGTTTTTGGATGGCGGGAGAAATTCCACACCACATGGAAATAACACGGAAACTCCACACACGGAGCAGACGAACGATTCAAAATCCCAACCTAGGAAGTGTGAGGCCACTGATCGACCATGCCACCCAGTGATGATGATGATGATGATGACGATGATGATGTAGTAATGCTATATATAGTTCATATTATTCAACTTTCATGTTACTTAAATTTAATTTCAGTTTTTAACTGCACAATGGCAGTTTATCTTCTGTTTGATACCTGAATTACCAATCAAAGTCTTTGTGGATTAAGCCTCACTGCAGTCCTCTTTAAGACTTTCGGGAAAGCGCTATTAAGAAACCTTTTATCTTTAAAAATACACTGAAATTGCTGCTCCTCAGCTCCAGCTCCGTTATCTTTGAATGCTTTGTGGTCTTCATTGATCTCCCATCGGTCGCTCTGTACATGACAGCTCCTCAATGGTTGAATCAACTACTGCTATTAATGGAAATCCATCCGCTTTTAAGATATTATTAGGTATGCTGTAACACACCCAAAACTGGAGTCTAACACTAAGAAGTTGCAATGTTTTTTTTTTTCAAATTATTTCGCAGTTTCTTGTTTTGAGTTTGAACCACGTAGCATAACTATTAGCACTGCTGTAGTGCTATTCTTGAAGAATGAATTTTAAACAGAATATGGAGCAGACAAAACAGTCTTTAGCTAAATTGTACAGCCGCTTTAGTGTGGCTAAACTCATGTGCTGCTTCTCTTTGTGAGTCCGCGACTCTGCGGTGAAAGGGACCTTTCAAAGCCTGAGATATGTCAGACAGGCTCCGGCTACAGTTATTCAGTTATTCAGGCCTCAGCTGGGTCAGGAATGCAGGCTACTATCTGCTGCCTATTGGCATTGACTGAGGCTGTTCTTCTTGTAGTCTCCTAGGGAAACTGACCCCAGGCCGGACAACTGAGATTACCAGGTTTTAGCAGAAACCTAAAGACAAGTAAACTTCTCTTGCTTTACGAGATGTTTTTAAAAAGTCAATAGCTTGTTGTTCGTAGGGATACTCTGGGTCGTTTATTCATATAAAGTTTATGTAGCTTTACACAGTTTTTAGTTTGTGTTACTTAAGTATATATAGCTGAATACTCGTCTGTTTTAGTTTAACTATTCGAACACCACAGCTGACACCACGACTACCAACAACGACAACAACAACAACAACAACAATACACAAACACACACTAGCAGTATCTAGAGTGACAGCGCAGCTCGTATGGTCCGATTTTAAAAACGAGGAAGATATGATGTTATGATGTTACGATCACACCAGCTAACGAGAGCGAAGCTTCCTATCAGGCAATTTTCTGAGGGTCAAACGCGATCTTCTCACATCCACCACTGACCCTTCTTCAGATATTTTAGTTTTTGTGGGTTTTTTTTCCTGATAGCCTCTGAAAAAAATTACGGTGTTTTGTGACAAAGAAACTCGATTGTAAAAATGAGTCATTTTTCAAGCAAACCTAAAAGCATTAGATTTACACACAACCTTTAGAACAGAATCGCAGTTTTTAATCGTGGGTTTTGAAACCCACTCTGCATAACGATACGTCGCTAAGCATCAGTCACCTTCCAGTTCTAATTGTATCACTTTTACCTGGAAACAATGATCTATAATTGATTCGTCTCCTGATCAAGAACACTTTTCTGTTCTTATCTGCAATGAAAATTCAAATGCAAAACACATAGTCACTAGACTGCAGGCAGCGGCCAAAGAAGAGTTCAGAAAATATTTTGAAATGAAGCAGGACCTTTTAGATGTTCACAATTTGATATCCAACCCCTCATGAGAGGCAAATTCTAATCTGCCTGACGTAGGCGACCTCCACCGTTTAAACGCACAGCATCGCCTCCGCAGGTGGAATTTTAATAGCTCTAAGCTTTGATAATTTTGTTACTCCCCAACCCACTGCTCGGTTCAAACGTGGTTGAATCCTAGATAACGTAAGCACATAAAAACATAAGAAGCATTACAAGCGAGAGAAGCCCATTGAACACATACTGCTCATTTGAATCCTGGGCGACTGAAATGGCAGAGTTTATTTAGTTCTGATCTGGATTAAGACTGTGCCACAGCTACACTTTAGGAGGCTTATTTCAAACCTTTGGCGTCCTTTGCAAAAAATAAACGCTTTCTTTGTTCTGAGGCACACCAATCAGAAGCTGGCCTTCATCCGTGGGCTTGTGTTTGTACCTGCACACTGCTGGGAGTGTAGTCGTGAGGATTTTACTTACCTGTCCATCTGAGAACTGTGATTACCTTTACCTAGAATGGGTGCAGGGGGGAATCACTGCATTTAGGTTAAGGTCTGAAGAGGCTCCTTTCTTGACATCAATAATAAAATGCTTATTCTGTGGCTTCAACAAGAAGGTGTATTTTAAAGACATGAGAGTCAGTTTGTTACCACGAGAGCCTCATTTTTAGCGAACCCTTATTTGAAAGAGAAGAGAACAGCATGTACCCATGGTACAGCTTAGCGGGGGCATTCGATAAACTGCCTTTTTTGTTTTTACTAGAACAAAGTTCAAAATCTTGCATTAACATATACTTTGAAAAGTAAAAAAGAATGTAACTGTTTTGCCACTCCAATGGACTGGTTGTCATCTATATTCATCAAAGCGATTTTATAGTTTACTTTTCATCATAAAATAGTGCAACGTGCCTTTCGAAAACGGCTCCATTAAAAGCCACGCTTTCGAATAATCAGAGGGCCACCGCTGAATTGTGCTACACAAGATATGAGCTTTGAAAGTTGCCTTGATACCAAGCCAGCTGCAGGCTTATGTAACGTTTATCCTCGTTGGCAGCTCGGCGAACCTGGAGCATCTCCCACCCTTAGAACATTAGGCAGGGGAGCAGCCTGGCCGTTCGTGCCTGTCCATCACAGGCCACCCTCAAGCACACACTATGGGCGATTTAGAGATGCCAGTCTGTCTCACTGCATATCTTTTGGACTGCGGGAGCAAACCAAAGTACCTGGAGAAAACCTGTGCAACATCAAAGTAACATGTGGTGAATTATATAAATACATAACTATGTTTTGACCCCTGCAAAGCCCTTTGCATGCCTATTTAAAATGTCTTTACAGAATTTATACCCATTGTAGGGGAAAAAAAAAACTTAATAACTCAAATTGTGAAGTGATTATCTAAAATGGCCAGTAAATGTCGGCACTGGCTTTTTTATGGTCTTCTGCTGCTTCTTGAACAAAACAACAGAGTATAGTTAGACAGAGAGTAGACTTTAAAGAGATCGACTTTGTGTCACGATAACATTGTCCATCCTCACATCGCCGTAGCCAGAAAAATACTATCGTGTTCCCACCAACCGACGAACGAAGAAACAACCAGGCATTGCTTCCTTTTTTAGGAAGAAGGGAACCAGCCTCCCATTTTTCAGTTTAAAAACAGTCTGCAGTATGATCAGACCGTATGTTTACTCTGGGATGGATGAAGAGTGAGAGGAGGAGTTTACATAAATGTCATCTTTCTTCTTTAGGAGGTAATTTGCTCAAGTACAGACAATTAAAATAATAGTTTAATTGCTTTTTCCTTTTTCCTGTTTAAAGGTCCTCTGCCTTTTTAAAAAACTTTTTTTTTTTTTTTGCTCATTGCTGTTCTATTTCTCTGGAGAGCAGACCATCATGCAGAACTTAAATTATTTTAGGCTGAGCATTATATGAATAAGCAATAATTTTATATAGAATTTAAATAAAAGATCTCAGTCTAGTTGGCATGTGAAATGTGATTGACTGTTATGATCAAACTATAATGCTGAAAATAAAAGCATCATAGCGAGGGTGTCTCTCCCATGACCTTCCCACTCCTGTACGGTCGTAAAGTGTTAAGGGACCCACGTTGTACAGAACGTGATATGCTCCTTGTACATGAAACCGGATACGCTGATTCCAAGGACCGGATCAGGCACAGCAAGACTGAAGAAGTGTTTTTCTGCAGAGCCAGTCGCGGGACTTTGTCAGAAGGCACGGTTCACAAAATATCGGTACAGTTTAATTCAGCCAGCAAACGCAGTTCCTGTGACCAGTACCTCTGTAAGGAGCCCTACTTTGTGTGATAAATGGCCGCACACTCAGAATGCTGAGATGCAAGATTAAATGCATCTTTTGACTGTCTTTTTTCCGAAACATTTGTGTGTCACAAGCAGAGGGGATGTTTTTCGCTCACGCCGCAGCACCAACTTTGCCTTGTACATATTGTAAAATGTTTATGCGGCGTCAGCTTGTTTGGGGCATTTCAGATACTGTAACTCTTGTGTTGTGGCTCGCAGTCTTGTATTGTTGTTGTATACCCCAGCACAGAACTGAGCCCATCTCTGTGTGAAGTTTTGCTCTGGTTTCCTGCCAGAATCCATGAACTTACTGCAAAGGATGAATTGGTGTCTAAAGGGCCTTTGGAGTGATGGACTGGGATCCTCTACAGGGAAGGGATGCCCAAAGCCCTCAGCTTTCAAGGGAATTCTCTGGATCACAGAACTCTGCGTGAATATGTGGTTTTACAAACACTGCAGTGGGCACTGACCGATGTAAAAAACACTATATGTCTGAGCCAATCAAATTCTGGAATAACTCCACCCTCCTCCCTTACCACATGGGTGGTTGTGAGTAACGTCCTAAAAATAGGACATTAACATCAAGTTTTAGGTTTGTAGCTGCTCTAAAAATACAACCTTCTCCTTTTTGCCAATAAACAGTCAAGACTGCATAACATTTCTAAGATATGTAAATGTTTAACATTTTAAACACCCTGCAATCCAGACCAGGATAAATACAAACCTTATGACAGTTTTTAGAACAGGAACAGTTCACAACAAAAAGACTGTGTAGACAGTATATACCGTGACACGATTATATCTTTCAATCGGGAAAAAGAAAATCGCTGTAGGTGATAAAACTGAAAGACCTCCAGGTTTAAGCTGAGTAGACCCAGCATGCCGTTAATCTTTGTAGGTAAAAGGTTACTAGTATGTGTTTATGTCTTTGTGTGGATTTTTGGGATTCAGAGATACAATTTTGTCGCCTTAAGAAACGTCTTTGCCACATGTACCAAAATTCGTTTTGTGTATTCCCAAATACGCAAAACAAAACGAAGTGACACAAATAAATAATAAAATTAATTGCATGTCCTTCCTAAATTTCATTAATCATGGTTATAAATTTCTAACGGTCGGTGATTTGAGGAATTTGTTTATATGATGGACACAAATACATACGTATAAGCGGATATTTTGATAAAACTTTAAGATAGTACATGAGTGTTTTTGCTGGCCATTACGTGACGTGAATTAAGAGCATTCCTGGATTTCACTGTTCAAAAGGCGCGCAATACAAAGAGAGAATAACATCAAGAATATTGTAACATTTCTTAAGCATGTTTTTCTTCTTCTGGCAGTCAGTGAAACATTCTGATCGTGTGTTAACTCAAGGTTGTTTATGAAATTGAATCCCAGATCGTGAATATACAGACAAAGACGACTGGGGGGGGGGGGCAGGCGTGCGTGCTCCTTAAGGTGGACCGACCCAGCGGCTGATATGAAATTCAGTCGTCATTGAAAGCATCATTTTAATTTTCGCACCATGTGCTACAACACGCACTGACAGCATTATATAAATGGGATCTGTTATCCAGTGCTCCAAAAACTATTGGAGTCCTAAACGACAAGCTGCGTTACAGCCGTCCACCTTAATAAGGGCGGTAGGGAGCTGGTTAAAAGCGACCATCATCAGAAAACAGCGCAGGTTTAACGGTAATGCAGGCTTATTACTGCAGCCGGCTATAAAGTCTGCTCTTACAGGTATTTTTATTATTATTATTATTATTATTATTAT
>JAACJT020000053.1:388038-424257 GCA_009936485.2 Gymnarchus niloticus
GCAGGCTTATTACTGCAGCCGGCTATAAAGTCTGCTCTTACAGGTATTTTTATTATTATTATTATTATTATTATTATAAATGTACAATTCTATTCTGATAACCTCGAGTTTATGGGTTACGGGGAAAAAAAAACTACAGCAAATTAATTGGTCGTTTGCTTTCTTTAATTTGATTGTTTACATTATTTGCGGTTAACAGCTTATAAATTATAAATAACGCATCGAAATGTGTGGTTGATGTGAACTCATTCTTGCCGGGTAATTTAGATGGCATGTGTATTTAAGACATGAAAACTGGACTAATCCGGATTCCCGATCTTCCGACGTTTCATTTGGTCGTGCGAATAACGTGACCTTATTTTAACAGGATGGCATGGTTATTGTAAATTGCAATTGTGTATTGTAAATAATACCGTTTTTTAGTAGAGCATTTTGGTAAAAGCGTGTAAATCCACGTTGATGATCATGCGCATGGCGGGGATGGCGGTCATGAGATGGCGATGATGTAACATCTCTCAGATGTCACTCTGGCTTTACATGCTGAACTGACAAAGACTAAATCAAGCTTGAGGTTTGACTTAATCAGTAAGTCCTTGTTCTGCAATTATGTCGTTTCTATTAATTTCTTTTTCCCAGGTTTTAATACATATAATTAGCTGAGGTGACGTCACAATGAGCAAGGACACAGAAGATGACATGAGAGACGTGGAGCTGAACGAGGTGGACCAGGTGAAGCAGCCAATTACAGACAGTGAGGCTGCCAACGACATCGCCGCCTCTCCCACCGGCCCTGAGAAGAACGGCTGTGTCAAGGTTAAGATCCCAGAGGAGAGCGACGCAAAATTCACTGGGCTTTCCAAAGAGGAGCTCATGAAAGTTGCTGGAACCCCAGGGTGAGACGGTCTGGCCGTCTTTACGTTAATGATATCTGAAGAATGATTTATTTCTTTTAATATTTGCATGTTCTGAGCGTGCTCTTCCTTCACAGGTGGGTAAGGACACGCTGGGCCCTGCTGATTCTCTTCTGGTTAGGCTGGCTTGGCATGCTAGCCGGAGCCGTCGTAATCATCATTCAAGCCCCCCGGTGTAAGCCTCTCCCCACCTTGCACTGGTGGAACTTAGGACCCCTCTACCAAGTTGGCGATGTGGCTGCCTTCACAGAGGCTGGCAATCTGAAAGGTAAAATGAAATTTCAGGTTTCATTTCAGTCAGTTAAAACTACAAATTAAGGCCGTTTATAGTGCTCCAACTTTGGCGCTGACTACTCTGCTGCGGGATTTACCTATGACCTTCTTTGTTATCTTTTTCACCGAGGCTACAAGTCATAGTCTTAGCAAAGTGAATAAATCACACACCTATAACACGAACAAACTAAAAAGGGCAAAATAAGGAGGTATAGGGATTTTTGGGGCTTGGGCTGCATAGTTACTATACTACAGCCTCAGAATTGGACACTTGGCGCTGAACAGTTACACTCATTCAGTCCTTTGAGCAGAAGCCATGATGATGTCTGGTTCCCTGTCTCTGTGGCTTCTTAACTATTTTAATTCTGCTTGTTCAGCCAAATCCTTCCTCTTCCTCTCCAGTGCGCGTAAATGGACTGGGTGTTCATTTCCCCTTTCACACGGTGACTTGCCCTTAATATGGAATGACGGCCCACCTTGTGATCCAGTACAGCAATCGGATTTTGACTCCTGAGTTTACGTTCGAAGAATATCGATACGCGGCCGACACGGTTCGTTACTGTGAATCTGTGTCGGGAATGCTTAGAGACGCAATAGCGCTAGGCCTTCCTTAAAGGGGACTCTGTCGGTTTGTCAGAATGGGTGACACTGTGTGATCCGGAACAATTTGGCAGGGCTGCTTGAACTATAATCCAATACCGTACACGCCGATAAGCTCTGTCTTTGTCGTGGTTTGTCGAAGTGTGATATGCATTTTCAGAATCCTTATGCGTTGAAACAAAAATCGCTGTGGTTATTACTAATTGTTCGTATCCTATTATAAAGTAAGTCTACAGGGGAGACCTATTCAGTTGTATGTATTGAGAAATTCTAAGCAATATTTATGTTCTCTCTTCCAGTCGTCCATATGAATATACATAGATATTCAGGCATAGGTCTACATTCACACATTCTGAACAGTATTTGTTGCATATTTCCTGACATGCTCCTGTCTGTACTTCTGAATATAGGTATTCAGCCATATTGCTACAGTCAGACATTGTGTGGTATTTATCGATTCCCTGGAATGATCCTGTCTGTACAGTGCTCAGATCGCTTTCTTGCACAAACAGCCAGCGTTTAAAGGGTAGTGACATACGTAGATCAGCTTGCCCCCGGCCTCTGATCTGATCCTCTGCTCTGCTCTACCGTAGGGTTGGAGGAGAAGATTGACAGCCTGAGTAAGTTGAAGGTGAAGGGTCTGGTTGTGGGACCCATCCACGTGGCCAACGCAGACAAGCCCACGACCCTTGAGTTTGGCGAAATCGCCGCAGAAGCCGGAACCCTAGATCAGTTCAAGAGCCTGATCAACACCGCGCACAAAAAGGGTATGGAGCTTTTCTCCTCCTTCGTCTGTCTGTTTCTTTATAACGGTAGTTCTTTTCCATTCTCCTCTTTGGCTCATCCATCCACGTACGACGACCGCCTGTTTAGTTCACGATCCTTTGGCCTGGCAGCCATGTTACTTTGGTACACGAGTACCCTGTACTTTCTAAGGCATTCGTGTTTAATTTTCCTGAATTGCCGTTCACATGGTCATGAAGTGTGTTTGGTGGCATCCAAACCTGCTGATGTAAATTTCCCACACGTAACCGGTCGTCTTTCGTCCTTGCTGCATCAGGCATCTCGGTCGCACTGGACTTGACCCCAAACTACCGGGGCAAGGAGCCGTGGTTCGCCGACGTATCCGTCACCAGTGTCGCCGAGAGACTCAAGGTGAGAGACGCTGGGATGGCTGTGGCCGAGTACCACAAGCTCTGTTGCCATATTGTCTGTCTTGATGAAGCTGTTCGGCTGTGTGTGATGTCTGCAGCAGAGTAGTAGGGCATTATTAAACCCAAAGACCCTATAAGCTGCACCCAGCATCAAACGTGTGTTTCTCTCTAGCCACCGTGTACCCACCTGTGGTTCTTGTTGTGGTTGGCGCTTGACCTAACTGGCTGCTCCTCTCGCTTCCCACCCTCAGTCTGCCCTGGTATTCTGGCTTAGTCAAGGCGTCGATGGGGTCAAGCTTTCTGGCATTGACCGTGTCTCCAGCCTGGTCCCCAACCTTTGGATGGACATTCGTGCCATTGTGCAGAACACCACGGATGAGAAGAGGAGGTGAGGGAAATACTTGTATTCTTTCTGTTGTAAAAATGACTTTTATAAACTTGTGAACAGAATTAGTCTGGAACGTAAATGGTAAGTTTGGAATTCCTGTATCATTTCACATTTAAATCATCAGACTGGTGGGTATTAATCTCCTGCTTGCACTATAAAATGGCTCTCCACCACCCCCTAGTGGTAGCAGCGATTTCTGCATGGTGATATGACGTAATCTATCTTCAGGCTTCTGATCGGTGTTACGGAGCGGAAGAACGCCATGGATGTCTCCAGCCTTCTGAACAGTTCCGGGGTTGATTTGCTCCTGTCCGGCATCTTGCAGTCCAACTGCAATCCAAAGTCCGACAGTGGATCGAGCGTCAAATGCACAGAGGCCATACAGGCATTGTACTCACTGCACCCTCAGACACAGCTGGCCTGGAACCTGGGAGGTGGGGCACAAGGTCACCTGGCCTCACTGGTCGGCCTCAGCTTGGTCAAGCTGAACCAGATGCTCCTCTTCACGCTACCCGGAGCGCCTGTGTTCAACTATGGGGATGAGATCGGGCTGGAGGACCAGGTGAGTGACGTGTGGTGGGTGGGGGAGGGGGGTAGATTTAAAGGTATGGCGCTTGAGGAAAAAGAATGAATCAATATAATTAGACTGAGAATAATTTGCTTGATTCAATGGCGAGTAAACTGTGTGATCAACCTATGTTAACTGCCTCACTGACAGGACACAAAGTATCCCAGGATGCCATGGGACTCAGAGAACGCAAACGAAACTACGAAGGTAATTTTTTAAATCGGATATTTGAATTTGCAGTTTAAGATTTAATCTGCTCACTGAAATCCCTCTACAGTCCACATTATTGAAGGGAATTGCTACAGAAAGTCAGGGATGTTTTTGACAGCCCCCTAACATCATTTGGTTCATAACTTTCTATCGAAAGCAGTTGATCCTGCTTAGTGTAACATTGCTATTATACCGAAGTCATTGTCATTTAAAAAAGCCTCCAGCCTTAGGGTGTAACAGCAGAGTGCACCCTGGAATAGCTGCCTTGTCTTTAACTACTACGCCACCTGCTGGCTCATGTCTCACTCTTCAACATTATTGTTTTTTCGTACATTTTTCCTTTCACTACAGGAGGAGAGGGACCAGATGCTTTCCAGTCGCTTATTCTTCAAGGAGCTGAGTGAGCTGCGGGGGAAGGAGCGCTCACTGATGTACGGTGACTTTACAGTAATCCACAGCTCCAACTCCTCATTAGCCTACCTGCGCCACTGGGACCAGAGCAGTCGCTACCTGGCCGCCTTTAACTGGGGCCCTGAGACTGTGACACTCCAGCTGACCCACACCGACCTTCCCTCCCAGGCCACCGTACAGCTTGGCACGGGCCCGGTGCCCCCTAAAGGCAGCGCGGTGGAATTGTCGGCATTGGAGTTGGAGCCCGATCAGGCTGTGCTGTTGACCTTTCCGTTCAGCTCCTAGGGAAGCGGTATGAATAGTCTACGCTAGTGTTGTGTTTTAAGTAGTTGTTACCTGTGGCAAAGTCATTTTTTTACTGTAATTTGGGTTTTTGTGGACCGTGTGTACGTAGTTAGAGATTTCTGCGCTACCTGGAGTCATTACTGGGTATTTCAAATGTTATCCAACTCGCATCAGATAATTGTAGTAACATTTAAAGGCCTGTAATGGGATTTTTATAGTGCATAAAATGCGCAGAAAGTGCCAGTAATGCAAATGTTAACTCTTCCTACTCCCATTTTTAGTTTTAAATGTGAAAGTATGCATTAATTTGATTTGAAAGCAGTTAAGAGATGCATTCCGTAAGGCGGTCACACACCAATGCTTTTTTTATGTAGAAACTACTGAAATTAAACATTTTACTTGTGAATAGCGGTTGTGCTTATTTAATTTTCTTTGCGTGAGTACAGGGGGCATTTTAAGTGTTTTCAATTTAAAACGATTCATTCTAGCAATGTCTTTTGTCATTCCCAATGTCAGTGCCATTCCTGGATGCTGGATCTGAAGGCTTTAATCTAAGCATCTTTATTTAGACTCCTTAATATTGCATGGTGCTAATTATCCCAGTGAGGCTATGTTAACAACATGTTTGATCATCAGAAACTACTTGCTGTAAAATTTGAAGGACATGATTGGCCACGAATGTGAATCTGCTATTAACATCTTCATGAAATCAGTCTTAAACATCGATACCTTCAGTGTAAGGAAGTGACCGATGACCCGAGATCCTTGCACGTATGGCCATATCTTCAGCGCTCATGCTAGTCCCTGAAATTGAAATTGTGTGAGTTCATTTGTGCGTAGTACATTTCCAAATGTAGTTGCCATCAAAACTAAAGAATTTAGCAAGATTGGCACTGAATGATGATGCTCTCTCAGGGAAATCGATGTTCAATGATTAACCCATTATATGAAATATTAAATGTTTCCTATAACATACATTTAAAATGGCCTATGTCCCTGTAGGTGCATAAAACAAATTAGTTTTAATTTGAAACTAAGGCAGCCACTCCCCATTAATGCAGTTAATATAAAATTTTTACTATTTTGCCTAATGAGAAAAAATAATTACTGTGATATGCCAGTTGTCCAGGAACCGCGGGCTTGTCTGACTCCATGATATTTCAAGCAATTTCTAAACAGGAAATAGTCTTTTTTTTTTTTTTTCTTTCCCCATGTGTCATTTCTGCTAAACCTAGTTTGTGGTAAAAGGAAAAATCACTGTACACGTATCAAGGAAAACAATCTGGGGTGTCTTCAGATCAAGACGACTCTTTATAAAGGGATCTTTCTTACTCTGGGTCCTGGCGAAGCTGAAATTGGAATGATGTCAGTCAGTGTCTGATGCCTGTCTGTCACACCCAGGTGACATCACCTTGAATTGTGGGGGGGAGTATGCTGGGAGAGAACTAAAAAATAAAATCAGATGCCAGACTGCGGAAGTTTGCATTCACTTTTTGACAGGCAACTTTGACTCCAGACATCAATGGATTTTAGTAATGTACTACCTGTCTTCCGACTGTGCGTGTCTGTGCCTCGCAGTTCCTCTCGTAAGCAGTCTTTCCCCATACAAAACCTGATGTTATTGAACACGTGCAACGTGTAGATCGTACACTTTGTAACTATGGCCATTGATACGATAATCGGAACCCTAAACCTACAGCAGGCTACAAAGCTTTATGCCTCCAGGTGTAATTTGTAATTTTTGGGAACATTTTCTTGTCCAACCTGATTAGTCATCTCATTTTCTTCTAATAAATCAGTCACTGACCGCTCGGCAGTAAACCAGCGGTAAGCATTAGCTTAGTAAATCAATATAGATTACTTGTGACTAACTAGATTACATTATGACTTCAGCTATGGCCCCCATGTGTATAATTTATCATTATGGGAGATACACTCTTCCCCAAGACAAACAGTAGTATTAAGATTTGGCCTGTGGCTCATTGGGTCTATAATCAAGAATGGGCAAACTTCTTTAAGGAATAAGGAGTAATAATGATGTAGCAGCTTTGGACCACTGTTGTAACAGGGACTGTGGGTATTGTATGTTTGTCCCACTGTGTGTATGTCTGTGGGGGCTAGCTAGGCTAACCCCCAGGTGTTGTGTAATGTTGAGTCGTTGTGTTTATGTAAGGCTGCTTATCTGTTGGTCGCCAGGGAAAGCTGGAAGGGCCTTTTCTGACTTTAGTCCCACTTGAGGTTTGTTGATGTCCACCCTCCTGAGAAGGTAAGTGTGACAACATTCTGTTTGAGCACTCATATGTGTTGGTGTTTTCTGGAATCGTGCTCAGTAATCTTTAAGCTGCACTTTGAAGTTTTTCAGCTAAGCCCCTCACAGGACCGGCGGTGAAGATGTCTCCGCCTCCTGCTTCTCACGGGAGCCGTCGCCACAATAATAATTTATTATTAGGCACTTTGGATGGATCTATCCTATGTATTGTTGTGGACTTGTAATTAATATTTAATTGAATTTGTCAATATTTGAATTTTTATTGTTTGATCTGATTGAACAATTTGATGCTTGTGCGTTTGCATTGGTTTTGATCATTTTTGATAAACTTGTAATAATACAAAATTGAACAAACTGTGACCCTGATATTATATTCCAAGTGAAATAATTTGAGTGATTAGTACAAGAGGTTCAGTTCATCTATGAACGTAAAAACACGTATGCGACATTTTCCCACCCACAACACACTGCCAGGTGGCGCGGCGTTTGAATGCCGGCAGCGGCAGAGTTAAATCTTGCTATTGCTTTACCATGTGGGAACCGTCCCTCCCTAGTTAGATCTCCCTGACGCATTGCAGGTGGCCAGCAACCAATCGACTGACCCTCCGTGTGTCAGCTGAGCCGCACGATAGTGCGTTCCCGCCATACACAAAGTTCCGGACTGCTATTTAAAACATGTTGTAGGATTAGCCACTAATCAACATCAAACAATTATTTAAACTCAACTGCTGGTTCATAAATTGCACATACATAAATCAAGACATAACGCCTGTGGTTTTTTTCTGATTGGTAGTCCCGGCAGACACGTTTATTCCAGTCACCCTTTTCCAATAGGCGGGCCTGTCCAAGTCAAATATGTCCCGCGCTACTTACTGTCGCGCGTTATTTATTTATTTATTTTTGTCGCCGACGGCGCAAGGATACCGGTGAAGTTGTTAGGAAGTGCGACGCCCGGCCCGGGGGCCGTAGAACACAAGCGGCTTGATCTACAAGTGTGAAGGAGCGAGCAGTGACGGCGTGAGGTGCGGAAGGAAGCAGCGCGCGCCCCTTAGCTAACAGAGGACTTCATTGTTGCCGAATCGGCGTTTAAAAAGTTAGTCGTAAATTGAACATGGTAAGTATGGCCGCTTGTTCTTTATATCTTCGAATACCCCCCCCCGGAATATGTGCTTAGTGAAGTAGTTTTAGGGTAGTACCCGGCGTGTGTGGCTTGGGCGGGTAGCTGGGGGCGCCTTTGATAGCAGGCTAGCCGTGAGCGCTAGCAGTCGTTGCGTTATTTGATGTTGGCTATTAAATCAGCTTTTCCTCCGTCGCCCATGTCTGCAGTTATGCTGCCGCTGTCGGCGTGGTCACCGTTACGCGGCCTGTACCCCGTTTTATAATTTCGACGTTCGCTTGGCCGGCGCTCTGTCTCGGCTAACTTGCTACATTACGTGTTCCCGAAGCCGTCCGGTCGTATTGGGAAGGCGGGGGGCGAAATGCGTTCAAGCCGCTCTGCAGTCGCGTTATGTCTGCCAAGCGTTGACGCTGAGCCCTCAAATCACCAAAGCGGGATGCGGCTGTGTCAAAATAGCCGAGCTGATTTAAATAGTCCGAGCCTGTCGCGCGCTTTTGTGGTTTTTTTTTTTTTTTTTAGTATATCTGTGGGGGCGCGTGGCAACCAGATATGTGCAAGGTTGATGTTTTCCTGCATGTTGCTTGCAATTCAGTAACGAATGGCACCTTACACTTTTTATGCTTGCCACGAAAGATGGCCTGCATTGTCGCAACCTGGCTGGAGGGTGCACGGTTGCCAGTCGCCGGTTTGTGGCGAAAATGGGTTTCCTAGCGCTTCCATTACCAGGTTTGAGGGGAACTATCTTTTGGGGTGGCGGAGGAGTGGTGATCCTTATGAGGTGAAAACTGCGATAAGCCTCATTAGCGTATTTAATGCTTGCCTTTTCTGAAACTGACTTCAGGGTCATGTTTAAAGGTTTTTTTTTCTTCCCCCCCACTCCTGACATAATTTTGATTGCTTTCTAGGACACTTGCAGACTGATCTAATAATATACCTGATGTGATGCAAGGTGGTCTAATTTTAGATAGAATAACATGAACTTTCAGTGGGGCACATTCCAGTAAAACTATCTTGTAGCCTTAAGTTCCTGATTACTGCTTGTAAAGCAATGTGAAAATGCACTGAAGCTCTGCCAGATCAGTGCTGTACTGTGGTAGTGAGTCTGTTGGTGGTTTTAAATGACTTGTGTTTCTAAGTAGCCTCCGGTGGTTGTACATGCTGGTTTGACAATCTGCTAAACTAGGACCTTGGCTTTACTTTTTTTTCCTGTATTGTTTCAGGCTGACCAGCTAACAGAGGAGCAGATCGCTGGTGAGTGATTAAACTGAATTGGGGTGGGGTGGCACAGATCCACTCAAGCCAGACCCATAAGGTGGGGGGGGTGGCGGCGGCACAGATCCACTCAAGCCAGACCCATAAGGTGGGGTGGTCTTCAGGAAGCCCAGTCCTAAGCTGTCTTGCCATCACCTCGGGTCCTCTTAGCATGGACGCACTACTGGAGCCACCAGTCTGAGTTGAATGGATTGTTTGAAATCAGTACTACTGATGATGTCCTCTGCTGGCGTATTGTTGCCAGTCACTCAGTGTTGGTATTTTCCTGGTTCTGCCTGTGATATAATGCCGAGTCATTTTTTTAACATTTTTTTTAATGCCTGGTATGTTTGTGTGTCCAGAGTTTAAGGAGGCCTTCTCGCTGTTTGACAAGGATGGTGATGGCACCATCACTACCAAAGAACTTGGCACTGTAATGCGGTCCTTGGGCCAGAACCCCACAGAGGCTGAGCTGCAGGACATGATCAACGAGGTCGATGCTGATGGTGAGCGATGCGGCTTTTTGTGATTATGGTGGAGGTGTGGGTTGAAATGTTGGGGCTGGGTTCCTGGGGCGGTGTCTGTCTTGGCGTAGCTTGTGATCTGGAACGTCTGTGATGGGGATGACCAAAGGATGAGGCCATGTTTCTGCCCCACAGGAAATGGAACCATCGACTTCCCGGAGTTTCTCACCATGATGGCGAGGAAGATGAAGGACACGGACAGTGAGGAGGAGATCAGGGAGGCGTTCAGGGTTTTTGACAAGGTGAGAAGCGTTTACAAATGCGTCACTCTGAGACCTAAGAACGTCATGGCCATAAGAATAAAGGGAACCAGAATGATGTGCCAGGTGGCAAGAAAAATATGCTGGTTTTTGGGAGTCAAGAAAATTTGTATTAGTAGAGGTGCATGACAGGTGCAGTGTGGTTTAGCTTCTGATGTGCAGTTCAAAAACTAGACCAAGGCTTTAAGCTTTAGAGGTGGGGCTAGTAATGTGTAAATAGTTAACTTACCCAAGCTTGTTTTGTGTGCATAGGATGGCAATGGTTACATTAGCGCGGCGGAACTTCGTCACGTCATGACAAATCTGGGGGAGAAGTTGACGGATGAGGAGGTGGACGAAATGATTCGGGAGGCTGACATTGATGGAGATGGGCAGGTCAACTATGAAGGTTAGTGTCCCCCCCCCAACCTGTTTGGTTTCGCCACAGGCAGCAGTAATACCAGAGATGACATTGTACATTTCAGGTAGCAAAGATGGTTGCAAAGCTAATCAAGGACATTTTTAAATATTCAGGTGCTTTTCCATAAAAACAAAGCTCTTTTGTGAAAGGTGCTACCATGTTGGTAATGTTTAACAATGTCGTGTTAACACGCGCTGAGTTTTCCCGTAAAATTTTCATGCTTTTTGTTATGCTGTTGCAGAGTTTGTACAGATGATGACTGCAAAATAGGAGACCCACGGGATTGCACTGGACCAAATGGAAGGCAGTACTTTAATTTTCAACTCTACAAGCACTCTGACTCTGCATTTACTATTTACTCTGCGTACAGTCACTTATTTTTCATGTTTTTTGATGCCTTGGTTTATTTCCTGTCAGATAACATTGTATGTGTATGGTAAATGTGGTGGCAAAACAAGCAAGCTTTTTATTTACTAAAACCATAAACTGAGGAAATATGCATGTTTTTCCAGGCTTTTTTTTTTTTCCCTACTTTTGCTTCCATGTTGTGTAGCCTCTGGCTGAACAGCACGGCTCCGTCTCACCACTTCAAGGGCAGGGGTTTGAGACCAGGTGACAAGCAGAAATTCATCATCTCATGCCACTGGCGGCCAGTGTGGCTTTACTTTCTCAGGAATGTATTCTTGTCTTATAGCTGTTGCGGTGGATTGTAATTCGGCATGACGTCCATTGGTAATGGCCCAGTTAAATTTGAGGGAAAATTCAATATGGCTGCCACGTTCATCCAGCTTGAGAGGTGGTATTTCTGCAGAAAGGGTGCCCCGACTCTGCTTGAAATCAGGGTCGTCGTCAGGTGGAGGAGGGACAGGTATAAATACAGTGGTCGACATAAAGGATGTGTCCTCAGAGACATTTTACGAAGAATACAGGTGGTTTATTCGAGTCTAACTTGGCACTTCATTTAATTACATGGCTTTTCAGCCCTTTAGGCTTACCTAGCTATAGTAGGTACAAGACATGGGGGTGGGGGGGTGGTGGTGCTGATGTAGATGTTAAATCCTTAGCAAATGTTTGACTAGATGCCTAGAATTAGTCGTAATACGTCTAGGGGTAATTATTGGGGTTGGATATTTCAGACAAGTCTTGCACTCTGCTATTGAAAGGCTGTAAATATAAGAACTGCCAAAACCACCAATGAGCAACTGAAATATTCTGCTGTCCAGTCTTTTGGCTGCTTGCTAAAGATATCTTTATGGGATACTGATTTGGAAGCTTCAGTGATTTAGTCACAAATAGACAATATTAGCCCTTTTACATATTTTCAGGAGCAAGCTTTACAAACTAATTCCAATAATGCAATTTAAATATGTAGTAGAAACTTCTACCTATTCTCCTTAATAGCTTCAAATGGAAGCACAAGCACACTCAAATGACTCAATCATCTGGGTCTCCATACAGCTGCAGGGGCTAATAATAAACAAATTGGGTATTATCATCACTAAATGTCAGGTGATAAGCCAAACATTCTGCTCGGTCCTGACATTTCAGTGTGCAAATTGATGTTTTTTTTACTTCACATTCTAATCTTGCACTAGGTGAAGTCTTATTCTCTTGTTTTAATGAGAGACAGTAGTGTGGAAATTTGGTCTTCTGGTATTTGGTGATCTTTTGATTACTATTTGTTGGTTTTTTTAAAGCATTTCATGAAATATGTACATAAACTGGTCTGACTTGTGGGCTGTACTGAGTCATACCACAATCTATTGCAAATCTTCAATGCTGCCTTCATTTTATTGTAAACATGTTTAAAATAATTTTGTTTGAAATGTTGCCAATATTTTTTTTTTCCCTCCTTTTGCCCTGTACTGCTCATGTCGTCTTAGGCACGGGAAGACATGCATTCCATTGCAGAACTGAAGTTAAATTCTTGCTAATAAAATTCCATGATCAGTGTTTCTAAACGGACTGTGTGCTTCTTATGCTTTTGTGTCACGGTAGACGGATTGTGACGCAGATCTTCGTAACATGATACGTGAATTCCGTAGACAAGTCGCTTGTCTGTTCTCTCGGTAATACTACCGGGAGAGGTAGGTTATAGTATATTCTACGGTCTATGAAATACAATCTGAGATGTAGTGATAGTAAAGGTAGACAGGCCATAGGTAAAGTCATGCCTTATAAAAATATTATAGCGCTGCGGACCGGCGTCACCACCCGTGATGGGGATTATAGGTAGCCTGTTTTGTGTATGTCCGTGGAGGTTAGCTAGGGTAACCCCCAGGTTGTTCTGTTGTGTCGGCTTGGTGTTACTGTGTGAGGCAGCTTATCAGCGTTGGTCGTCTTAGTGAAAAGCGCCTTGTTAAACTCGGATATCTCAGCCTCCTGCCTCTCCTGGGTTGAAGAGTTACTCATCACTGTGGACACGTGAAATTCAGAATCTACACGGCAACAAATAAAACATTTTTATACACGGAGATTAGACTTATTTTGGTTTAAGTCGCGAAAACCAAGAATACCGAGCACTTTAGTCAAATGCGCCGACTCCGATGATCTTGGTAGCAGCCATGAACATCAGAGCTACGAGTTTCAGGTAATTATCATCAATAATACATGTGAGCTCCGTTAAGTTTGGGGAATACGCCATGGCCTCGTTTAGAGGAGGAAACATCAGGTGGGGCGACTTTCCCAAAAATGTTTCCACTTGCTGAGAGAACGAAAACCGACGTACGTAGAGGACAACAATTGAATTAACAATAAACGTCATGCGACGACAAGTGCGCGTACCCTCGTTCGTCCCGCCTTTACCATAACTGCGCAGGCTGCTCTTGACGTGTGGGCGTTTACAAGTCTGACCAATTAAAAAAAAGGCGTGTGCTCTTTAACAGCCAATTACCGACTAGATCCACCGAATCAACTTTGACAGATGGCGGGAGCAACAAATCATCGACTTCTGCCCATGACTTTTCTTTTTTTTTTTTTTTTACATTTCAACCTATTATCTTACAGTATTTTCCAGACGTTTACATTGCTCCATGAGGACCCACTCATACATTATTTCGTGTGATTAGATCTTTCAGCGCAACCGCTTGACATTCGGCAATAAATATCTAAGGTAATGGAGTATATTAGAACTGCTTTAGCGGGTGTACCTGAATATCTGCGCAATCAGCCACTTTGGAAAACAGGCCGTTTCGTTTTTTATCAAAGCTTTGTGTACGTTACTTGCTCAAAAGGGCACTCGAACCTAGAAACATACTGGTTTTCTCAAGTTGTCCGTATAGGCGTAAAACATCCAGTCATTACTACTAATATTATATTTGAATGTACATGTCGATTAACTTCGCAAAATCCAGCGTGTGTTCTTGTAAACTCAATTTCGTGAAGAGTTACTGCATCGGGTTCGCGTATGCGTCGGCCTCTGCGGACGAGCGCAAAAAGAACTCACGTCGAGCATCTACGTAGGGGGTTTCGCGCGACATCAAATATTTAGTGGGCGGGCCTTCGTGACACTAGACGACTCGCTACTGGTCCGATCCGCGACGAGGGCGTCACTTCCAAGGCCAATTACAAGTTGCCGGCAGTCGCGATTGATGCGATTGACCGCTTACCTGAGCTTAAAGTAGGCAGTCTGGCCTCTTGGTACCTTAACGTCAGAGAAACCGGCCGTTGGTCTCGCGGCCAGTGAGGTGATAAACTCCGCGAGGACGCCGTGAAGGCAGGAACTGGAGCAAGGCGGCTAAAATTAGGAGCTAACTGGCAACATTGTAACCATTCTGGCGGCGTGTGTAACAGTGTAACGCTAGCGGCGCGCCTCGACTGTCAGCTGCATCAACTTGAGAAACTTTTAGAGGCTCGAACGCAAGCCAAGGTACCGCTTCGACCAAGTCCCAGTATGAGAGCTGTCTTTGCAGCCTCTCTCTGCTTAGCCCTTAGACAGTCGTGGTTAGCAGTTTGTTAGCTAGCGGCTAAATGTACCAGCACCGCTTATTTGCACGTTATCCACGTACAGTCCGCTTTGTGCACACGCAGTCCAGACAGTTTGAGCTACGAACCTGTCACTGCGTTGCAATCAAGCGGTCCTCCGTGTGTTCAGTAAATATGCTTCACGTTTTGGACGTTGTTAGTTAACAGACGTTGACATGGGGGGGATCATAGGCTGTGTTTTTGCAGTTTTAAAATGGCAATATCCCTTTCGCCCAAGTGTGTTTTTTTTTTTTCTTCAGTGAATTAAAGTTTGTTTTAAACTACATACTCCATAGGTTTTATGTTCAGTGAAATAATTTACATTCAAATGAGCCACCAGAAGAGTATATGATCAAATCCCAGGGTGTGATTCAGGTTTGTATCCCAACTTTCAGCCCAATAATGTTTTGTATTGAGATATGCCAGCAGTGAAATGATGTAGCTTGCGAATATAGTAAATCTAAGCTTGGGCTGTCATACTGGCCACATGTTTAAGCCTCACTGCAGGCAGTAAACCGCTGACAGTGCTCTGCTGCTCCTGCATGTTAGCACCTGTCGCTGTGCTGTCCACCATGTGTGGCTGTCCGTCTAATCATTTTACAGATCTGCACCTGTGCGTTATATGCAGCGCGTGGGTGCGGGTCATGTGACGATGCGTTACAGAGTGCCCGTCTTAATAACGGGTGTGCAGTGTTGGATCCTGTCCCAGTAACCCGGTGGGTACCCACCCACTTTGATGCCCCTTAGGTGCGTGGGTTGATGCCTTTGCCTAAATTAATGGTACTCTTTGGAATGATAAGCTTCAGGAATTCAAGCATGAGGAGTGAAATACTTTTCCATGGCGTTATTGCTAATGTTCAGTGTTAACTTTTTTAAAACCGGTTATGCGATACTGTAGTTTAGGTTTTGGTCAAGGGTTTCATGCGGGCAGGTATTTGCAAGAGTGAATGCCTGAAAATGGGTTAAAAATTATTTCTTTAACTAAAAGCTTACTTTACCCGAAAGTGAGCCGTCCAGTGTCTTCACCCCGCCTTTGAAATGTAGGTGTTGTATACTGATTTATTTAATCCATAGCGTGGTTCTTTGTTGATCTGCTATGGTATTTGTGCTATGGAGTGGGCATCGACCCAAGAGCAGAACACGACATTATGGATGAGACTGAAAGCATGAAATGCAACAAGTCATTTTATTTCCTTTAAACTAATGCATGAACTAGTCCGTCCATCTTCTAACCACTCTTCCTGGTCAGGACCACAGACAGGCCTGGAACTGATCCCAAGCAGCATAGGACCCAAGGCTGGGGTACACCCTGGATGGGATGCCAGTCCATTGCAGGCACATCCAAGCCCACAGCTCTACTCCATTTAGAGGCACCGATTAGCCTGGCTGTCATGTATTGGCTAGTGCCATCTTTAAAGCTCCTTTTCTCAGTCTACCTCTGCATGTTCAGGTCTCAGGTCAGGTGTTCACCTTCACCAATTTGTTAAAGTCACTCATTAATGCAGAACTCAAACTCTCAATCAGTTGCTTTTTGGGGGCTGAATAAATAAATTTTGCCTTGTGTGTTTGACTGCAAGTTATTTTACGGTGCTGTGTGTGTGTTGTAAATTTTGGCCTATTTGGTTTATTTTGAATCCACGTGTAACAGTGAGCCGTCCGTTGCCCTTGTCGTGGCAGGCGGGGATATGGATTTGGGGGGTGGGGACTTGGGTAGGTTTGTGAAAGTAAGCTAAAGGCTAGGCGAACACAGCTTCCTCTGCCCAGGCTTCCATTTAAACGGCCTGACCCTTCTGTTTGCACTGCTGTGCGTGGTGCAGGATTCAACGTCATTTTGGGGGGGGAACGGCAGGGGTAAGCAAACATTGCATTGACGTTGGGTTTGTTTTGTGTCTGAGGCTTGTGTGGACGATTTCTGCTAGCTCCTTTCATACCCTGTAATGAGTTTCCATCCTGACCTCCTCCTTCCTCTCCTGAAGTGTGAGTCACAACATATTTGCAGTTTTCTGCTGTCTCCGTACATTTTTTTTTTTTGAGTCGACCTCCTTGTAACTCTTGTATAGCTGTGTGGTTCCCATTGCTCGAATGCTCAGATCGTACTTGGAGTTGTAAACAGTGACCCATTTAGTGTGTGATTAAAGATGAGCTGTTTCGGGGAGGTTGTTACTGAGTGGGATTGGCGTAGCAGGTAATTGGATGGCACTTTTCTCATGTCCTTAGTAGAGGGTTCGAGTCGCACCTCCACCCTGTGTGGGCGTGTGGTTTGCGTGTTCTCTTGGAGTTTGGTGGGTTTACTTAAAATACTGTGGTTCCCTCCTACGCTCTTTAAACATGCAGTTGGACTAATTGGTGCTTCTGAATTGCCCGCTGCGTGTGTCTGCGATGGGCTTTCGTTCCATCCAGGGTATAGTCTCGCCTTGCCCCATATGCTGCCTGGGATAGTCTTCAGATACTTTGTGACCCTAACATGATATTCAGTTGATGGATGGTATTGAATGTTTGTACCAATGATCAAGTTGGCATAGATCTTTCTGAATGGCTTTTTGGCTTTAACGCTCATCAAGTAATGGCATGCCAGTCAGAATCCCAAAAATGCGCTTCGTCTTTATGCTTGTTTTGGCAGTCTGATATGACCGTGTTAGAACGGAAGGGAAATGTAAGGTTTGTGGGCGGAGCGGTGTGACCTGCCTTAATCTGATTGGCTGGTCTCCTGAGAGTAAATTTGCCCATAATGAAAGGACATGTCTGTATTCCCATCACTCATGAGTGACTGATGGAGGAATACAGTTGCGTTCTTGTCTGTCTTTCCCCAATTTTACTCTAGTGTTTCAGTTGTCAAACCGTTCGAGCTGAAGAATCTAGCAGGTTCTCAGTTTGAAAGCTTCATTCTGGAAGCAGCTTTTGACAACGGAAAAGCTGACTGATGTTATAGTGACTTGTAACAAAGAAAAATGTGTGTAAAATTTAAGGTGCCCGTTTGAAGCTTGAATATACTGAGAATCCTCGTTTTTCTGGTGTCTGTATGACTGGAGCCTGCTATGACCCATGGGTTCAGACCTCATCCACGGTTGTCCTCCAGCCCTTTAACTCTGGCAGCTGCTCAGTGACATCACGGCACGTTCTCCTGGGCATGCGGCTTGATCTGACCAGAAGTGTAATGGTGGTTTGGTGGCAATCTTACCCATCTCTTGCAGCTTACTAGTTTAAACGCTTTCACTTATAACGTTTTACCATAGGTTGTTGGCCTGCATTGATAGGCCAGGGTGTTCATCTTTCATGGTGTCGTTTAGCATTGCTGGGCTTCTGAAGTGAAAATGCTTGTGAACCATAGGCTGTTTTAAGATCCCACCTCTGTGGGTATTTGAAACCTCTACCACTTTTCTGGTTAGGCTCCAAAGGCTGGTTTTTGGTGTTTATTAGACGTTGTTGCAGGCATCATCCCTAACAAAGGAAATAAACAGAACTTGAGCAAGTGCTTCTGTGTTTTTTTTTTTTTTTTTTTCTCCGTTTGTTCCTGCACGACTCTTGCTTTGAAGTTCTCTAGTGACTGCAGGCACAACCTGCTTTGACTGCGGCGTGGCATTGAAGTTGTCAACTTGGGCAGGTTCTTTTTAATCTTGGCGTGATCCTTGTTTTGTGGCTGGTGACGAAATCGGTTCTGCACTTGGAGAGTCCCCACTGCAGAAACTAAGGATGAGAACTTGTCAAACCGCCAGTCTGGTGGCTGTGCGCCGCCTCGTTTGACGTGCTCTGTGGCTATACCGAGGATTGATCGCTGCTGTTGAGTTGGGGGTATTTTCCTGTCCGTGAATAGTGTGCTTCAGTGATACGACTAAGCCGAAATGAAAATGGGCCCCATTCCCTTGGAATTTAGAGCCAGGCAGTGTTTGGCTATTAGTGGGGCGAGATAGCACACGCGTGTCTCATGGGCTTGAGACCGAAAGCAGGATTACAGAAAGCAAATGTGCGGCAACCAAAGCAAGCATCGCATTGGTCGCTTGGTGTTTCCAGCTACCTGGCGGTGGATGGTCTGTCCTCGGCGCTTGTGCTTGAAATGATGCAATCCCACAGGTGAGGTTGAGTAGACCCCAGTATAGCTGGGGGGGGGAGAATGGAGGAACTGAGTAAGGTCAGCATTCCCGTTCACAGCCAGTGACGCACCTTTGCCAGGAATCTTGGTGAAAGGAACCAAAGCCGAGTAGTTTAGCCTTGGTTATGCTACAGGTTACATCAGTTTACCCGAAGCCGGTTTCTGCCGTTGCATGCAGCTGGACAGCTGAGTGAGATACTTGGCCTGGATCGTTGAAGGGTTAGACACCTGTAATTTTTACCTTGGTGCTGCTTGAGTGAAGTATCTGGCTTTATTGGCTTATAAAACGTACGGTTTTTAAGCTGTTAGCTGAAAAAGCGGCACTTGGTGGCCCTTCAGTGTGATTATACTGCTATCTGGCTTTGATTCTTGTGTTTGCCCCCCCCCCCCCCCCCGACTTGTCCTTCCACCTCTATTTCATCATGATGCCCTCTAACAGTTAAGCTTAGTGCTGTGTTCTTTAACCTTCCGTCCGTCCAGCACCTGCTTTTGACTCGTGATACCGTTAGCGTGTTTGTCTTCAGTAGTGGCCGGGTTCCGTCGCGCTCATTCCAGCTAGGAGTGTTTTTGTGATATGGTACCATGTGACTCTTAACCTGCAGAAAGGGAATGCATTAGGATTGTCATTGTAAGATATGGCATTTTTAATCTTATCGCTGGGTAAGGTGCTGATTTGTCCGAATGCACGTTAAGCCCCTGGGCAAACCGGTTTGAGCTGGCTGTTCAAGCAGCTCCCCAATCCTTCGCATGTATGGCAAAAATAGCGGCCCGTACCCACCGCCTTGGTGCATTTGCTTAAATGTCACCCTTTTTTCCTGTTTTATTCCTCTTCCGTATTGCCCACCTTCACTAGACATTCTGCTTCTTGGTCATTTTATCAGTTGCAGTCTCCCACATGACAAACGGAAACTCTCGTCCTCGATTTGCCACCTGTGGCTATCGGGACCCAGTTAGCATCGATTTGAACCCTCACCTCATTCTGATTGGTTAAATGTTATGTGATGCTGTTATGCCAACATAGCTGGAGGTCTGTCTCTCTCTAGGCTTGTTGCTATCTGGGAGGAGCCTAAAGGAAGTGATATAGAAAGGGTAGTGCTTCAGGGCAGGTAACAGCCGTGATGGTGATTCAGCCATCCCATCGGGCCTTCCATTGAGACTAATTCAGGAGGGGAAGCAGGTCCTGCCGACCTTGACGTTGCTGGTGTTCGGCCTGTAGGGGACATGTTTTCTCCTTCCTGCCTCCCCCCCCCCACAGGATGCATCACTGGCATGAGAAAAGAATAAACTGACTCATAAAATGATTAAAGGTCAGGGTATAAAGCGTGTGTAGAGTGTCTGGAGGCTTGTTAAAAGTTTAATTCTTCAACCTTGGAATTTTTCCTGACATTGCTGGTTGTCTAGGTTTTTCTCAAATTGGCCTTTCTCCTGTTTGACAGTAATTAAGCTGGGGGGGGAAAACTTGGGTTACTTTATTGAAAAAGCAAGAATCCAATTAGATCTCTACTCAGAGTTCAGTACAGTTCTTTTCTTTTGGGAGTTTTCTGTTTTGAATCTTCTGTCTATTTTGAAACTTGCTTTTTTTTGTCATCTTGATAGGTTGCCTCATCTGGTGTGTGTGTGTGTGTGTGTGTGTGTGTGTGTGTGTGTGTGTGTGTGTGTGTGTGTGTGTCGTCTGAGATGTGTAACAGTGGGGTTGGATAAGTGAACTCTCAGAGCAACCGGCTGGGCTCTGGCTGCGATGCGGTGTTCCGACCAACACGCTAATTTGGCTGCTAACGGCTTAGCTGTTAAAGGTTGTAGCTCTGCCTAGTCGCCACTGCTGCCACTAGCCATGGGCTTCTAAGCTAAGTGATGGGCAGTGAGGCTTCTAAGGCTGTACTGGGTGGGAGTGTCCCACATTGCTGATTAACCAGCATTGATTGGCTAGTTCAGGGTACTCCTACCCACCATGGGTTTGGAAGCCTCATTTGTCCCATGGACTGGACCAGGGAGTCAGTTTGTTTATTTTTTTTTTTTTGTTAAAGCCGATCTTTGAGTTCTTGACTACCATTTGGGGCTGTTTTTCTTTGCGAATGTCATCTCAGATCCCGGTACATCTGTTATCCTGGTCCAGTTCCTAGGTTATTGTATGTGACACCATGTAGCCCAGCTCTTCTATAACCTGAGCCAGATGTTTGATAGGTTTCCTGTGGATACATGTGGTTTGCTGTTCTCTGCTCTTCTGGTCACTGGTACCACTCTGAGTTCTGTGTCTTATTTTTCCTCTCTGAAGTTCAACCTAAATAATAATTGGACGTTTTTTCCCGTGTCAGTTTTTCAGTACTTCGCTTATCTGAAGTGTATTGTTTTAAGCTGTAATCTTTCCCCATTTTGATTACTGGGGCCTGCTTGTGCCCTGATGTTGTATAGTGTGATTGTGTGCCCGCAGAACAAGAACAACAGAATGAACAGAAGAGATGTGGAGTTAAACAACAAGAGACGTGGTATTGGGGGCACGCTTTTGCCCTGGTTTTTTTTAGTGTGATTGTGTGCGGGGCCGCCCACCCTGTTTCTCCCTTCCCCCCCCCCCCCCCCCCAAGGTCTCTTCCTTCCTGACAGCTGGATGGCAGTTCATTACAGATGTCATTCCTCATTCTTAAGCTGATGCTTGCAGGCCCTGTACGGTCCCGCCTGTCAGGAGCTTTTCCTCTAACCGCAGACCTTTTTGCTATCTTCTTCCACAGCCCTCTGGCCACCCGCTGGGCCCGCACCATGTGTCGGCTTTAAACCGGGCTGGATGTCGAGGGGCATGTCCATGAGCGTCCAGCTCTGCCTCCTGTTTGTAGAACACTGCCCCATAGAGGGACCTGCTTGAGCTTTAATTGCTGGTCAGCACGTCACGTGAGGGTGTGTTCAAGCGAATGAACTGTGCCGCGTCTTCCCGTTAACGCGTTTCGTCTCCCCCACCACCGGTGTGCTAGTCTTCTAATGCTGAAATCCTCCCGGACAGCCGACTCTAACATCTCTGCCATGGAACATGACGGTTCCATTTCGGTGCACGTTTCACGGGGAGGAAAGTCCTGTCACTGTGTCAGCCTCTGCGGGAACCGCAGTTTACCTCGCTCTTGGCAGGCTTATGGTGCGGTGGAACAGTGTTGCCCAGGGACCTGCTGGCTTTGGTACCTTTTTAGCTGGGGCCTTTTCACTCTCCTGCTGTGGCATGGCTTGAATTTGAGCTGCTTCAGCCCAAGTGATGGTCAGGTTCTTCACGTAGGAAGATGAACCCTAACTGTGGCTTCCGTGCACCCCCCCCCCCCAGGTGATGTTACTTCAAGTGGGGCTGCTCCGCGGGCGCCTGGGCCTGCTGGGGGTCCGGGAGGCCCGCTGGCCATGCTACACAGCTCACCGCTTTGCCCATGGTGTGGAGCATAAGCCCATCAAGAAGGTCATGGTAGCTAATCGAGGTATGTACCCTTCCATGGCAATCGAGCTGCATTTCAGTCGTTTTATCTCGATTTTTAAACATTTGAGCCAATTGTGTGGTGGTGATTTTTTTTTTTTTTTTTCCTCATTCACTCCTTTCCATTATAGATCTCATTTTAGACTAATTTGCTGTTTAAACAGTGCCTGCTGAGATTTCTGACTAGGGTTCAATATAAACTTACAATGGCTTATTTGGTGATGGAAGGATGAGACTTAGTGTGGTGTCATTGACATTTAACCCATGAATGAAACACGGAAGTAGCTTTCACCAGTCTTTGGTTGTTGATGGAAAATGATCCCACCCCCTGTCAATTTCAGCCACTGCTGTCTATAGTAAGCATCAGCTGACAAAAAACCTGAGTAATATGAATTTGTGAGTAATGGTGGCTGATTGGAGTGGAAGTTCATTGTTCCTGGCTGGTAGAACCCTTAAATGCAGCTGGCCTGTCAGCAGGGAAAACCCGGGATCATTCAATCGATGGAGGTCAGGCACCATTTAGCCTTTCGGTACTCATCCGTAATGTGTGTTCAGCTTAGTGTGGCTCTATTAGAACAACAAATGCGTGCAGCAATCATGAGATGAGTACGAGATAATGAGCGTTTCCAGCATGGAGAGCCCTGGTGATTCACTAAACGAGGTGCAAGGAACGCATTCTTCATTGGTATAATTAGTAATGTTTCAGCTGTCTGGAGCAGCTTTGTCCTAATCATTGAGCGTGCTCCAGATGAGCGCCCTCTAGTGTGCCGAATTTTAAATGCATGTTCCACTGCTGCTGTGGGACAGTGATCAAAGTGCCTCTCCTGCTCTTAAAGGGTTGCTGGATATGTGAAACACTGTTAGGCACTGTACACACGGGCTCTTAAGAGATGATCAAAGTGGAACATTGCTTATTGTGTACAGTACTGTGATGGGAACCTCGACCCTTTCGTCTGCTCAGTGTCATCACCTGTCCACCTTCCGTTTTGAATATTTTTTTTTTTTTTTTCCCTTTTGATCACATCTTTGCTTCCCCTTTAATGTGTGGTGTGTGGGGTTTTTTTTTTTAGGCTTCAGCTCTGTTCGTATGTACTAACACTCGTTTCATGTTAGACTGGGGCGTATGACTGCTTATGAAATCTCCTTAATATCCAACTTGCTCGCTGTGATTATGAAACACTAGTGTTATTGCTGTATTTTGGGAGGCATTTGTAGAATAAGTGGCCCATGTAATTAACAACAAATTGGCACAGTTAAGCCAGGGGAGGTTTTGGAGCGGGAACTAGTCAGCCATGTGTGGACCCCACCCCAGGAGCTCCTGATGTTTCAAGTTATCCCTATTTAAAGCTCTCAATCCCAACCAGGTGAGATCGCCATCCGTGTGTTCCGGGCCTGTACGGAGCTGGGCATCAGGACCGTGGCGGTCTACTCTGAGCAGGACACGGGCCAGATGCACAGGCAGAAAGCGGATGAGGCCTACCTTATCGGTAGAGGCCTGACTCCTGTAGGTGCCTACCTGCACATCCCTGACATCATCAAGGTGGCTAAGGTGAGATGTCGTCGTCGTCCTCCTCCGGAGACCCACCAGCAGCTGAGCCGGGCCGAGGTGTTCTTTGTTGTTCCCCAGGAGCCATACTCACCTAGACTTTTCAGAACTCAGAACTGAGAACCAAGCTCTGCTTCGAACTGAGCTGGAAGGTAATTTAGCATTTGGATCCCTGAAGCGCAAGTATTTCACCGCATGCAGAATCATTAAACTGGGCAGAGAAATCGAGCAATAATGCAAATTAAACAATGTAGTTAAACTACTAATTTGTTCAATAAATTGTCATACTGTCTTGGAACAAAGTCCTCTTTGGAGACAGATTTCCACTGTCTATTCATGCCTCTCAACATGGCTGGCAGGGCCCACCTTGTGTACTCCAATTACACAATCGAAACACAGCCTGCTTTGTCGTCGTCCAAGTGACTCATGGCTGAAATGACTAGTGCCATTCGTCTGGAACGGAGGAGAGAGCGGTTTTGCCAGAAAGGCTGAAAATAACGTATGAGGCGGCACCGGCATCCAGTTTTGATAGAGACAGAAGCTTTCACTTTGGTTCTGCGTGGCTGTCCTGTGCACTCTGCTGCCGGGCGATTGCCGAAAACAACCGCGTAGCAGACGGAAGTGTATTTGGTCTCCCTCGGGGTGCCCGCCCTCGCACCGGAGTGCGAGTCTAAGGTGCCTTGACAACTGTTGCGGTCCGAGACCTGCCTTGCGTTCTGAGCGACAGTCTTGGCTCATCGGGAGGGAGATTCACGGTTTTGGTTTTTGTTGGCTTCTTGGTTTTGTTGAGCCCCTGTCTGTGTTTCAGACCATCTGCTTTTGGAAAAACTGGTTGTTGGTCATCTTGAAAGATTTTCAAAATCACCACTGGGCCTTTTACTTCTTTGTTTTGGGCTGGTGTGTTGTGGCTTTCTTGGGATCTGTGTCCATAAGGTTGTGGGTTTGAATCCTGTGGCCTGCGGCATGATCTTAATCACTGTTAGGCCCTTAACCCCAACTACTCCAGGGCTACTGCTGGCTGACCCTGAGCTCTGATCCCCAAAGTCTCTCAGACAGTTAGATGGGGTATGTGAAAGCCAGAAGGGCTATGCTCCTTGTACAAACTGCAAAATGCACCTCTTCTGTGTTCATGACCTCAGTGACCATGTACGTGACCCCACCCTGTCAGGCTCACTTGATCCTCCCTCCTTCCTTGGCTGTTTCAGGAGAACAACGTGGATGCCATCCACCCCGGCTACGGCTTCCTGTCCGAGCGCTGGGACTTCGCACAGGCGTGTGCCGACGCTGGCGTCCGTTTCATCGGCCCGCCTCCCGACATCGTGCGCAAAATGGGCGATAAGGTGGAGGCCCGGGCCATCGCGATCAGTGCGGGTAAGGGCCAGGAGATGGATGACTTAAGAGCCCGCGAGGCTTTTTGCGGCCAGTAGGGGGTGACTGTGGCTGGATGACCCCAGTCTCCTGGCTGTTAAGTCCTGGATGTGTGTGTTGAGCTGCAAGTATGGTAACTGGGGGGGGGGGGATGTCTTTCAGGTGTGCCGGTGGTCCCAGGCACAGATAGCCCCATCTCCTCCCTGCAGGAGGCGCAAGAATTCGCCATCAACTACGGCTTTCCCATCATCTTCAAGGCAGCTTATGGCGGAGGGGGTAGAGGCATGCGGGTGGTGCGAGAGTACGAGGTGAGCTGGAGACGGGGGGTGGCTTAAAGGTAACAGCCAGTCGAAGCCAAAACGCCAACGTCTAGGCGGGCGCCGGCTTCAAATGCACGGGGATTCATTTTTACAAAATAGAAATGTCCATATTTGTTAAACGGGGTGTGCAGAGGTAATGGCTGTAAGGTTGTAGGTGAGTTCTACTTCATTTGCTTGGCAGATTGATTTGAAGTGCTCTGTTCACTAAATGCTTCTACTCGAGTTATTAGGCTGAACTGGTAAACAGGTGCTGCAAAATGGTCTGTAACAGCACTGGTCTGTGTGGAGTTGACCTTCTTAATTGGTAGGCGAATGGAGACATGGCACTGGGCTGCCATGTTATGAAGGCAGTGTTGATTGGATGGCTGGTTGGTGAGCTGGTGGATTGGGCGTGGCCCGACGGCAGTGCAGATTCGACTGGTTGGCGAGTGGACAAATTGATTGGTGGCTTTTGCTGACTGGCACAGGAGTTGGAGGAGAGCTACCAGCGGGCGTACTCGGAGGCACTCGCCGCATTTGGGAACGGCGCTCTGTTTGTGGAGAAGTTCATCGAGAAGCCGCGGCACATCGAGGTGCAGATCCTGGGTGAGTGTGTGTGTGTGTGTGTGTGTCGTGTACTTGTGCAAGCTGGTGTGGCTGTCACTGTGGTGACCCCCACCCCTACCCTCTGAAATGCACCCTTTTAATATGTATATGTTAAGGTTGGCTGTAGACGCTCGGCTCTTTAATGATGTCCGCGTCGCCATGCTCCTGACTGAAAAATGAGTCCCTAATCTTCTTAATGGTCCATTTCAATCCAAAGGCACCCAGTTTCAGACTCATTACATACCCTCAAACCAATTGAGTTCTGTCAAAATAGGCTTAACGCTGGGCGATTTCTCATTGCGGGAGTCGTCTGTTTAATTTGTCACTTTTAAGGGGGCATAGATGCAACAATGACATTGAAATTTCAATGTCAGTGGTATGAATCTCTCTCTCTCTCTCTCTCTCTCTCTCTCTCTCAGGCGATAAGTATGGCAATGTAGTCCACCTGTATGAGAGGGACTGCTCCATCCAGAGAAGGCACCAGAAAGTGGTGGAGATCGCTCCAGCCGCCCAGCTGGACCCCCACCTCCGAGACAGGCTGACTGCTGACTCTGTCAACCTGGCCAGACAGGTAGAGCTTGCACTGGACCCTCTCACAGCCCGGCGTGATATTGGATTAAGCCCTCTACTCAAGCATATTCCCAGGGCACCCTTTCAGACTCAATCAACCAGCTTTTGGATTACAGGAGTCATGGCCTAGAACACATTAAATGTTTTATACTCGGGCATTTACAGTATTTGTTGGAAATTGCTGCCCCCCAATAACTTAAACTGAGGAAAAGATTCAAAGACCTGCAGTTTCTCAGGGAGAGAATTTGGTCTGCATTAATAGCGTTGCTGCCATGTACCGACAAGGATTTCACACATGGCACAGATAGAAACGTCTCTGTCACCCCGGTCAATTATTGCTTGTTGCTGTGAGGAAATCACGGCGTGTGGCTTTTCGTGTGAGGGCAAACTTCATGTTGTTTGAGGCATCCGTGGTGTAGGTGTCACTTTGTGTTGAGTTTGTCATGGTTCGTGTCACAGCTCTGTTAAGCTATACTCGGATTGTGCGGACCCGTTGCTCAGTTGCTGTGGTACACAATGGCTTCCCGGCAAACACAGGCTGTACCTCATTTTGAGCTTGGCTTCGCTGAGCATTTATTGTCCAGAGATTGAATATGCTCATATCTTTAATTACTTTGGGAGGCGAGGCCTCTCTTTTGCCGGTGAATCGCAACGGCGTGGCTGTTTATTGATGGAGGCTGGCGATTGGCCGTCTCCTCGCAGCGGGCCTGTCTGGAGGGCAGTGATTTGCTCATGCTCGGGCATCGGGCTAAAAGTCGAAAGGCTAACGCTGGTGTTCCTGTTGGCATTCTAAAACAAGCCAGCGTACAGCCCGTATGTTTGGGGCTTTGGCGGGTGGGGGGCTTATTTTAAATATTCTCTTCTGCATTTATAGAACAGGGTTGACTTTAGCTCTCGGTTTGTATACCATGAGCTGTGTTTTTATGGCCACCCGCTTGCATGCGTCGTGTTTTGTTCCTTGCCACCTACCTGTAAATGCTAATGATGTTGTGCGTTTTAATCACGAACACGGTACTCAGAGCTTGATCATTTATCCACCTTTTTTTTTTTTTTTTTTCCCCGTCTTCCTAATGTGTTTAATTTTCTAATTAGATGGCTTTGCACAGCTTGAGGCCTCTAGATATACAGTAACTGTCAGAGGCGAGAGACCTGATATATATCCTCTAATGCGAGGGTTAAGAGTTGATGTTGCATTTCTCATTTGAGGAGCCAGTGTTTGAACCTGAGTTCTTGGGGTAGTGGGACAGCTGTCTGGCCACTTTGTGCAATCTCTAAAGTAATGCCAAAGTAGTCTCTAGTGAAGTCTGGGTTGTCTTCATAACCTCCTCAATGTCACGTTATGGAAATGCATGAAGGTTTGTCTATGATGTGAAGTTTATTTTTCTTTTTTGGTTGCTGTTGCTCAAATCACTCTTTATCCCCCCCCGGCCATGACGGGGGCAGTGATCAAAAGACCTTTAAATCTGAAGCACAGGAGAAGCAGTACTTGGCAGACCACTAGATGGCACCCTTCATGTGAGAGCACCAAGCCCTGTGACCTTAAAGGGGGCACAGTTTGTGTTTTAAAGCCGTGACGCTGTTTAAATTGCTTGGCGCCGTCCTTGTTCTATAGCACAACACCGGCTGAGATGGTGCCGACAGGAAGCTGGCAGCGAGTTTCCCCATTACGCTTCCCGAGGGTGACGGGCTTATTAACCTGCCTGAGAGCAGCCGTGTAGCCGAAATGGTTCTGGCACGTGGTTACGCTCTGAGGCGGGAGTGAATGTGCTGGGCCTTGCGGCTCACTTGGGGTGACGGTTCCACGGGAAGCGTACTGTTATGACACGGAACGTCCACTCCGCTTATGGCAGACACGGATCCCACTTGGCGGGGTGGGTTTTAGCACGCACCTGAGGGCAGAGCGGGAGGAGGCGGGGCCCTGCCTAACCAGTATCCTCATTTCGCTGGCTGGAACGAATCCCAGGAACATCTAAGAGGACCCCGTCTGAGATGTGCTGGGCTCCAAGCTTTCTGGCTGGCGGGCGTAGAAATGCTGTTGCCCACTCTCCACGAAGGCCTGCCCGTATGCATCAACGGGTGGGGTTTAGTGAGTGTAGCAGGCTGCGGACGTAGACGACCGACCGCCACACTGCTTTCAGAGCAGGTCGAGAGGAACCTTGGGGGAGGATGACGAGCTGACGTGTGAGGAAGGCAAAATGAGGCGTTTATGTTAATTTTTCCCTCATCGGTATGGCAGGTGAGAAAGCTGCCCAAAACAGACAGCACTGATGGGTAGGATGGCAGGTGCAGAGTTCAGGCTCTGTCCCATGAGGCTCCCCGCGCTGTGTGTGGCACATCTGCGTTGAGGATCATAGCTGCCGGGACACACGTCATTACGTCTTCACTCAACCTGGGTTTAGCCGTGGTGTACGTGAACCCGTGTGAAGCAGATGGTGGGTGATGTCTGACAGAGGAGGGGCTGGGGAAGCCAGCAGGCCCTGTATAAAATCACCACTTCAATAATCACGGAAGCGACACCCAAACCGATGCAGCATGGCGGTATGTGAGCTAAATGACTCGGCTCGAAAAAGCCACTGTATTGGGCGGCCGTCATACATAACCTTTAAGTTGGGTGTCTGTTGTGAGACACTCGTATTGACTTTCTGGAGTGGTGACAACGCTGTCTCTTGGGAGTGTTGTCCTGTCTTCGGCCTCGCGTGCAAAAAAGGCCAGCCAGCGGTAGCCTTATCCGTGTGCGCGCGTGCGCCTACGCCATGGTGCCGGGGCACAAACTTTATTCGATTTTGACCTTGGAAATCGATCCTTGTTTGATCGTGACGGAGTTCAGGGCTCACCACCGTTGCCCCGCGTCTGCCGTCCCATATGAAGATGGTGGGGAAGCGGAATGGCGAATGGCTGCGTGGTGTGTTTTGGTTTTTAAAATCGATCGGTTGTCTTGACGTCTCGCTACAGGCCGGCTGTGCCTGGTGACTGCAGAAGCGGTGGGAGGCGGCCTGTTTTGCGCGGTGTAACTCGCAGCGGTGAGTGCTAAACGGTCTCGGGTGTGGATGAAGCCATTTTTCAGCGCTTGGACCCTGGTGGTCTGGAGTTGCGTGGCCTCTTCCTTTTGTTCTTGATAGGATGTGGTTGGGTCTTGTAGGGAGACGGTGCCAACACTCCCAGCGCTCGTCATCACGAAAACCATCTGCTGAGGTGGAGTGTAAAACTCGAGCTATTGCTGGAAGAGCGTCGGCTTCCGAGTGGCATATGGGGATATGGGCCTGCTTGCTTAGAATGTCCCTCATACCGCCTCAGCGGCGGTAGGGCTGGGCCATCATTAATGATTAAAACCTGCCGAGTCGGGGCGTGTCGGCGAGATGGCGACGATGCCGCGGCGTTTGAAGGGCAAGTTTGAGCGTCTCTATAGGATCACCACTGGCCGCGGAGTCTGAATTGGAGCGTGTTAAGTTTCTTTATGGCGAAAGGCCAAACCAGACTGCCATCAACTCGTGTAAAACAAAACCCCCATCGACACTTTTTTTTTTTTTTTTTCCCCACAGACTGACTTCGGTCTTTGCTTATCTCTCATTCGCTATCTAAGCTGGAGGTTTTGTTTTTGTTTAAAACCCCACCCTTGTCTCCTAAACCTGAGTGTGTTTTGTGTTTAGCTCATTGTCTTGCTCACGTTTCCACTTGGCTGACTTTATGTTGTCATTAATTTTCTGATAAGTTGCAGAATTGCTTTGCAACACGGGGACGGTGGCCAAGCCGAGGGATGGTTCGTGTGTCTTGTTTGCGGTGGTGTTCTCTTAGATGGGGTGTGTGTGCGTGCACGCATGCACGTATCCTCAGGTCTGGCACAGAACCCAGCAAACACGGTACCACCAACTATCCCCACGTGACCCAGCACCACAGTAGAGTGCCACCAGGCAATTTTGGGGACTGTCCCCGTGCTCATCTGTGACAGGTGTTCTGGTCTCTTGTGCTATTCCTCGGTTTCTAAATGCCGTGGGTGTCATCCGGATGTATCACTCCTGCGAGTGAAACTTAATTAGGCTCCTTTGTGAGATTGTTTGTGCTGTTCATGTTAATTACCTTGCTGTGCTCCTCCTAGATAGGAGCCGGGTAACTGGCCGTAATCACCTACCTCCGCACATCCCTACATGGAGACCGACGCCGTCTCCCGAACGCACGCGCGTTCCCCGGCGATCGGGTCGTACCCACTTCTGAGCTGCCCCGCCCATTCCGAGGGTAAACAATGACTTGCGCTCCTGTTCTGCAGATGGCTCGGCATCCTGGCAAATGAGTGTTTGCCTTTTAGTTTGTTGAGAGCAGAACTTGGCATTTTGTCCACCATCTGCTCTGCGATGCGAGGGGAAGGTGAAGGGGAGCCTAGCGGCTTAACGTGCCACCATCCCTTTTCTCCATGCAGAGTCTTCCTCCCAAATGCTTACCCCCTTTGAATGCAGACTGCTTTCACGTTCTTCCAGACTCTGTGCTGAAGCCACTCCCCCCTAATTGACTTTCCCATTTAAGCTGTCACTTTCAGTCCCCTGACCTCTTAGACAGTGATGCTCTTTTTTTCCTGTCCCTGCTTCCTTTTTGCTTCCAGTCTCATCCCGTGAGTTTGCCATGATGCCGTTTCTCCAAGGAAATGTGATTGGATAGCACCTTGGCTTGTCTTTCAGTCACGTCCCTTCCCCTGCACCCCCTTCCATGTTGTGATTGAGTTTTAGCTCCGCCCCCATTACCTACATCGTGGGTTCTTTTCCTTTTGCACCAGCTTTCCTTTCTTAAGGTTCAACGTCTCCATCTTTTCACTTATTCTTAACGTTGCCTGTTGATTCAGATTGGTGTCGATGTCTGTTCAGCTTAAATTTTTTTTGCTCTTTCTAACATTTCTAATTGAGGCCTTGGGGGGGGTGGGGGGGGTGTTAAAGCTCCCGTGAAACCTGGCTGGGTGCTGGTTCCTGCTGTGTCAGTTTCCATAAATAGCTGGCGTTTTGTTTACAGTTGGCTTGAGCTGTCGAGCACCTTGGAGTTACCAGTTAAATACTACCCCCCCCCCCCCAAGGGTTTTGGGGTGAGTCTACTGATTTGGTGCCTGTCAGATGTCAATTACCACAAGAATGCAGTGGGTTGTTTTTGGCTTTTGAGATTAAAGTTAGTTTATGGTCAAAGTTTGTGTGCTGGCTAAGGAATCTGACTTTTACTGTGGTCATTTATCTCTGGATGTCTAGAGAATTGGGGGGGCATCCTGAACGTAGAGACTTTTGTGTCGATGAATTGTTTGATGGGATGTGTGAGGCAGGTAAAAATGATGGGGTGAAGTGTCTCTGCCTGTGTTCATGTGCTGTGCAAATGTGTTTTGAAGGCTGTGATGTATTCGACAAACAGTCCCTGAGCATTTTTCACTGAGGGCTTGTGTGTGTTTGTTCCTCCCTCTGCTGCCTTGGATGAAGGATGATCTGTTTGTAGAAGCCGCTGCAGTGGCAGCGGGTCAATAGACGCATGCAGATGAAACAATCCTGTGTGATAATCTGTCAAGGCCACGCTTCTCCCTCTTCACGGCAGTTTCCCTGGTGACGCTCGTTCGCCTGAGATTCGTAAACAGTTTTGGTTTTGGAGCCTTCGTTTCACTTTTTCTCCTTTTCACACACCTGACCCCCCCCGCCATGATTTGTGGCCCTATGTGCCACCGTCCCCCTCCCCTGTTCTCTTTGAAGTTTGAATTGGTTTGAATGCTCCCCACTGTAAGCAAGCAGAGATTAGCATAATGGATACAAACAAAAGTCATATGGAACAGACCACCTGAACCTTGTACTCCCCGCCCCGGGAGAATGGGAGGTTCCTTCTCATTGACTGACTGTGGTCTGTACCCAGCCGCTGCGGTGCTTGGTTTTCAAAGTTGTGCTTTAATTCTGCATCCGAGGTACATGATCATGTGACACAGGATTTCCCGCCTAGTTTCAAAATAGATTCTCCTCGCTCGTTTCCAGTGTTCAGTCTGGTTTTTAAATTCCCTAATTTTCTAAGCGAGTCGCGTCACCTAGTTTTCAGGTGTTCGGGATTAATTAAAATGCTTCAGAACCCCTCATGCTGTCGTCCTCACACTCTGGATGGCCCTCTTAGATTAGATCTTCATAATTAATTTTTTACTCCAGAGTATGGTGACTCACGGGCTATTTAAGCGACTAATAAATTGCAGGGAGGCACGTGTGCGTTTTCGACTTGTAATGCGAGTCGGCTTGAGCTGGTGTCTGTCTTGGCAAGAGGTGATGGGAATGGGATTAAGGGAGATGTATCGGCTGTCGAGGCAGAATTGGATGAGATTTGAGTTTTGGCAGGGTGTTCTCTCCCATCTCTCCTGGGATGTAACTGGGAGGAGAGAGGGGGTGCGTTTAGGGGGACAGTTGCATCACTGCTGAAGAGCTGTGATGCCCATAGTCGTGATTCTGACTGGCTCCTACTTAACCGGTGTTTCTGCATCTTGCAGAGTCCTCGCCTGTCTGTGTACACAGACTTGACATTTTTCCTGAATGCTTTTAAGATTTCATTGCTTGTCAAACAGGCTCATTCAAGGGAACTTATTGGGCTTAAATCTTAATCGCTTGGTTTTGGTCCCCGCTAAGAGTGAACTGGTGACATTTTGACTTCAAGTTGTTATGGAGCTCGAGGACATCAGGTGGTACAATATTGACCAGATCCTGTGCTTTGAGCTGACATCACAGGCTTCAGTGTTGTCTTCCATGGTATCAAACGTTCCTCTGTGCCGGTAACTTGACTGGGGCTCTCTCCAGGATCCGTCACCTGTGAGGTGAAGGTCCCAGACTGACCCATGCCTGACTGTGGACCTGCTGTCTCTATACAGGTGGACTACGAGAACGCCGGCACGGTGGAGTTCCTGGTGGACAAGTATGGCAAGCACTACTTCATAGAGGTGAACTCGCGGCTGCAGGTGGAGCACACCGTCACCGAGGAGATCACTGAGTGAGCCTGTCGCCTCCAGCTTGATATTCACGTTCCCTTTTATTGCCGCACATCTTTCTTTAATTAGAACCTTTTGATATTTGGCTCTTTGGTATCGAAAGTTCTGCCTCGTCAAAGATCAGACAAGACAAAAGATTTTCTCTTAATAACCAGACAGGCTTTCGGCCCAAAATCGGTAGGGAGGCTGTCGTGATCTTCATGCCATCAGGGACAGGAGTCTGCTCTGCTGCGTGAAATGCCCGAGGTCCTTTGGTCTCCTCAATGTTCGCGTGGCGTTCCTCCTATTTGAGGCCGTGCATCTTACTCTCTCAGAACCATAACCCCACTACCGTGCTTTCCTATACAAATTTGCCAATTAAAATTTACACGGTCTTCTCAAACTTGCTGGCAAAAGAACAAGGGCTCTTTACAGCGATCCCTCCCCCCACCACCATCACACTCAGGTGTGCTCAGTGAGTGAAAATTGAAGCGCGAGCTGGTTGTGGTGAAGGAATTGTGGTTGTTTCGGTATGAAAATGGGTGCCGGATTGCAATTATGAACCACGGCAACCGCTGTGACTGGAATTGGGGTGAGGAAAGGGCCTCGCGGTTAGCGAGAAGCCTGGCTAGATGGGCGTCTGCGTCATGGATGTAAATGAAGCGATGTGTGTTTTAATGCTCCGCCACTCCAGCCTTCCACAAGTGAAAACAAATGAGCCGATGGCACGGTGAGATGTTGGAATTGCCCTGTGTTCCTCCTCTCGGGGACACGATGGGCTGGGGTTCGCCTTGGTTGCTCTGTCTCGTGACGAGTTTCCTTCTGTCACGTCGAGCAGCAGAACCTCCTGTTCCGGTGCCCATTTGAGCCTCGGATGTAGAGCAAGCTGTGTTCCTTTCATACACCAGCAGCAAACGATTCCACTTAACCAAAAACAGTATTTCTAAATGCAAAAAAGCCTTTGCTGCTGGTGTCTTTTAGCTAGTGATGGCACCAGTATCCTGAGCTATCGCCAGCACTGATTGGTTTAGGATACACCTGACCACCATAGACTTTAAAGCCTCATTTGTCCCATCGCTATCTTATTTTCATTTCATAATTGGAGAACGTGCATTTCCTCATGCCCGCGTTGTGCGAGGTGCATCGAATTCCAGTGCCGCTGTCAGACTGCGAATGACTAGAGCTCGTTGCAGTGGCTCCTCCTGCATTGGAGGGGGGAGTGAGCTTACGGTTTTCATTAAATGCAGTCC
Source organism: Gymnarchus niloticus (assembly GCA_009936485.2). Classification (NCBI taxonomy): domain Eukaryota; kingdom Metazoa; phylum Chordata; class Actinopteri; order Osteoglossiformes; family Gymnarchidae; genus Gymnarchus; species Gymnarchus niloticus. The sequence continues at coordinate 422,734 of JAACJT020000053.1, forward strand.
CTGCGTTTCTTCACCCTCTGGCTCGTTCAGGCCACTCGACGCCGTCAGATGTGCGTGAGGGTGAACGGCGCTGGTATGAATGGGATTTGAACTCTGCTGCAGCTCCCCCAGGGCATCAGATGCTATTGGGATTTAATTCCTGAGCCGTCAGCCCCTTTTAAAAGTTTAAAGCCAGAGTACTAGACCAGTTCCAGTCCACTGGTGCGTTGACATCAGCGTACCTGTGCTCAGAGCCATTTTAGTTAAGTACCACAGCGATATTTAAGCATTGTCTCCCCCGTAGGGCTGGCCTAATGTATAAATCCTGAAATGTGCTCCAACATTGTCGAGAGTGATTTGCTAGTGAGCGGAGTGTCCTTGACTCTCCCAGAATGGTAATTAACAATCCAGACACACATTCAGCCTCAAAGCATGCCGGGGGGGGGGTGAAAATGCCCCGGCTGGTGTGGGGAGTGCAGGAGAGCGCCGTTCACCTGCTTCACCTGACATCATCGCCAACGTGCTGCTCGCGTCAGCACTCTTGGTTTCGGTTCGAGTTGATGCATACCACTGGGGTAGTCGGCGTCTCTACTGAATATTGTTCCTTAACCTAGGCTCTAAGTGCGTTATGGGCTCCTGCCATCTACGAGCATCCCGACCGCTGGGCGTCGTCTGTCAGTCTAGCCTGTCAGTCAGACTGATTTAATGGGCCGTGTGGTTATGGGCTGAAGTTTCAGCTTCCTTGCTGACGGATTGGCCGCAGGTAGGTTTTGGAGCTGCACCAGGAACGAATTGGCTTCAGGTGTGTGTCTGTGTGTGGGTCGTCTTTGGAGTTTAAATTCCAGCAAGGTGCACTTTCTTGCTTAGGTGCGTTTTCTTGCCTGGACCATCCGTGTAAATATCCCCGTTTTATTTAATGGGTGAAGTGTAAAATAGCCAAGCTGTATATGATGAGTAGGGTAAACAGGATTGAATAATGCATTAGCCTAAACACTTTGTGCACAGACAAAATGGAAATGTAAGTTTAATCTGTCTACTGCATATGAAAATGTTGTTGGAAAGTGATGACTAGTGCCTTTTCTGAGCACGCTGTGAGTGCCAAATGGGTATGCCAATCTTCTCCTTAGAAGATCATCAGGCACTTGGTGCTGTCCATGTACTGATGTGGGAATCTGGCCTCTCTGGCTGGGTGGGTATGTGTAACTTTTATGAATGACAACATCAAACTGATCCTTGAGTTTTTGCCCCTTTAAATTGTAGCCTATCTAGGCCATATTTAAATAGCCATGCCTGTACTCTTCAGTGCTGATAGATAATTCTAAAGCCACTCTTACTCAGGTGATCTTTTTCCTATATTAATCCATCTTTGGGTTCCAGGGTTGAAGTCTCAAACAGTGCACGTCCTTGGCTGTGGTCAGTTTGAGAAGGGAGGGCAGTACTCCCCACCCCCAGCAACTTGAGGCTAACCAGAACGTGTGTGTGTGTGTGTGTGTGTGTGTGTGTGTGTGTGTGTGTGTGTGTGTGTGTGTGTGTGTGTGTGTGTGT